>JAZDSV010000001.1:667500-1020338 GCA_036784855.1 Aphelidium insulamus | reverse complement strand
CACGCTGTCGGAACTTGCGCAGCGGGGACCTGTCGCATCCAGCGAGATGATTGCCAGAGTGGGCAAGCCGTTGGCGGCGTATGCGCTGGTGCCGGACACCATGCCTGATGACCCGACGGCACAGATGCTCGCCTACGTACTGCGGCGCGTGTTTTACGACCGCCGCTCCCTGCTACTATTCAATTTGGAACATCAAGTGCAAGTGTGCCGATGTGCCGTGGCCAAGCCGCTGCTCTACGCCAACCAGGATGCCGCCGTAAAAGACAAGGAGTCCACGGCCTTGTCACGAAAGTTCCTTGCAGACATCTCCGTGACCGCCGTCACCACGTTCCCACACTCAATCCTGCCCAACAAGCTTAGCCAACTGATGCAGGAGCTGGTGAATAGTATCTCGTTGGAGCAGGTGCCGCTGCCGCTCACGAAAGAGATCGCCGCCGACATTTTTGTTGGCAAATTCTCGAAAACGTTTCTCGCGGCGGCTCGCATCGCCGCCTCACTCTTGGCCGGCAGCCTGTATGCCGGCTACTATCGCCTCGGAGACAATTTTGCCGCAGTGGCCGATCCATCATTTACCGAGGATCAGTTTGCCGCAATGTGCCACGAGATGGCCCACTGCCGCGCCGGAGATGAAGACAGCAGATCCAGCCGCGTGGCCAAGAATGGCTGTGTGATTGAGTGTCAGCAGTTGTTGACCACGCACAACCTGGCCGTGCTGTACAGCCACGAAACATTTGGACTAGCCAAGCGCGGCATCGACTGGCAGGCGCATGCGCTCAAGACGTGGACTG
The DNA here is from genome assembly GCA_036784855.1 of Aphelidium insulamus. Lineage (NCBI taxonomy): Eukaryota > Fungi > Aphelidiomycota > Aphelidea > Aphelidiaceae > Aphelidium > Aphelidium insulamus. The sequence continues at coordinate 1,019,550 of JAZDSV010000001.1, read as the reverse complement.
GGTGCTGAGCGCGGTGCAGCGCGGCGACTATCTCTGGCCACGCAGTGGAAACAGCGCCTGCAGCTGGGCAAGAATGTGGCCTACGCGTGGCGCCAGCTCATATTCTACCTGAGTGTTTTGCCGGATGCTGCTGGCCGGGAAGCCACCATGGCAGAGATGGAGCGCCGTGTCACAGCTGCGCCGCAGACTAACGACCGACATTCTCCGCCGCTCAGTGCCGAACTGCAAACACATGTGGAGACAGTGTCTCCTGGCCCCGCTTCGTGCTTGTGTCAATGGCATGGACACTGAAACTGCGGATGACTCCACCAACCAAGGGCCGCTGCTGGCGTGGGTCCTGGACGGTCAGAGCCGGTGCCTGCGACCCATCGTGCAGTAGTTTTGTATTGTTGTCGTGGCGTACTCGTAGATGTTTAATAGACAGTTGTTTGTGGTGTTTGAGGAGAGTCACAAATAGAAACCACGTTAATTTTAAAAACTAAGTCAAGGACCGTGAAAAAAAAAAAAAAAATATAAAAACCACGTTAATTTTAAAAACTAAGTCAAGGACCGTTGACCATTAATTACGCACTGCTAAACATACTAGTATTTTTCATATCTCGAGCACTAAACTTTTTGGATGTGTGACAGTTCATAGAAAGTGGCAATATTGCAATATTTGTATTGAATTGCGAGGTCGTCTACATATGCCGATAATCCCGATTATATCCAAACTGCTGCACGCTGCACCGTTCGACGGGACAATCGGGCTCAAACGCGCCGGGATCGACGCGACGCTCGAGACTCTCAAAGACCCACGGGGTCAGTTTGATCCTCAATGAAGGCGATATAGTCACCTGTCTTGCCGTCAACAAGCATGGCTTGGGGCATCAATTGCGACCACAGTTGGCAACTCAAACCACCCACGTACAGCCATCGATCCACCTTTTGACCTCGAAACACGGTCTCGCCAGCATACTATGAATGATAAGCGACCATCCATTTGAATAACTATGTGACTTACGGTTGCATTTGCGAAAATATTGCAGTCAGTTTGGCGGCTTGTCGTCGCTTGGAAGCAGTTGTCTTGGTCCCCTTCCCAACCATACGAAGTCATCTAACGAAACATCAGATGTTTGCATGTATGCATTCGAATAAAGTAGCTAAATCATGCCTGCGAATTTAATCCAGGAAGGCTTAGATCAACATAGTTTTCTGTAACCATTTTTACTCGATTGTTCAGAGCATCCACTGCAAAGTGATACGTATGGCCCTGTAGGGTCACTCGAGCAGTATACTGAGGAATAAAAGGCACGGGCTTCCTGGTCCTATCCCACTGTGGTCTATCTGCAATAGTTTTTTCGTCATACTGAAGTTGACATCTATCCAAAGGTATCGGCGTAGAAACATTGGCGTGGTGCGAGAAATTCTCAAACTTGATTTCGTACTCTGACTGGTTCCAGGAAAACGGTCGTGGATACTGCGAAAATGCCACATAATTTCCCGTATTCGCATCGACGTGCAAAGCATTGTGCGGCCAGGCCCCCGATCGAATTACAAACTTGACATTGCGCCATGTACGCAATACGCGGCCATTAATCGTTCGGGTGCCATGATACTGCACATTGAGCGGGATGAACATGTAGCCACCTCTACGTACCACTGCACGCTCAAACATACTGCCAGTCTTGTTGGGCCCGTCCAAATGATCGTAATTTTCAGTATTATACGCCGCACAGAATGGATCCTGGCCTGACGCGGTAAAGTCATATTTCTTGCCCTATGACGGCGCATTAGTGCGCCACAAAAAAGAAAGTGCGCAACATCGCTTACCTTGGTGTACACGCTGATAAACTTGGTGCCTTCTGCATCGGTATCTGTCCTCTTCATAATTTGTTTGAGCGCAGAGTATTCCAGCAAGTACGTCTCCTTTTCGTTGCGGTTGTGCACGATTGTGGAGAATTCTGGAATGCTCGGCTCAACAACCGCGGGACAGGTCTGCAGCAAGCCGTCCAGGTCAAAAAGGTCCTCATTGACGGCGCGGGTGAAATTGTAAAGGTCAAAGTAGCTGGTCCGCGAGTATGAGCCTCTCGCCATTGCAACCAAATCGCCATGAGAATCCACCAACACTTTCTTTACTCCGTCACCCAAGACCTCTATTCCAGAGAGCCATGGCCGCACGTTTCTCCACTGATGCAGCATACGACCGTTGTGTTTAAATAGGCCGTCACAGGTGGCATTCTCAAAGATATTGTTGGTCATTTGCCATTGGACTGCTTTGCGCTTCCACGAGGAGCATGAGCCATCCGCAGAATCCACAACGAAATCGTACGCGGAATCCTGTGTGCACAGTGAATAAGACACACTACTCCTGAATGCCGCCAATGCATACATTATAGTACAGGGAAAACCTCTTTGGCTCATAGTCCACTCGGACGCGTCCATTTGCGCCGTCCACCGCGAACGAGATGTTTGCAGGCGCCTCCCAAATCATCTCCTTGTCCACGACGACGGAATACACCGATATGTGCGGCTTGGGCGGCGTATAATTAGGCACGGCAGACCGTGGAGACGCGCTCGCCATTGCCACACACGCATTAAGCGCCAAGGCTGCCAACATGCACGTGATTGCCAGCATGACTGTGAAGCGCAGAGTTGTCGGAAACGGTGGAGCGCCATGTTATATTAATGTTATAATAATGCCTTTTCCACTGCATCATGTGCCTATACAAGGTCTCTGCATTGAATGCTGCTTGCCAGCCACGCCAATATGTGCGCCTTGTAACCATTTTTGACACGTCATATGTGCACTTTATGCGTCAATTTGTGTCATATGTGTACAAATTAGCTGTTGACTACATACCATATTTCACAGAATAATCTAAGTCGGCTTACCTATTGACTGCTTGACTGCAGGTGTAGCATGCAAGCAGCTGCACGAAATTGGGCCTTCGAGCTGAGGTTTGGCCATGCGAATTGCCGAGCTGGTACTGGTGTCAGGTAACTCGTTGGACTCGTCACGTCTCTGCGACAAATATTGACCAAGCTGTCCAGCTCGGTACAATTTTTGTCAATGAATGCCATGTTTTCCTTACGGACACATGGTATCGCAAATGGCTTCTTGCCGTATTAGGCATCTTTGATTGAAGGCCACAAAAATCATACTGATGACTGCCACGTTTCCGCCGTCTAGCGCGGTTTGTACCAGCTTTCTGCTCTTCAACTTTGTTTTTAATGCTATTCCTAGGATGAATTTGAGACGCTTCAGGCGCGCAAATTTGTCGATGTTCGAGCTGATTGCACTCGCACTGACATTGCGTACAGAATTACGCAGTGTTGTAGTTCTTGCGATCCCACAAGCGGGCCAACTTGGTATTATATTCGCTGACGAATGCCACGTGTTCCTAATTGATAGATGATATCGCACGCGACTTTTGGCTTTACAAGTATTACGTACGAGCCTGAAATTAAAGTCAATAAAACGATATTATGATGGGGACCGTTCCACCTAGGTTGTGGGCTCTAGTCTTGCCGTGCACAGGAGAGTATGCTCCGCATTCACAAAGAGAATAGATATTGGCCCACGATTGTAACTTTTAAGTGTTTACACCACTACAGCTTTGGTAGGAGAGTTGTCTGTCACTGAAGGACTCGGAACTCATCGACTTCCATAGCCGATAATCAATATCAAGTAATTAACTGCTAACGCAGTGTTTCTATACCTATAATCTTTGATAGTCCAACCTCACAGATGTACATTGAAATACACGCATGACAAATGCTCTTGTCTGAAAGCGACAGATCAGCCAATGGAATCGCTGCAATGACATCACGCCACTTTGTTCCAGCAATTAACAGCCAGCAACCGCTCTAATTCAACACACAGACACAATGATCGCCTCTGCAATGGCCCGGTCCGTGCGCCGCGTCGCCCTATCACACTCCGGTACTGGCGCCTGCCTGAGTGAGTGTATTATGCGGTACACTTACTAGTTAGGTGATGCGCTCGCTGGCCACCGCCGCCACAACAGCTCCGGCAGCCGCAGCCGCCACCACCACTAAAGCACCCCAAATCAAAGAGTTCCAGATCTACCGCTGGGTACGTGCTGCCGGCGTGAGCCACACCCTGTGTCCACTTTAGAGTAAACTGTCTGCAGAACCCAGACACGCCGGCCGACAAGCCACGCATGCAGTCCTTCAAGGTGGACATGAACCAGTGCGGGCCAATGATGCTGGACGCGCTGGTCAAGATCAAGAATGAACAGGACTCGTCGCTCACATTCCGTCGCTCCTGCCGTGAAGGTGCGTTATTGAATGGTGTATTTGAATATTATGTATAACTGGTGGCAGGCATTTGCGGCTCGTGTGCCATGAATATCGATGGCCGGAACACATTGGCCTGCATATCCAAAGTGGACAAGCAGAGCACCGAGCCTGTCAAGGTGTACCCGCTGCCGCACATGTACGTCCTCAAGGATCTGGTGCCGGTGAGTTGTATAATATTATTTTCTGCTACCCACTAAAATGTATGTCTCGCAGGACCTGACAAACTTCTTCAAGCAGTACCGCACCATCGAGCCGTACTTGAAGCAGAAAAAGGTGCACGCTGCCGACGCCAAGGAGAACCTGCAGACCATTGACGACCGCAAGAAGCTGGACGGCCTGTACGAGTGCATTCTGTGCGCGTGCTGCTCCACCTCCTGCCCGTCCTACTGGTGGAACCAGGAAGAGTTCCTGGGGCCGGCGGCGCTGCTGCAGTCTCGCAGATGGCAGGTGGACTCGCGCGATGAGTTCGCGGTGGAGCGCCGGGAGCAGCTGCAGGACCCGTTCAGCGTCTACCGCTGCCACACCATCATGAACTGCGCCAACGTGTGTCCAAAGGGTTTGAACCCGGGCAAGGCCATCGCCGAGATCAAGGCCGACATGGCGCGTGATTAGTGTATGGTGTGTGTGCTCTGCACGAGGCACAAAAGTATGGTCAATACACTCATCACTTGCTACATGCATTTGTTCATTTTGTAATATTGCTTGCAATAACATACCATATGCGATGTGATGATAGGCCTACATCAAAGTGCTACCAGACAAATACACACAAACAGCAAGAACAGCTAACAATTGCAGGCAGAGATGTTGTGTATTGAATACAGCTTATGCACAAATACTTTCAAATCGATTTGACACTGCGACGCATCTCACGCGCCACCTGAACCATGTTGGTGAGCGATGCCTTCACTTCGGCGTGGCCGCGAGTCTTGAGTCCGCAGTCGGGATTGATCCACAGCAAGTGATGCGGCACAAACTGGCGCAACTGCACCAGACGGTCCAGCATTTCGGCCTGACTGGGCACACGCGGCGAGTGGATGTCATAGACACCCGGCCCAATGGCGTTGGTGTAGCCGTGCTTGGCAAACGCTTCCAACAGCTTCAGATCACTGCGCGCATTCTCAATCGTGATCACGTCGGCATCAAGGCGCTGGATCGCCGGGAAAATGTCATTGAAGTCCGAGTAACAAAAGTGGGAGTGGATCTGCGTCTCGTTGCGCACGCCGGTACTGCACAGCAGAAACGAGTCCACGGCCCACTGCAGGTACTGGTCCCAGTCGGAGCGGCGCAGTGGCAACCCCTCGCGAATGGCAGGTTCGTCAATCTGGATCACTCGGATCCCGGCCGCTTCCAAATCCTGCACTTCCTGGCGAATGGCCAATGCCAACTGGAATGTGGTTGCGCTGCGTGGCTGGTCGTCACGCACAAACGACCACTGCAGCATGGTCACTGGACCTGTCAGCATTCCCTTCATCGGCTTGCTGGTCTGCGACTGAGCAAACACTACGACAATAAATACTGGAATCATCGGAATTTTGCTGAACATACCGGCAGTGTCAACAGTCATTGCGCTGGGGCGCGATACGTCGCCGTAAATGATGGGCGGCTTGACGCAGCGGCTCCCGTACGACTGCACCCAGCCGTTTTCGGAAAAGGCGTACCCTTTCATATTCTCCCCAAAGTATTCGACCTTTTGCCAAATTGTTAAACAAAATGTTTCACGGGGGATAATAGTTTCGAACCATGTCATTGCGCTCTGGCTCGCCATGCACCAGCACATCGAGGCCAATTTCTTCCTGCAGTTTCACACAGTCACGAATCTCATCCTTGATAAATTGTTCATATTCTGACGCCGCCATGGTGCCCTTCTTGAAGTTTTGACGGGCGACGCGCACCTGCTTGGTCTGTGGAAACGACCCGATCGTGGTGGTGGGAAAGAGCGGGAGAGTCAAGTGCGCTGTCTGCGCTTCCCAACGCTCGCTGAAAGACCCTTTACGCCGCATCATATCACGCGATACATTGGAAATGGCCGACTGTACACTTGGATCGTGGATGAGCGTGGACTTGCGGCGCTCAGCCATGCTATACAGAGTTATACAGATTTCATCGATCATAGTCATATACGCACGCAAGAGAATTGGCGTCCAGTGCGGCCTTGACTGCTGGATCACGTGCCCCATTCAACGATGCCGTCAGTGTCACAACTTCGTGCAGTTTCTCCTTGGCAAACGCCAGCCATTGCAACACCTCGGGGTTCATCTTCTTCTCCAGGCCGAGAGAGTTCGGCGAGTGGAGCAGGCTGCACGAGGGCGCGACAATGACACGGTCGGCACCAAGCCGCTCCACCGCCAACTGCAGTGTGCTCAAACACTCGTTCAAATCAGACTTCCAAATATTGCGGCCGTTAACGATGCCGACGGATAGCATCTTTGACGACGGCAATATGTCCAGCAGCGGCAACAAGTCCTCTGGTGCCCGCACAAAGTCCTGGTGAATTGCCGCGACCTTCAAGCAACATAAATAGTAGCAGATGGACGATACATTGCGACGTACTGGCAACTTGCACATAGTGTCCATATTATCGCCAAGTCGACCAAAATAGTTGGCCACCAGCAGCTTGCAGTTGGCCAGCGCCGCAGCACTGCTCAACCGCTGGTACACGCGCACAAAGTCATGCTCGAGTTTGACCACATCGAGGTCAAGAGACAAGGCGGGCTCATCGAACTGCACCCAGTCGGCGCCCGCCTCGGCCAAACTCTGTACAATGACTTCGTATAGCGGTACCAGACGGTCAAGCAGTGCCAGCGGATTAAAGATCTTTTCCTTTTCCTTTCCATCAGCAGCAGCCGCCTTGCCCAGCAGTAGGAACGAACTAGCAGAGCGTTATGTAACTGACTTGACACACTGAAACTCGTACATTGGCCCAAGCAGCACTGGACGGGTTTGGATACCCAGAGCCTTGGCTTCGAGGTACTCTTGGACAGGCTTAACAACGTTTGCCAGGCGGAATGTCTGTTCCACCTCAAACTCGGGAACAATGTAATGATAGTTGGTGTCGAACCACTATCCAATTAACAACCAGACACGTATATGTAGATATCACAAATTACCTTCTTCATCTCCATGGCGGGCAGGTCGATACCCTCTGCGGGAACCTGCAGCCCACGAGCCATGGCAAAGTATTGTTTCAGCGGCTCGGCATCCAGCTGCTTGTAGCGCGCGGGAATCGCGCCCAACATGTGAGCATGGTCCAGCACTTGGTCATAGAGCGAGAAGTCATTGGAGGGCACGTGGTCAATACCAATGGACTGTTGCAGCGTCCAGTGCTCCTGGCGCAGGTTCTACACAAAGCACGTGTGTCAATAATCTACATATCTGCAGCTGAGATATAACACACCTTGGCTCCGTGCAGCAGCGCGCTCTCTGTCAGCTTGCCGGACCAGTAGTTCTCCACGAGACGTTTCAGCTCGCGGTTGGCGCCAATGCGCGGGAATCCCAGGTTGGACGAGGTGACCATTGAAGCAGCGATGACAGTGCAGGAGTGCGGGCGAGTAGTAGCGGGCGAGTAAAAATTCTTGGAGCAGTTGCAGCTGTGGTTGTGGTGCAGTAAGAAACTGCTCAAGATAGTGGAACAGAGCCGCCTTTTATACCCGTGGCGGGACAGTGGAAAGCGCCGCATGAAAGAGCGTGCTGGAGGCGCTGCTGCTCGATCGTTTCAAGGATGACGCAATAGTTAACGCGTTTTAGGGTTTCAGGGTTCCAGATGGTTTCAGATGGGTTTCGATGTGTCTGACTACGATAGTTTTGCATATGACTTTACTGTCATTCAAATTCAAATTCAAACACTGTATAGTAACGTCTTCATTCTGCATTTTCAAAACACACGCCACTGAGTTGCATAACTGGACACCAACTAGACACTGATTCATTGCTGCATAGTGGGTCAAACATCTTCCCTGGCTTGCAATATGGACTCTATGTATATACACCAAGCTGCATGAGTACCTGTGTAACGCCAAATGACGTCATTCTGCGTCATCGATCGGAACCGGCAATTCGGGAGCCGGTTGCTAGCGCGGGAAACCCTGATCGGACGGACGGTCGATCGGTCAGTCCTTCCAGACTATAAAGGGCGGTGATCTGGCAACTTGACCGGCAGTCTATCTACGTTTATCCACACTTAGACGTTAGGTTGGTTCTGTCTGGTCGCGCTCCTCCTGGTTGTCGCGTCGTCTCATCACTCAAAGGTCAGCCTGGCGTGTCTGCTCACGCCCTGCTGACATCGCCAAGGTTGGTTCTGTCTGGTCGCGCTCCTCCTGGTTGTCGCGTTGTCTCATCACTCAAAGGAGCCAAGCGCCCTTTGTTACAACCTGACTGATCTGTTACGATATACTAATATTAACGCATCCCCCAAATCAAGATTAAAGTGTTAAAATCTCGATAATGATGCATCCATATAATTGCTTAGACTATTACTCGTGTCATGAATGCAAAATGTTAAGCATGAAAGTAATGATGATATATGATATTGTGGCAACCAACACATTGATCAACTATCATTCTATGGCAATGTACTCCTAAATACTATATACAAAGATGAACTTGAGCAAAAGCTCCACAGACACACATGTCAACTTACCATGACAATATTATAAACGCTATTATAACCCCAAATCAAGATTAAAGTGTTATATCTCGATAATGATGCATCCATATAATTGCTTAGACTATAACTCATGTCATGAATGCAGTATGTTAAGCATGAAAGTAATGATGATATAGTTGTGGCAACCAACACATCGATCAACTATCATTCTATGGCAATGTACTCCTAAATACTATATAAAAAAAATAACTTTAAGCAAATGCTCCACAGACACACATGCCAGACTTACCATGATGAGACAAGATTATTATAAACGCTGCTAACACGTACTTACATAGCATATATTTAAAGTAGGCTAGTTTTCTGTGAGTACTGTAATGTAAAAACACTGCAAAGATATATTTTGGATCAGTGGCTTGGCGCTGCGCCACAACCCGACTGCGGCTGTGTATTTTGCCGCCATTATTAGGCACGCCGCCTCGGTTGCACACCGACCGACACTCGACCAGCCAGCGCACACAAACGGGGCAGCAGACCGTGAGAATTTGTGCCGTACCCGTGGCCCGTGTTTATTTTTTGTGGGTCTCTCCGTCGCAGCCTCTCTGCATTGCTCCGGTGCTGCCTCCAGTGCAGTATAGTGCATACACACATACACATCCATACAGTGGTATCCCCGTCTGACGCCCCTCGTTGATCCATTCCGCGCGCCTGGTGCGTGATCCGCTACGGTATGCAGCCTGGTGTACCCCTCTCACTACACACACTCACCTCACTCCAGTATTGCAACAAGATGACCCGTCCAGTGGTGGCGGATGATGCGGACGACTATATGCTGATGCACTGGCTGGGTGGTGGTGGCGGTGATGGCGCCAGCGGTGCTAACGGCAATCATCATGTGGGCGACTCGTTTGACGCGCACGGCTCCAGCGCCGGCATTTTGGACACCCCGGCAGCCAGCGAAGAGTGCGTGTACGGCTCTTCAATGCAGTCGGGTTTTCTCTTCAACAACAACATATACGCCTCTGGTACGATGCCCGCATACGCGTCCGGTGGCGCCATGCCGGCCTACGCCCCCGCCAACACTTCCGCTGGCCCGGAGTGTGGCGCCGACTACATCAACTCCGTATATTCCGGCTCTGGCTCATTCAACTACGGCAATGCACAGTCACAGCCACAGCAGATGCTGCAGTACACTGCCGCCGCCGGATACTACGCCCAGTCATCATCCACATCATCATCTACCCGCTCACTGTACACACCGCCCACAAGTGCCGCGGAAGAGCTGGTCGGCATGAACAACTTGGCCGCGGACTACGAGTGCGCTGCACAGAATAATCTCGGTAATCATGGTGGCGGGGCGTCGTGGCCAGTGTCGGCCCTACTCAGCGGCGATCAGTACAACTTTGATTTGGAGTCTCCGCCACCCTGTGGCAAGAAGCAGCGCATGTACGACGATATCTCTGTGCCGCGACCGCCAATGCCCATCTATGCACGCGCACAAAAGCCTGACGAGAAGAAACCATGGAAAGTTTCCCTCATTCAACTCTCTGACAGGTTGGTATTGCTTATGTATTATCTTCTTACATATGTTCGCACATACATACACATACATCCAACCATACACGCATACAACTATAGACATGCGTACATCCAAGTATATACAAACATACATACACACATACATACATACATACACACACACACACACATATACATACATATATACACACATACATACATATACTCATACATACACACATACATACATACATACATACATAAATACATACAAACATACATACATACATACACATATTATATATATATATATATACACATACACACACACACACACATACATACATACATACACACACACATATACATATATACACACACATATACATACATACATACACGCATACAACTATAGACATACATACATACATACCCACATACATACCCACATACATAGACATACATCCACACACACACATATACATACCCACATACATAGACATACATCCACACACACATATACACATACAGACACACATACATACACATACATACATACATACATATACACATACATTTATTTAATAATGTACAGTGAGGTGGAAGAGTATACGAGCGAAATTGCGGCACTTTCTTGCGTTACGGTGGTGACCCCGACTGTGGCACAGAAATCGTATGGCAGCGAGAAGCGTTTCTTTTGCCCGCCGCCCTTGTTACGAATGCGCAACTGTCCGTCCTCTGCGCGATCACTCGGCAGCACTCGACGACGCGGCTCTGCTGGCACTCACGATGATACGGCCCCGGTCTCGGTGATTGCGTTTCCGGATATGAGCGGCAGGTGGGGCGCAGTCGGTTGTGGTGGAACCACGTCCGTGTCAAAAGACTATCGTCACATCAATGCAGTGGACGGCAGCCTGGACGCGACTGCCGGGGCAGAGTGCCGCGTACTTGCTCTCAAGCAAATGTATCTCGGCGAGCTGGCCAAGTATCAAACACTGCACGCGGAACTGTATCATCCACCCACGCAAACTGTAGCATCTCTGCTACGCTGTGTGGCAGACGCCTCGATGGCACTGGCCAACTCGACCCGAAGCGCTCTAAATGCTAGGAAAGATTTTGTATTGTCAATGACGGTAGAAACGGAAACGGACGAAGGACAAGGCCATCAGGCCGAGGCTGATGCGACTCATATTGGTACTTTTTCATCGGCGCCAATTTTGCTCGTTTCCAAACCGTCCAAGAAGAAAAAAGCTACATCTAACCACTTATTTGCATCACCAGCGCCTTTTGCATCTGGAGCTGGCAGTGCCACATCGTCTCTGCATGCGAACCATGGCGCGGTGATGTGCAAGTCGCCCACTGCTACGTCAAGTGGCCACCGAGCAGATCCGCACTCCGGAGCACTGCGCACTCAATGCGAACACATTATGTACGGCGGACTGGTATCGCTGTTCAGCCGTGTCAAGAGCCAGAATGTTACCACGCGCTGTCTGGAAGTGGAACTCGAAGGCGGCCACAATGGAAACGATGGCCAGTTGGTTGCCACTGCCAAGGATGTGTTTTGGGATGCGTTTGTGATTCAGAGTGCCACTGGCAAACAGGGGTCTATTCTGTACGACGATGTGATACACCTGCAGTGTTCCCGCACTGGCTGGCGCAGTCCCGCCCTTGTAATTCGGCATGTGGACTCTGTTGGCGCCGATGATGCGGTAGGTATTCCGTGGTTGGCCTGTTTGTACTTGTTTGCTTGCTGTACTATTCCTGTATTGACAAGATATAATTTTCCATCGCTAACCGACAATAGCAAGAGGACGCCGCGAGCGAACAGCAGAAGGAGACCGTGTCCCACCTGCAAAAGATATTGCTTCAAATTCACGGAAGCGACAACGAATACTTTCACACGGAACAAATGTCGAAACAGCCTGTACGCGCTCTATCCAGCCATGGCTGCAGCATCGAGTCCCTGACGTGGACAATCACCGGCGCCAGTGTGAGCCAGTATCGGTATCTGGATTTCCGTGACGAGGAAGAGAACACACTGCCGCTCTCACCGATGCCCGTGCGGATAGCTGTGCGCGAGGTCGACGAATCGTCATTCGCGCACCACTGTCCGCCTGTCTCGTCCATCTCCATCAGTTTTCAACTGCCGCTGGTTGGCCTGTTGAACAGCTCGAGCCTGCCCATATTCAAACAGCCCGCAGTACTAATGACACAAGATGCGTGCGAGAACGCCGCCCACTCCCTGGACAGCCTATACCACTTTTGCGTGTATGCCGGCAACGTGCAGTGCCCGGTGACGGCAGACACCAGCCAGATGGTGGTGGCCGCGCCGCCCATTCTCGATCGCCACATTGCCGACTGCGGCTACCAGCGCACCATGCAGGTGAATCTGCCCACACTGCAGTGGTGCCTGAGCAATGGGCTGTGGCTGAATGATTTGCGACAGAGGTTCCCAGCGTTTTCATGCACGCTGACAAAGCTGTCGCGCGGGACCGATGTACCGGACGGCGTCGGCACGCTGCCAACTCCAGACGGATCACTCAACAGTTCGAGTCGGTTCACCGCGGAGACGGCTCTTGGCTCTGACACGAGTGATGGCGACGATGACGAAGACGGCAATGACGGCATTGACTCGGACGACGACTTCTCCGCCAATGATGACTGCGAGTCACCAATGACAGTGAGCCTGGCGCAAGTGTCGCCGCTGGGACGCATCGCCCGCGCAGAAGGTGCAGCCGCAGCCCGCCCCACCAAACACCGAGTGTCCTCCGATCGCTGTCGGCATCCTTTCAATTCGAACGGGTTCCCGTTTGGCTTCGGCGGTGTCGCTGAGCTGAACGCCGACAACTGCAACATACTGGAGCTGTCTGTGCCCCTGTGGATTGTGCGCAGCGACGGCGTTGGCTACCCGTCCGACACTCGCATCTCGTACACTGTCACATTGCAATAATAATCATATCCCAAATATACATTTCTATACACTGTGATTTGCGTTCTTCAACTAACTGTACGCGCTGATTGAGCAGGGATACGTGGCCAACTGGTTAACAAACAACCGCGCGGAAAGAGGTCGTCACAATCAGCGAAACAAACAACAGAATCTGCTCAGATACAAAACTTTAATTAAACATCATCACTGGGCTCCACGAATTACTCTTGTTGCAGTTGAAGCCACGCTTCGAAGCGCGACTGAGCAATCTGCCGGCCAAAGGCTTCGGCCAAGGGCGGCGGCACAGCGTTACCGATCTGGCGGTGCATGTCCTTCACATCGTCGTCCGTCGAGTAGAATTTGAAATCATCTGGGAAGCCCTGCACACGGGCACACTCGCGCACACTGATCACTCGGTGCTGCGTGGGGTGGATGACTGTGCCCTGCTTGCCCATCGGTTGGATGTCTGTGAGTGCGGTGGGAAAGTGGCCATCACTGTCCAGACGGCCGTACAGCCCCTTCCAACCGCCGTGCCTCGATGCGGCAGACTCTGGCGCCGACAAGCACCACGGCTTCAACAGGTCCGGCAAGTCTGAAAGTGCAATGTAGTAAAAAATCACATTGATTGATAGTCATACCGCGATGGTCCGCGCCGGGTCGCATGGGGATCCTACAAATTCGCTCCACTGTTTCGGCGTTGAATGTGCGCGTGACATGGCCGACAACCTTGGTATTGGGCGCCATGCCTGACCGCATCTTGCGCTGAAAGGAGCAAAGCGGCTCTGCGGCATAGTCTGCTTCCATTTCGCCCACATATGAAGTCTTGCCGGTCCCCACGGATCGGGCCGTGATCCGAGCGGCTCTGCGCTCTGCATCCTGAACATCTTCATCAGTGGCGGGATAAACCTTGTGCGGGTTCTTGAATTCGAATGGCGGCAGATCCGCGGTGACATCCCACACTGTAACGGTGCGTTGCGGTGCCTGCCCGCTTGTGCGTTTGCTGAACTCGTAGCGCACCGGTTCATCGCCATAGTCCACAGATACCGAAAGCGATCCCGGTTTGGGGAAACAATGTGTGGGCGAGGGAGCTGTGAGTAGGGGAAGTCCGCGCTGCACTCCAACAAAGAATATGCGACGCCTGCTCTGAGACACGCCGTAGTGGCCCGCCTGTTGTAAGGTGACAAAGCACTGGTAGCTGCACGCAATAGAATCAACAACTATTATAAATGTACAGTGCGTACGTACTTCATGGACGTCAAAGCGCGCATGATAAACTTCACAACTCCCATCTTGATTCCGCCCTCGATACGGTTGGTGCCGGCTTGCTCGCCACCTAGTCGGAACGCAAGCATTCCACGTACATTCTCTAGCAGAAAGTATTTTGGCCGATAAAAGTCGGCATAGCTCAGCATGCAACTGATCAAAGAATTCTTGATGTCGCCCGCCTTCTTGAACCTATTTATGCCCGAGAAGCCTTGGCTAACACCGATATGAAGTTCAGTGCAGAAGATACAAGACAATAAGTTACCAGGGAGGACCGCCATAAATGAAGTCGACTGAACCGGGTGCGGGCATCTCAGACATGGCAACGTGCTGCAAGTCGGTCCACGGTTCGGTGGGTTTGATGCCGCTCTGATGCACGTCAATCGCCCGCTTAAGCAGAACGTTGGCACACTGATTGTAAACCGTGGCTTGTGGAAAGTTCTTCCTATAGTATATTAATAAGTAAGTAAATAAAAAGAGTATGTTTGAAGTGTACCTGAATGTGAGGGCGGCGCTGGGACTGAATTCAATGCTGAACCGGGTGTTGATGAAGCCGCCCCGATCCAGGCCGACAGTCAGGCCGCCACAGCCGCTGAATATATCCAACCCAACTAGTGGCTTGGAAGCAGCGCGGAACTCCGCGTACTTGATATCTCGCTGCTGTCGCGCTATCTGGCACTTTTTGCACTGCGGCAATACTAGCTCCGCCACCAAAGAGTAAAAAAAGAACCAGTCATCTTCGCCATTGTCGTCTAGCGCGGGCGGATCCACTTTGGCGATATCGTCACAGGGTATTTGCACCACACGGCATGTGCCCTCTAGTTCATGCACGCCTATTTTGATTTCCTTCTTGGTGAGAACCAAGCGCCGGGAGTCAAAAGCACACGGGTGACCATCTCGATCAACCACACCGTCACCGGCAATGTTTCGGTTCACAGTATCATCGTAGCGGTCAAACAAGCGAACTAATACTTTTATGTCGGCATTTGCGCCCACAGATACTTGTTTGGCGGAGCCGAAATTGATTTTTGATGGAGAAGAACGCGCTGGCGGGGAGTCAAATGACATAATTTGTGCGATTCGGTAAGGACGGTCCGGCTGGGCGGCCAGCACGTATGCGAAATCATTCAAGTGGTACTCGCAACCTTTATACGCAAGTGCCGAAACTTGGCCATCTTGTTTGCAGGACAATATTTTAGGATGCTGGCGCTGCATCTTGATGATTTGGTCTTCGCACACATCGCACCGTTCCAAGTGGCCGCAATGTTGCCAGCTTTGATCATCTGCTACCGGGCGTATGTGGAGCTGGGCATCGTCGAAGCGCAGATCTTCTTTGCCGTACCAATAGTAGCGGTAAAAGAAGGTATTCGTGGCGACCAGCTCGTCATGTGACGGCTCAGTATGACCAGCGGGAATGTACACAACATTGCATTTGGCTACGATGCATTCGACAAACAAATTATCGCAGCCTCCATACAAAAATAGTTCTCGCGACGAGGTGACTTCCTGTAGAAACGTGCGGCTGCCATGTTCAAAGTACTGCACATGCATGTGCATATCTTCGCTGCCTTTATCTTGAAACTACAATTATCAGTGGCCGTTGGGTCCACAAAATACAATAGATAAACGTACCAGATAGCGAATGATTCCAAACCAAACGTGGGCACCGTCATTGCGCAACATCACCACATCGTAATTGCCAATCACCTCACCGTCGACAAGGCACTGATCATAGTAGACACGGTCGTCCATCTCGCCACACGGCTCGCTGCACCAAGCCACATTGGTCGTGTGCTTTTTGGTAGCTGTTGGCGGCAGGTATGAGCTTTCAGTGTATGTAACTTGCCCCACGGTGTGAGTGTCGGCAGCAGTGATGCTCGCCTTTTCTGCACCAGCCACAGTCATGGAGCAGCGGAACAGATCTTTGGCCAGCGCGGCAATCCACGGAGTCACGGTTGATATGTTGCGTTCTTGTAGCACGCGCATATTAATGTTTCTCGAGACTGTTTGTCGGAGTGATGATGATGCAGCACTGCCTGCTGGACGACGGCGCTTCGTTTTCGTCTTGAGAAGTGATGATAATTCGCGCCAGATCGCAGAACTGCCGATTGACACACCACTCTCCGCGGACCATCGCTTCAATTCCTCGCATACAGCCACTACATGTTCCTCCACATCGTTTCGACTGATGGAAGCGCCGCTTTCAGACACCGCAGCAACTGATGTGCTTGGAGAAGGAGTTGACTCGGACGAACTCGGGCCTAGAGGTTCAGTGGAAGCATGGTCAGTTTCCGCAGCAGCAGGAGCGATTATTTCATCCAACGTCGCAGCGTTCCCACAATTTATAAATGCAGCAATGAGAACATTTGATATACGTGCGCGTTTGAATACCGGTTCGAAGAACGGCGCATACTCTGCACTGGGGGTTGCCAGCTTGTACCAACCAAATTGTGTCAGCAGCCATATTTCACTGATTTACTTTTAGTGACAAATGATATCAATGATGGTCAACACACCTTTTGCCGTCGTCTTTCCATGTTACCTCCATGCGAAAGATTGTGGTCAATCCTAGTTGTACGGGAGCTAGAGCTTTGCTTGTATCATTGGACCCCGGTTCGTCATCTTCGTGCTCAATCTCCTCCTCCTCGTCATCGTCTCCTTCTTCTATTACCGGCGTAGCTTGCCCTATAAAGATGTATGATTAATGTCATTGGCGACAAGTGGAGCATACCTGACGCCCTAAGCTCAACATTGTCATCATTGATGTCGTCCAGCGACACCAAGCGATTACCGCTCGCAATGTCGTACACAGTGAAATTGTCAAGCACTCTGCACGGCTTATCATCGTTGTCTTCATCGTCGACCAGCGAGATATCCACCACATCATCACCGCCATTCCGCAGCGCCTCTTCCTCTGGCAGTACAAACGACTCTGATTCCAGTACTTCATCATCTGGAGCGTTGTAATGGATCGGGGGAGGCAATACAACCTGGATCTTTTCTACATCAATAGTTAATTCAGTTCCGATTTCAAACACCATTTTTCTTACTGGTAATAGCTGCAGGCTGCCTTTTAACGCGCTTCTTGGCAGTTTTAGCTGCAGGCGATGGAGCAGTAGTTTTGCCGCTTATGACAACATCGTCTTTTGCAATCTTCAGCGAACTTGGGCCAGCTTGTGACACTGCAGATGCGGCGCCGATGTTCTTGTGCGAATGTTGAGGATCGACATTCCTGCGCCTACCGTCAGTTACAATCACCCGCTACACGGTCACATACTCGGCATCTTTGAAGGACTCAGCTTTATCACTTTCAGGTGACAATGCTCTCTTGACATTTTTCGATTTCGGGCTTTCTCGATGCGCTGCTTGCTTGCCCTTCTTGTCCGCCACCGGGGTCCGCACAGTCTTGGAATTGCACGCCAGCGTGGGTGTAGCTTGCACAGGACCATTTGATGCCGTAAGCCGACGCAGAGTCTCGTCTGGATCAAACTCGTACTTTTCCAGCAGTGCATACATGGCGTCTGCATGGAGCACAAATTAGATTGAGTAGCGTACATTACAGTATGCACATGCCAGCCGAGAGCTGCGGGAATGCCTGGAACAGCGATGGAAACGTCTCGCGCAACACATCAAAGTCCACCACACCTTCAGCGGCCTCCAGCGGCTCGACAAGGTCACCGCGGGCCATCCAATGAATATTTGTCAGCGGAATGTTAAACACAGAAGCTGAGAGGTGCACAACCCTAGCGCACTTACACACTTTCAGGGGCAGTCAGGGGTAAGGGCAGTTGATCACCCCTGAAAGATGTGCCGGACAGTGGCGCCGGTGCGATCGAACGTCCGACGCACTTTGGCATTCGTTCATTCGTCAGTCGCCCTACGTGCGTCACTGTCACCGCCGCGCGCACTGTTCTGCCAAGCCGGGTCCCTTGCACACTGCGCACCGTTGAACACTTCCTCTGAACCGGGCCATCGTGGAGAGACCACAAGACACCAGCAATGTATGCATACATGGAATGCATCATATGACACATCTCACACCTGCGCAGAGCTTGTATCATGACTGTTGGAGAGGAGTACTGCCACGACTCTCTGGCCGCAATGGACCCCGCATTGTTCCTGCACAATGATCACACCGACCACCAGCTGTGTTTCGGTGGGGACGGCGGCGGCGGGGAGCAGGATGTCAAGTGCGACGACTCGGCAACACAGGCGGGCACCGTCGACTCGGACGATGACGGCTGTACGATACTGGGCTACGACCCGTCGCTGAATGGGAGCTACAACTGGTTCTTGCCGAACGAGCAGCCAATTACTCCGACACAGTCTCCCAATAGCCTGACAATGCATCAACCGCAACCTGGTTCGAGCTGGTATGACGGCAGTCGGGAAGTAGTCGGCGGCGATGTCACGTGCGGCATGACGCACGACTATCAAGGGAATGACAACCTTGGAACCTATGATGCCGATTTTGCCACTCTATTCTCCGCACAGCAACAACAACCAGCTCCATCGCACCGGCACCATGAACTACAGCCAAAATTGGAGCAGCATATTCCACCGCAGCACTCACTTGTACTAAAGCCAACACGAGGACCGAACACACCGCATGCACACCCCGACACTGTGGACCGGATTATGAAGCGACGAGAGTACTTTTACCGACACATGGAAATTGTCCCGAATGATTTATTGAATATGGCGGCGGCTGCAGCACCGCGACCTCAGGCGCGACAACAGAAAAACTCTACTCGGTGTCAGACGGTAGAATCTGATAGCGGCGACAGTGCTCGGATGACACCGCAAGCAACCAGTAAATCGTGCCTGTTCACACTGGCCACTCCAATGTCACTCAAGCGACCGGAACCGTCTGCAACAGCCGCCACACGCAACACTCACAACGCTAGCGATAAAAGCGCTTCGTGTAGTCCTCTGGACGCAGAGCTGACACTGGAGCGGTTTGCACAAAAATTCCGCTACCCGTTCGGCAGCTATGTGAGCGAGCAGCCTGTCGACTCGCACATCAAGCCCGACGTCTCCTACTCTTCCCTGATTGTGCAGGCAATGTCCGCCAGTGTCGAGGGCCGGCTCACGCTCAAGGATATTTACCGCTGGATCCCATTGAATTATCCCTACTTTGAGAACGCACCTCCCTCGTGGCATGTACGTTAAACGGTAAAAAGCATTGGACCATAGTTGACCTTGCAGAACTCTATACGGCATAATTTATCACTGCACCAGTACTTTATCCGGGTCCCAAGACAGTCTGGTAAAGGTGCCTTCTGGACAGTGGACGCAGAGACAGTCGCCAAGTACGAGATGAAGGGCGTAGTCCCTATTGGAAGTGCGATACGGATGCACTCACTGCACCCACACTTGTCGGTACCGCAGCAGAATGACGACGACGTAGTGGCAAAGGGACGGCGGCGCGCACAATCACTCGCGTACTTTGAGCACTTGAATGCTCGGCAACAGATGAATTCAACGGCATTCCCAACTCCGCAGCACGCTGCGCCACAATCTACTGGCGGATGGAATCACACCACTTCATACGATGACAATTTCTACCCCACTGCAGTCACTGATAAACAAATGTTTTCGACATGGCTTCCAGAGCCAGTCAAGATGTCACCCGCTACTTCCACTCAAGCACCGATGGAACATCATCAGTGGCCTGTTGAGTACGCGCAACCCGTCTGCCAGCCACTACATCAGCCTCATGATCTGCAACTACAGCAGCCACAATATCACCACATGGAAGACTCTCGACAAATGGCGATGGTACCGACATTTGATAGCTGCTCAAATGTGTCCGATGTACAGCAGCCGCCATATTACCGCTTCGATCCGCTGTTTGACGGCACGGACTTGGCGCTGTAGGCTTGTCTCGCCCATTCGTTATTTAACACAAGACAATATTGCATTGTAATATACAAGGTCATTATGCCACCTGATAATTATGGCTGTGGTAATTATCCTGGCCGACATCAGCAATATGTGTATGATGTGCCAAGGCAAGGTATTTAAATGCTACTCAAAAAGCCCGACAGTCAGCAGAATCTTATGTTTGTAGTGGAATGGAGAGTAACGTACTTGTGCAAAGCATTAATGCCGCGTAGTAACATAAGGAGCGATCTAAAGGTTCCTTTATACATGGCTGTATGACCCATCAGAAGTTAGATGGAGAGAACGAAAGTACAAGAGAGAGATGGAGTACAATTTTATACCTTTTGTACAGTGCAGTGAAGCAACACATTGATTAATACAAATCATTGAGGAACGCAATGATTTAATTATAGAAAGATATGAGAGAGCTAGAGAGAGGTAAATAGAGTACAATGTCGATGTCTTTTTGTACAGTGCAGTGAACCACACATTTCTCAATCACAAATCACAATGGCCGAGACGCGGCTTACAATCTCGAGCGGCGCCGATGGTGAGTTGTTATGAGTGGTGGTGGTGGTGGTAGTGGTGGTGGTGGCCTCTGCGCTGCACACATATGCTCTTGGCATACATATTCACTTACCTGTGTGCAGGCAAGCGCGTCGTGTCCACCACAGGGATGCAGAAACGCGGCCGCGGCTTTGACCCCGACAAGCTGAAGCCGCCCCTCTCTGCCGCCACCGCCACCGACGCCATGGACGTTGACGGTGCCGGGGGTGCGTACGAGTCGCACGTGGATGATGGCGGTGCGGGGAAGACCGCTGCCAATGGCATGGACACGGGCAACTACCAGCGCTCGGTGGAGGGGTGGATTGTGTTTGTGACGGGTGTGCATGAGGAGGCGCAAGAGGACGTGGTGGTGGACAAGTTTAGCGAGTACGGTGAAGTGCGCAACATTCACCTCAACTTGGACCGGCGGACGGGCTTTGTCAAGGTAAATTTATATAAGGAAGATTATATATATATATATATATATACGCACATTTGTATATATATCGCATACAATAGCTATAACCACATGCAGGGATACGCACTGGTGGAGTATGCCAAGTATGAGGAGGCCAAGGCGGCGGTGGCGGCAATGGACGGCCAGTCACTGTACGACCAGCCGTTGCACTGCGACTTTGCATTCCTGCGACAGACCCCATTGTCATCGGGTGGTGCTGGCAGGAAGGCAGGCGGTCGCGTCACCCGTTCCACCCGCAACCGTTCTCGCTCGCCGGTGCGCCGACAGTAACATGCATGAACACACTGCTACCTTCCAATACAGCCAAGCATTCCGTGTACAGACTTTATTGTCCTGTGGTATATGTTCTTAATCGGTGACGGCGGCGTGAAGTGAGGGCGCCGTGAGCAGCTGGCTGAAAGACTCGGCTACTAGATCGGGCTGGTGTGCCGGGTCGGCAGCTGCGGCGTCCGTGCGCCTGGCCACTCCAGACAGCACAAGCATGGTGTGCAGACCAGACTGTTTGCCAAAAGCCACATCTGTGTCCAGTCGATCGCCGACCATGCACGTCCGGTGCGGGTCCAAGTGGTACTTGCGCAGAATACAGTCCATTAGCGGCTGGTGCGGTTTGCCAAACACGGTGGCATGTGTGTCGGCAGCCCTCTCCACTGCGCTGACCATGGTGCCGGTGCCGGGACACAGCTGCCCGCTGGCACTGGGGTATGTGGCGTCGGTGTTGGTGGCGTAGAGGCGGCAATCTGCGTTGTAGCGCAGATAATGGTTGGCATTGCAGAGTTTGCGGTAGTTGAAGTGCAGGTCGAACCCGACCAGCACGGCGCCGACACTGTCATCTGGCCGCACCGGCCGCTCCATCCACTCCTTTTCCCCCATGGTCTCATTATCCGCCTACTTATAAGTATACAACTTATATATATATATATATATATATATACTATTGGTATTGCCATTATATATAGACATTGGGAATGACTAACTAGCACTGAATGTACCTCGGCGCCACACCAGCTAATCTGCTCAGCGTCCAACTCGTCACAAATGCCGTGCTGCCCAATTACATAGACGCGCTTGTCGGCGGGGAACTTGGCCACATGTTTCAAGTAGTAGGCGGCCGCGTATGCCGATCCAAATATCTCATCGCGGTCCGCCTGCAGGCCAAGCCGGACAAACTTTTCGCGATAGGCCGCCCGCGACTTTGTGCTGTTGTTGGTCACGAATAGTATTCTCTTGCCCTGCAGACAACAATTGTAATGATAAGGACGATATAAAGTTTGTGTCTGACTTACCAAATGTCTGAGTGCGACCAGCGTGTCGGCAATGCCCTTGATCAACTCGTTTCCGTGCCACAGTACTCCTTTACAATAAGAGGAGAAGAACGTATATTAACATGAGCTGCAACTAACCATCGCAGTCCAGGAGAAAAGTGTCGACAGACTGGAGAAGATTCTCGGCCCTCTCCGCAGTCAGGTCTTGCATTAAATATTCTTATAATAAAATTGGGTAAATGATGTCACGACAGAAGATAGATTTACAGGTTATACATCTGGCCAGCTTGCACATAAACGGTACAAATTCTAGCTTAGATGCCTAAGAACATTCTGGTAATAATCTATGTATATATGTGAGTAAATCATAGTGCACTATAAAGCAAATTTACAGGTCGCACACTGTCCAATTGCTGCCCATACACAAGCCCCGCAACCTTAGCTGGGCGCACGTGCAGCGCTGATTGGTCGATCGTGTTTCGGTCAAGGTTGCGCGATAATTTTGCGCGATTGCACACACACCGTTCACGTTCGTTCTCAGCTTTCGCGCCCGCAGAGCAGTCACGCGCAGAACGCCTCTGGAATAGCCGCTCTACTCGCCCATTCGCTGCTTACTCCACTTTCCTTTTCTTCAACGGTGAGTGTGCTGTCGGTCACCACAGTGTGCTGACCCCGTGCAGCTAATTTAACCGCTTTGAAACGCGCGCCGCACACCATGACCGCCACCCAAATCTCGCAGGTGAACGCGCTCTTCGCCAAGATGTCCGTGGCCGCCGGCACCGATGAGCGCCGCGCCGCTGCCACCGAGCTCTCGGAGCTGGTCAACAAGTCCACCGACATCCACTTCCTCAACACCAACAAGGTCCTGGACACCATCAAGGCCGACGCGGAGAAGCTCAAAGATCATGGAGCGCGTGAAGGCGCGCTTCTGGTCATTGAGGCCATCTGCAAGAACGTGTCTGGCTCTGACCCGTACATTCTGCCCCTGCTGCCCGTCATTCTGGAGCGCTACGGTGACAAGGTTAGTATAGTGAATATTTTCTGCAATATTTTCTTATTATGCTGAATGTATATGCGCGTTTCTAAATGTGTGTGTCATGAGTTTTGATATGTGTGTATGTCTAAGCTGGATGTGTGTATGATCTTTATGTACATCATTTATATTCAACTTATGAATCCTCGCTAACTAATGTTTTAGCAAGCACCAGTGCGCGATGCCGCCCGCGCCGCCGGCGACGCATTCACCAGCCGCGTGTCGCCGCACGGTGTCAAGAAAGTTTTGCCAATTCTGTACGAGGCCATGATCAACGGTATTCGCTGGCAGACAAAATTCGGGGGTGTCGACATTCTGCGCGAGCTGATCAAGAAGGCGCCCAAGCAGATCCGCCTCTGCTTACCCGACATTATGCCGCACGCCGCGGACGCCATGTGGGACACCAAGCCCGAAGTGAAGAAGGCTGCTGCCGAGATGAGCACTGGTATGTTGAAAATGTACTGCTGTTTTGTACGAGACTTTTAATAATATCATGCAGAGCTGTGCGAGCTGGTGGGCAACCAGGATATCGAGGCCTTCATTCCGGCCATGATCCAGTGTATCGCGGACCCGTCGCAGGTGCCCGAGTGCGTGTACAAGCTGGCCGCCACCACCTTTGTGACCCAAGTCGAAGCCCCCGCTCTGGCCATCATGATGCCGATTCTGGTGCGCGGTCTCAATGAGCCCGTCACCGCGGTGAAGCGTCAGACCGCCGTCATTATTGACAACATGTGCAAGCTGGTGATGGACCCGTCCGAGGCCGAGTTCTTCATCCCGAAACTGCTGCCCGGTCTGGACCGTATCGTGGAGATTGGCGCCGACCCCGAGCTGCGATCCGTGGCGGAGCGCGCGCGCAAGACACTGCTCAAGGCCGCCGGCCAGGACCACAAGACCCAGGAGGCGATTGCGGGCCACGCGGCCGCCATGCAGCGCCTGTACGACGAGGAGCGTTTGCTGGGCGACCTGTCGGCCATCATCACCGCTGCGTCGCCCAAGGCGGCCGCACAGCTCAAGGACGACTTTTTCCTGGTGACTGCGCGATTCGCGTGCGCGCTCGCCTCCGAGCTGATGGAGCACAAGACGCTGGACGAACCAGAGTGGCTCAAGTCCATCTCGCACTACCTGGCCTCGTTCCTGGACGCCAAAGAGTCGGATGAGATTATCAAGAAATTTTTGGTGCAGTGCGTCAAGAGCATCGAGGCCGAGGCCCAGGCCGAGGAAGCCGCCGACGAGGAGGAGGGCGAGGACCTGTGCGACTGCGAGTTCAGTCTGGCGTACGGTGGTATGATTTTGCTTAACAACACCAAGCTGCGCTTGAAGCGTGGCCGTCGCTACGGTCTGTGCGGCCCGAACGGTGCGGGTAAGACGACGCTCATGCGCGCCATTGCCAATGGGCAGCTGGACGGCTTCCCGCCCGCCAGCGAGCTTAAGACCGTGTTTGTGGAGCACAATCTGCAGGCCGTCGATGCCGAGACGTCCGTGCTGGACTTTGTGCTCAAGGACGACATGACCAAGATGGTGCCCAAGGAAGAGGTGCTGCAGGTGCTGGAGAGCGTGCAGTTCTCGCCCGAGATGATGCAGCAGGCCGTCGGCGCGCTGTCTGGTGGTTGGAAGATGAAGCTGGAGTTGGCGCGTGCAATGATGGTCCATGCCGACATCCTGCTGCTCGACGAGCCGACCAATCACTTGGATGTGCGCAACGTCAAGTGGCTCGAGGACTATCTGAACAGCCAGACAAAGGTGACCAGCATGATTGTGTCGCACGACTCTGGATTCCTGGACCACGTGTGCACGGACATTATCCACTACGAGAACCGCAAGCTGAAGCGCTACAAGGGCAACCTGTCCGAGTTTGTGCGCGTCTACCCGGCCGCCAAGGCGTACTACGCCCTGCAGGACACCAAGTTCCAGTTCAAGCTGCCCGAGCCGGGTTTCCTGGACGGTGTCAACACCAAGGACAAGGCCATTCTGAAGATGAGCCACGTCAACTTTACTTATCCCGGCTCCACCAAGCAGCAGCTGACTGACGTTTCGCTGGCATGCTCGCTGTCCAGTCGTGTCGGTGTGCTCGGACCCAACGGTGCCGGAAAGTCCACCATGATCAAGATTCTGACGGGCGAGATTGTGCCGCCGGTTTGTTATTTATAGCACACTCTACTTTAGCCCTACTAACACATTGTATTGCAGGATGCCAAGCACAAGATCTACCGCCACCCGGCTCTGCGTATCTGCTACGTGGCACAGCACGCTTTCCACCACTTGAACCAGCATCTGGACAAGACTGCCAACCAGTACATTCAGTGGCGTTACCAGTTTGGCGAGGACAAGGAACTGTTGGAGAAGCAGTCGCGCCAGCTCACCGACGAGGAAAAGGCCATCATGTCGCAGAAGGTCAACTTTGAGGGCGAGAAGCGCCAGATCGAGGTCATTGTCGGTCGTCGCAAGCTGAAGAAGTCGTTTGAGTACGAGATCAAGTGGGCCGGCATGCCGTACGAGATGAACTCGTGGATCCCGCGCCAGCAGCTCGAACTCTGGGGCTTCATCAAAATGGTGCAGGCGTTTGACGACAAGGAGGCCGCCAAGCAGGGCACGTACGCCCGCCCCCTGACTGCCGCCAACGTGCAGAAGCACCTGGAGGATCTGGGACTGGAGCCAGAGTTCTCCACGCACTCGTTCATCCGCGGTCTGTCTGGCGGACAAAAGGTCAAGGTGGTGATTGGTGCGTCCACGTGGAACCAGCCGCACATGCTGGTGCTTGACGAGCCGTCCAACTACTTGGATCGCGATTCGTTGGGTGCGCTGGCGCAGGCGCTCAAGGACTTTGGCGGCGGTGTGGTCATCATCTCGCACAATGCCGAGTTCGTCAAGGACACTTGTAAAGAGTTCTGGAACATGGACGACGGTCACCTGACTGCCACCGGTGAAGTCACCATGGTCAAGGAGAAGGTTGTCCAGGTGGAAGTTGAGGAGACTGTGGATGCTTTTGGCAACAAGATCAAGCTGAAGAGCCAGAAGACCCTGTCAAAGAAGGAGCAGCGTGCCAAGCAGCGCCGAAAGGAGGCTGCACGCAAGCGTGGCGAGGAAGTCAGTGACGATGAGGAAGACTTGTTGGATCTGTAAGAAACGCTGATCAACATACGATCCACCAAGATAATACAGAGAAATTTCCATACTGTGATGCATAGTAGTCAATACCAATTATAAGCTTTTAGTCGCAAATGCAATCAAGTACAGAAATAACATATCACTATGAATGTTTATTCAATGCGATTTACGGCCTTGTGCGCCAGGATGCTTCATTGCTCGCAGTGCATCGGAACACGCCTTCAACAATCAGCAAGCAGCGAATGTGCGCATATGCGTAGAATTGTGGAATGACTGTGCCTTGTAGCGGTCTTAATATTATGCTGATATCAGCAAATCAGTCATAATTAGGCATTTGTTTTCTGACCCATCGATGGTCTTGAAGACTGCATCGATGTTATAGGCGGCTGGCGTTTGAAAATAAATACACCTTAAACATATCATCGTCCAAATAGCGACATTAGTGCGAATTTATGTGCCAGTGATTATCACACCAATGTCGTCAGCAGCCGCATCGATCACGTGTCATTGACACTACATCACGGCTCGTTCAGCGCAAAATGGCAATTCACATCGATATTTTGCATGTACAGACTTCATTGCACACCGCGCCCGACATTGTCTGGCTCGACAGGAGGAATTGGCTCAACTCGGCATATTCACGCTGGAGCTGCGTCTGATACTACAACATCCACAAGCGGCAGCGGTACTTGCAGACTTTTTCATGCAGTGCGACGGCTGACAACACCGCTTACTCCGCATGGAGTCCATCACTGTGAACTGAAGTATATTTTGTATATGTCAACACGCACTCGGGCAACCAACGGTGCAACGTCATGACCATACGTTTAATGAATAAATCAATCATGCACAGGCTTATATCTTTTTCAATAAAAAAAACAACAACAACAGAGAAATTTGAGTATGGACGGCGACGCCATCATGCAGGACGCAGGCGCAGCAACCGCGGAAACCACCACGGAATCATCATCGCCACCACTCGCACCGGAAGGCGTACCAGCAGCTGCATCGACAAATGCGTGCAGCAAACGGAAACGCCAGCCGGCCACCGAGTACACAAAGTCCACGGTCTTTGTGCGCGACGTGCCGAAAGCGTGTACGGACGCGCAACTTGAAGACCATTTCGGCACCGTCGGCCCCATCAAGACGTGCTTTATCGTGCGCGATCCTGCCACGCGTGGTACGCACGTGTCTATCATATAGATCTTACCTTACGTATAATGGCTCGGCGCAGAGAGCAAAGGCTTCGCATTTGTGCAGTTCAGCTTTGCCGCGGATGCCGAACGCGTCATTGCGGCGGATTCACCGCTGCGCACATTCCAGGCCAGCCGCCTCAAGATCGCCATGGCCAAGCACCGGCAGCGGTCAGGTCCAGATGCTGCCGCCGCCACAGTGGTCAATGATGATGGCCCCGATAATGCGGATGATGATGCCGATATCATTGCTGCAGACTCCTCGGTGCCGGTCACATCCGTAGTAGTCAAGAAGGATTCGCCGTCCTCGTTCGCGCAGCTGAAAGCCATGAAGCGCGCATTGAAGTCTATTGGCCGCACCGTCCTCGTATCTGGCCTGTTGCCGTGCGCGCTGGACGATGATTTGTCAAAAGATGACGACGATAAGGATGCCGCGGATGACAAGGAAAGCGCGGGACAGCTGTCCAAGAAGCAGCTGTACAAAAAGGTGCGCAAATTCGGCACAGTCACCGAGCTGGTGTTCCCGGCCGCGCTGGCTGCCAGCAATGGTCGTCCGTCATCGTCATCATCGGCCTTGCAGCCGGAAGGCGCAGACCACCATCACTATACACTGCGCACTCAGGCAGCCGTGGTGTACAGCACTCCGATGGCCGCTCAGAAGGCCGCCAAGCAGCTGAATGGCCACACGTACAAGGCGCAGGTACTCGCCGCCACAGTCATGCCGACGGCTGCGCACGCGAAATCCACCGCGCGGCTCCTGGTGCGCAATATTCCGTTCCGATGCGCCGCGGATACACTGCTCGCGGTGCTTGGTTCGCATGGATGCCTGGTTGACTTCACCCTGCCGCCCTACAAATCCACCAAAGCCACCAGTACTGACAACGATGATGAAGATAATAATAATTCGACACGCGAAGATCCAGTGCACCGTGGCTTTGCATTTGTCACGTACGCCACGGAGGCGCAGGCAGCTGCTGCCATGGAGGCATTGAATGGACAACGTATTGGGGCGTCCACACGACCGCTTGCCGTGGACTGGGCGCTGCCAAAGGATGCATACGTGGCTGCCACTGCCGATACTGCCGAGAAGGTGGGTACTGAAGACGTGGACACCGTTATCGATGACCTGGTGGCCAAGAGTGTGGCCAATGAAAGCGCTGTTAATCTGGATGGTGACATTGAAGACGACAATGATAACAGTGACGGCGAGAACAGTGACAGTGAAAACAGTGATGATGAACAGAGTGACGGAGAGAATACTGAAATCAAGAATACTAAAGCCGTCTCAACCACCGAGGCCAAGGCAGCCGCCGAACCGCAGAATGACGCGCATCTGGGCACCACGGTTTTCGTGCGCAACGTGGCGTTTGACGCGACCGTGGACGATTTGCGCGCGCAGTTCATTCGCTACGGCGTCATAAAGTCGTGCAAACTGACGCTGGACCGCGATACCGGGCGCCACAAGGGCACCGGGTTCGTGCAGTTCCGGGACAAGAGTGCGGCGGACGCGCTGCTGCGTGATGTCGAGCTTCAGAATGCCATGTTTCCCGCGGCGGCTGCGTCTGACGAAGCTGCTGGCAAGCAGCGTGGAGGAGGAAACAGTAGCATTGTGTCGTCGCATCTGCGCCCGGAAACAGTGTCTGGCTTCTGGCTGCAGGGACGGCAGCTGTTTGTCATGCCGGCTCTCATGCGGGACAAGGTGGCGGACCTGAAAGAGAAGGAGGCGACTGGCAGTAAGAGTGACAGCACTGCGGCGTTCGGTAGCGGTGGCAGTCGCAACGAGTACTTGGTGCGCGAGGGATACATCCGTCCCGACTCGGAGGCTGGCAAGGCGTTGTCGGAGACGGAGCGTGCGGCTCGAGTGGCCTCATTCAAGGCACGGCAGGAACAGCTGCGCAAGCAGCCGCACCTGTTTGTCTCGCGCACCCGCCTCTCGGTGCGCAACTTGCCCAAGAGCGTAGATGAGAAGCGACTGCGGGAAATTGTGCGCACTGAGACCAGTGCATACATTTCCCAGTGCTCACAGCAGTTCTCGGACGGCACCATGGGCCGCTCCGAGCGAGAGGAGTGGACACAGCTACTCACCGAGCTGGCTGGCAGCATCAGCAAGAGCAACACGGCGGCCAACAAGATTGCCATCACCGATGAAAAGGTGCAGAAACGGGTGGCCAAGCTGCGCATCAAGCAGGCCAAAGTTGTTCGTGACCAGGCGCGCGCCGACACCAAACTGAGCGAAGAGGGCGGCCGCATTGTCGGCGTGTCCAAGGGTTATGCATTCGTGGAGGTGGACACGCATCTGCATGCGCTGTGCTGTCTGCGCGCCCTAAACAACCGCGAAGTGGAGGGATTAAAGGGGCGCAAACTGCTCGTGGAGTTTGCACTGGAGAACTCGCTCATATTGAAGAAGCGCGGCGAGCGGCGCCCCGTAGCAGACAAGAAGAGTGCTTCGGTGGCAGTAGATAGCAGCAGTATTACTGACCAGGCAAAAGACTCTCAGAAACCAACTGGCGCATCCGTCAAGGCACCTTCCACCAACAACAAGAAGAAGGCCGAGTTCAAGGCGCCTGCTGCTGCTGTCGACAAGAAACCAAAGGCCGCATTTACTGCGCCAAAGAAGGCCGGGTTCACTGCACCCACCGCAGCTAAACCCTCATTCAAGGCACCCACGGGCAAGAAGGCTCCGTCACAGCCAAAAGACAAGAACTCTGTGAATGCAGGCGCCAAACCCACTTTGCGCGACAAGGTCAAGGCAGCGAGGGAAATGCAGCGACCCAAACGGCCCCGACCCGCGGAAGATGTCCAATTTGACGCACTGATATCAAAGTACAAGCGGCGTGCACTTGCCGTTGAAGCTCCCGCGACCGCCACTGCTGCAGCCACACGGCAAAAGTCGGCCGATTCCGCGCGCTGGTTTGACTAGCATACGATAATGCCAATATAGACCATAAGGATACATAGATGAACTTTAATAATCTTTAATTTGCCTTTACGGACGTGGTGTGATCATAGTCAATGGTTGGCACCACGCACGCCATAAACTTTAGAAACACCAACAGATACCTGATAGTAGACGCTGAGCAAGTATATATATATATATATATATCCATATCTACATCACGTACTGGTCAACACGGATTTTCACGTCAGAGTCGCCGTCCATGCGGTCCATCAACTTCTTCATGACACTGGCATGTCGGCATGGGTGAATGCTGATCAACTGGAATGCCAAATGGGGGTGTGCCTCCACCGTCACCGTCTTGTTGGCGTGGTCCTGTGAGATGTCCTCGAAGACGGCGGCGGGCGGCAGCGGCTGTCGCTGCTCGTCATAGCCGTACAGCCAGAGTCGCGGTGTCTGGTAGTACTTGTCGTACGTGATGTACAGGTCGTAGGTGCGTGACTGGACAATGTTGTTGGCACCTGGTGGCGCCGCAGAGGTGGTGCTTGTCAGTGGCGCTATGCCAGTGTGAATGGCGGCGGGGTCTGCCACCTCTGTCACCAGATTGTCTTGCATGCCGTCAAAGTCGTCAATGTCGGGCACCGATGATGAGGCGGTGGACATGGCATCAGTACTGATATCATTAGATGGCATTGGCGCGTCGGGAATGTCGCCTGCAGTGTCGACGGCTTCACTGGTAGCAGCAGTGTCTCCGCCCGCAGCATACAGCCATTCATCTTGCACAGAGCTGCTGTCACCGCCATCTCCAGCACTCAGGCTCAACATCTGATCATCTGCCACCGACTCCATGTCCCTGACACGTCTGAAGCATGACACTACAGAGAATAAGAATCCGAAGATACTAGAGATTGAAATAGCCCGTACCACCGCGAGTGCACAGGTACTGCTTGTTGGGTGGCAGGTATGGCCGCTGCTGCTCCACCTGACCCGACTCCCACTGCCATGTGGGACACGTGAAGGCCATAAAGTCGCCGGCAGCGACAAACTGCAGCCAGTTGATGATTAGCAGGCATGAGCTAGACACAATAGAGAGAGAGAGAGAGAGAGAGAAAGCATCAGTGCACCACACCTCCTCGGGTGTGAGGCGGCCAGTCTCACGGAACTTGGAGTCGCGCAGCAGCGGCATCAACGACTCGCCGACATAGTGGAGCCAGCGTTGCATTTCTACTTGTTGAGATGTGATGTGCTCTGTCTGGCCTTGCTTCAATACAAGTTCCTTGTCTTATACATACCTACAACTTATTACACCAGACTCCCTGAAGATCATTGTCGTGTATAATGAGCCTTCGCTTGCCAATTACGTTCATATGTCTGCATAATGCTCTTTGGTTTTCTATAGCTACATGTTCCTATCACAACTTCTTCACATATTCGCTAACTAATCAGTATTAGCGCGAATAACCTCCTATATAACAGAGAGGCGACGGTTTATCTGCAAGTGCCAGGTCCAAAATTGTATGTGGCTATGCATGTGTGGCTATGCATGGGCAATCACCTTGACCGCCTTGACCGATTGCCTACCTGTAGCAGACAGCATTTATGCAAAACACGCGCCTACTGCGCTCTATTATCTTGGTTTGAGCAGCAGTCTGACTAGAGCTGTCGAGAAATCTTGTTGAATATTAAATATACAATCTGCATTAACCCAAGGCAAAACGCTTTCACCTGATAAGTCGACTTATTACTTTCACAATGAGCAAGTCCAAGAAGAAGGGAGTCAAGTTGGCGCTGACGGACTTTCTGGCCGATGGGTGTACGTTATGTGTGCGCTGTGTGTACACGCTCCCTCACACACCATAACGTAGCCTGGGCGGCCGAGAGCGCCGGTGACCTGCAGCCCGCCACCGCCACTACCTCGTTCCAGTCGCGGATGACGGCGCGCATCAGCGACGCGGATATCATGGCGGATTTGCCGCGCAGTTCCGGCGAGTCACGACAAGCACGTCCCATACCCACGTCGCCGCCCTACACCGCCTTCATTGGCAATCTGTCGCGCGATGCCAACGACGATGATCTCAAGGCCGTTTTTGCTGACCTGAAGGCAAGTAATATACATCCGTCTTATATTACATTATATACATAGTATATTATAATATATTATAATATATATATATACTAATAATCTCTCAGATGGAGCGCGTAAAGATTGTGCGCGACTCGGAGGGCGTGGCCAAGGGGTTCGCGTACATTGATTTTGAAAGCGGGGCCGATCTGGAGAAGGCGCTGGCAATGTCCGGTCAGCTGGTGAAGAATATGCCGCTGCGTGTCGACGTGTCGGAGCGCAAGGAGGGGATGCGTGCGGACGGCAGTGCGCACACACACTTTGACGATAGCAAGTTCCAGGGTGCGTGGCGCCGTGATACGCCAATAGCGCTAGCTGGTCGTCCCCCTATGCGTTCTGGTGGCTCTTCATTCTCGGGCAGTGGTGGTAATACTTATCGTATTGTTATCATGGAGTTTGCAACCTTGAATCTTTAATTTAGACGGCCTGCGCATTGAGCGCCGTTCTACACCACTGGCTCCCAGTGGCCAGCGCTCAGGTATGCTTAATCTGCCGTGGAGTGTCATCATATTGTTATATGTTATTGCTTATCTTGTTAGAATCTGCGCCGCGTTACGACAATGATGTAAGGATCGAGAGACGCGCCACGCCACTGCAGCCATCTGCGGCACCGGCGTACTCGGAGCCCCGTGGTCGCCGTGATGACGATGTCCGCATTGAGCGTCGTGCCACACCGTTGGAACCTCAAGGTGTCCGGGATTACAGTGGTGAGTGTGTGTGTGGTGTGATATAAACTGTATAAATATAATAACTTTAAGCTGGCCGATCGCCCCGCCGCATGGATGATGATGTGCGCATTGAACGCCGTGCCACCCCACTCCCGCCACAAGTCGTCCGTGAGCCGAGACGTATGTCGTTTGTCTCTGTTTCTGTTTACTTCTTACATCCTAATCGTGGTATAGCACCGATGGCACCGCGGCACAATGGCGATGATATCAAGATTGAGCGTCGCAGCACGCTACTATCACCACCGAAACAGGCCCCGCGCTTTCCTCACGGTACATATGCAGATGGATTTCTCTCTAAATTAACTTTAATCGAATTTTAGTCGACCCTGACGTGCGCATTGAGCGGCGAGCAACTCCACTGGAGCCTGCGAGACAAAAGTCTCCTCGCCCGCCAGGTACTATTATATACTCTCAGTTGTCCTTGTATAAATTTACAATGCAGCACGTGAGGACGTGCGCATTGAACGGCGATCGACACCGCTCGAGCCGAGACAGCCGCCGCCCGCCGCCAGAGAACACGCGGTCGCCGACAACAAAGATATGGGCGCCTGGAGACGGAGCTCCGCGAAACCCGTGGACGGCGCCAAGACTGGCGGCACTGATCAGGTGAAAGAGGTGACGGACAAGGTTGCCGCAGTGTCTGTGAGCAAGTCGGCGGCAGGAAAGCACTCTGAGCCGGCGCCACCGCCGACAAAAAATGCATGGGCATCTGGTGGTAGTAGTAGTAACGGAGACGCGGCAAGTGGACCGTGGCGTCGTGCGGCAGCTGCGACTAGCGATAAATCGCCATCATCTTAGCGTGCTGGTGGATGATTTGAACTGCTGGCGCGCTGCAAGAATATTCTTATAATATAAAGCGATATCAAGTCTGTCGTCGTCTGTATGTCTGGCTGGCTATAATCTGACAGGCAACGAAATTATCCACGCAGCTTTGCTAAGAGTTTGCAGGCCAAGGGCAAGACAGGCATCTGTACATGGACAATGATAACTAATGACCGTGTAATGTGCCCTCGATATATACAACTCGGAGTGACAAACCAGTGCCGGTGTTGTAAAAGGACAATTAAAGACGCTTGAGCGTTGTGGGCAATAACTTCATCATCGATAATAAACCCCCATAATTTTTTATTATTAAAGACGCTGAATATCATTGTAAATATTGTAAATTGGTGAACAACATAACATACAAGCATCAAGGCAATGCAAGTGCCGGGCGGCGGCACAGCGCCGCAACAACCATCGCCCACGGCTGCGGCTCTCCAAGACCAGCTGTCCCGGCTGCACAAGTTCCTGCTGGAATGCTTTGGCAACTCGGCACGTATCCGCGAGACCCTCCTGCTGTCCTCACTGAGCGCGCGCTTCCCCGCCCTGTTCCCGCGGTCCGTGCTGGACCAGAGTGGCGGCGGCGGCGGCAGGCAGACGGGCACCACGCAGACCGCGCCGGAGCCCGGCAGGCAGCAGCGTCTGATGCGCGAGACTGTGGACGCGCTGAGCAGTGTGGCCAGACGCATTGTGCTCCCCGACGGCGCCATCTACTGGGAAGCGCTGGTGATGCCGCCGCTCCCACCGCCGCCCACCGCTACATACAGCCTGGACGACATTGCCAACAGGAAGCTACAGCCCCTAGCATCCAGCCGTTTACAGTCGTCGCCATCCGTGTCATCCGCGGTGCCTCCGTCACAGCGCCAGCCCGCTCAACGGCCACCCTCTGCCATCTTTCCACCCATGATGACCGCCTACGCCAACTCCAACACACGTCCCGGCACCGCAATGCGCAACTCCCCCGCACCCACCGTACTGACAGTCGACTCTATGCTGTCTGTGCCGAGTTTGCCGGGACTCCGGGTGCTGGTCCACCAGAATCGGCCGTACTTCTGGCTGGAGGACATTGGACGCATTCTCTTTGACCAGTACGTTGTCGTCACATCTACACAATTATGTTTGATGTGTTAATGTGTATATATATATATATATATATATGGACTGTGTTTATACTAATTTATACCTGCGCAGACAAGAGGCCACGCCGGAAAAGTTGCTGCTGTTGGCGAGAAAGTTCGAGGACGAGGTGTCAATCGAGAGCTCATACATCGCCTTTGACTGGCTCATACTGGATGGCACCGTGGACTTTAGTGCCACCGCCACTGATGACAAGAAGGGCATGCAGTCGGTACGCGGCGCACAGAAACCCGCGCAGCCAGAGCGACGGTTGTTCCTGTTTAAACCGCCGCCCTCTAGTGTCAGTCAGTGTTTGATGTTTTGCCCGGTGGAGTGGTTTATGCAGTGGGTGCTGCGTGGTGACTCGCTGCTGGCCGGCAGGGAGCCGTCGGTGGTGGACAAGTTGAAGCGGTTGTCCATGTGGCTGCTGCGTAATGGCATGATGATGCAGCTAGGGCCGCAAATATAGAAAAATGAATATTTTTAGTTGCACAATGTGGAATTATTGCGCTGTGGAAGGAAAGAACGTGACTGACGTGTTATTGAGATTCTCCGGTTAGGATTCTTGTAATCTCCAAGCAGAGTTCAGCGCATTCGTCGCTCAAGTCTCTCAAGCAGAGTGAGTGCAAGCAACGCGCGCTTCAAGTCAAGTCTTATCAAGATCTATTACCTTCAAGCAGAGTGAGTGCAAGCAACGCGCGCTTCACCTCAAGTCTTATCAAGATGAGGAAGCAGTGCGGATGCTTCATTCACTCATGCTCAAGCATCGCTAGGCAACTAGCTAAACAAATGCACGACCTATGCGGCCTTTGACAGAATGCACCCCAGTAACTGTAGCAGAATCACGCCCTGTGACAGGAAAGTTGTGACAGACAATCAGTTAACTGAAACCCAAACCGTATCAACCTTGTAGAAAGCGCGTAGCATTCCCACGCACTTTCAGTCCCAAAAAAATGATCGCCGCAATGCTCGCTGCCTTTCTGCTGCTTGCCATAGCTGCCGTATCGGTTGACGCGAATCCGCACAAGGTTACCTACAAATATTATCCCAATGCCGAGATTAAGGTTCGATTGATGTGGCCGAACAGTATCCGGATGGAGTGATGTGCAATCAACTTGTGGCGCACATCAGCAGCTACGTAGGTAAATCGTACCTAAACATCTTTGGCATGAGCTACTCTGCCACCACGTCTCCGCTCACCCTTGGTACACTGCCCAGCGGCCCAGTGTCCAACGTTTTTTCGATGGTGCGTGGTCGAGTTTTTGACATTGCGATGCCCGCCCCACCAACTGATGGTAAATACGGTATTGCCATCATGTGCGTTCTGCATGGAGAGGCGGAGGCTGATCCGCTTGCAATAACGTATCCATTTGTCGTCACAAGAAACATGGTGCAACCAAAACGTTTGTTCACTGGCTCGCCCAGAATCGTCGATATCACATCGCGCAATGTGGCGTACGCTGATGATGCATCGCAGCAAGATTCAGATGCAATTCCCGATTATCAGATCTCGTGCGGCGGTGAGAAAACGTTGGGTTTGACGCAGGTTATATCCAGCCTGATGCTGGATGGCGACTCGTATTGTCCGGTTTGCCGCGAACATGGTGTATTTCACCAGCGTTACACTGGTCTGTACGTTAACGAGAAGAGCACCGCAGATGCTCTGATTGCGTACATTTCACGCCACAATCCGCCAGTGTGTCGACCGGAGAGTGAAGATCTGAAAGATTATCTTCCCATCAAAGAGATCTTTGTGGTGGACATGCCAACCATTGGAGATTCGATCTTGCAACCCAAAGATGAAATTAAACGGATCGAAGATGAAATCAAGAAGGGACTCAAGTCGAACTGTCTGGGTAAACACTTTAGAAGCGGGGTGAACTCTGCAGTGGTTGCGTCCCTTCTTTCAATTCTTGTCTGGGCAGCACTGCTTTACTTGGCATCTGTGGCTTCAGTGCCATTGCTTGAGGCGCGCTGTGAAGAAGAGTTTTATCCATCTGCGTGCCAACGATTTTTGACAGATTCGCCGTGGTTCGATGCAACATTTCTCCCAGGTGTGATGTCTTTGGCTGGTGCCGGTGGCGCTCTGGTCGGGCTACTCACGGCAATCGCTGACGACTCTGATCGATTGACAGCAAAACGGCTCAACCATGCAAAATTTGCGGATGGAATGGTGCACTTGCCACGCGGAACGCGCTCTGGCTTCAGGGAGGCTGTCGAACTTTATGCGAAAACAACAGCGATGAGTCTTGCAAATCACTGTCCGGTGGAGGAGCAACATGGGGAGCCCGCGTCTTGGGTCAAATTTCACGGCGACAGCAGCGACGGCGACTATTAGTACCAGACACCGGATAATACCTCTCGATGCCCACTCATCATGCCACAAAAATATCAATATGCCATATCTGCTTATTTCAATCCATATGTTTACACGATACATTGTTGGTGATAAAACAAGTCGAAACTCTCGATTGAATGTGGCTCTCTGAAACCAGCCATATTAAACATTTCTACGAATATGTACTTGGTAAACTAACTAAAGCGGCGCTTTTCGGGCTTTTTGGAGCACAACTGCTTACATGTTTCGTCTCGTATGACTAAATTGCACCGAAAAAACATGATTGGTAGGTCGATAATGTGGCATTTTTTATTGTTCCTCCTTCTAATTTGAGCTTTGAAGCATTTACAATGAAATTTTTTCAGCATATCAGCATCGTGGTGGCCAGTGTGGCACTAATTGCGCCATCTGAAGCAGTTCCAGCCTTGAAGCGGCCCTTTGCTCCAAATGAGCCACTGAACGTGTTTTTGGATTTTTCGGACCGCCAGGAACCATTCTACAAGGACGGTATCCTTTGGCGCAGCTCTACGTCAATGTGGAGACCGTTCGTCCAATTTTGCCGCGTCTCTTGTATAAGGAGCGTTATGTCCAGTCTGATTCTTACTGGCTGCGCGATCGCAATTCACCTTTAGAGCACCCAGAAGTAAATCCGCTGTTCTTTAACGTCTTTGGCAGCAAGTTCAAAATTGTTGCACCTGCACCGGACCAGCCAGGAACGTACAGTTTGTCGGTGCATTGTCAGCTATGGGACACCTCATCGAAGCTTTTAGCTCAAACTTATGCATTTACGGTGGCTCGTGGCCTTGAACCAATGCCTCAATTCTTTGGGAAAATTTACACCGTATGGGATCGAGACGACTCTGATGAAGATGTCGAAAGTAAAGTAGGGGTACAACTGACGTGTGGCAAGAATTTTTTGGCACGCGATGCTGCTGCGGAATCTATCCGTATTGCGCCAAATATTTGTCCCGCATGTGCCGCTGTCGGCTGTGAGCATGACGACTTTGGTGTAATGCTCATATGCGAGAAGCTCACCATGAAATCACTTATTCCGGCGATTGCGAAATACAATCGAGGCAACTTTGTGACACTGGAGGAAGCGTTGCAAGATTGCAATTTGGACGTGGAGACAATTTTTGCAATTGATAAGGATATTTCCAAAGTCCCCGTCTATATGACAGGTCGACTCACTTTTGGCAACAAGCAACAATGGCGTAAAGAGGTTAGCCAGCTCTCTCAAGAAGTAGCAAGAAAAATCGGAGGCAAATATTTTGCGCGGATTTTGAGGGAGAACCTGATGTACCAACCCATTACGGTGATAACTCAGGCTGTAGTGCTTACTATTTTGGCGATATTCATCGATAATACTTCACTCTTTGCCGCGCTGCTGTTTCTAGCAAAGTATATGAATGGATTAACTTGGAATTATGAAACTGCGCGCATGTCTACGACGGCGAAAGCACAACTGCTGGTTTGCATTCGAAGCCTGATTATTAGTACCATTTCCACGGCCATAAATAGCTACCAGAGGAAGCGTAAGTTGGAAGAGCAGATCATATCGCGTGCGGAACATTTGCCGAAAGGAAGAATTGCCACACATGACGGTCAGCTGGGGCTTGTGCGTCGCTATAAGCAGCTACATGGAATGCCAGAAGATGACGTAGATACCGATAGTGAGGACGCCGGGATATTCGATGAAGGAGACGAAACTGACACCGAGTGGTAATAGGACTATTATCACAACATACACCACACACCTCAGTCCACCACCGCACAATACGCTGCAATAAACACCACTTTCAATGCAGGCAGCTATGTATGGAATGATGATGAGCGCACTTTTAAGCACATGACTAAGACTTGAATACACCAGGTTCAGTACAGTGAATTGCACCAACATATTTTCTGGCTGGTCATATTGGATCTTGGTTGGTTAATTACGCGTTTAATGACGGGCCAATTAGACGCCGCGGCATTTGAGCGGCGACACGTGCACCGCGTCTACGACGACATCGCCACCCACTTTAGCCAGACGCGCTACAAGCAGTGGCCGGTCATTGCGGCATTCCTGGCAGCGCTACCGGCCGGCTGTGTGGTGGGCGATATCGGCTGCGGCAACGGCAAGTACATGCGTGCAAGTCGTGATGGCACCGCCCAGACATCACTGAGTTCTGGCACCACCAGCGGTACATCACCGCACCGATTGTACGTGGGGTGCGACATGTCGGCCCAGCTGCTGCAGCTGTGCCGCGACACACTGCCCGCGAACGCGGACGCCACAGTGCAGGCCGACTGCCTGTCACTGCCGTACCGGGACTGCACACTGGACCACGCCATCTGCGTCGCGGTGCTGCACCACCTGAGCACGGTGGAACGGAGGCGGCGCGTCGTATCCGAAATTCTGCGATGTCTGGCCCGCGATGGACGCGCGCTGATCTACGTGTGGGCCGTGGAACAGGCTGCCGACAGTCGGTGCCGCGGCAATCGTCGCCAACAGTGCCGTGGCGGCATTGACACGGTGAATAATGAACAAGATGCACACAATAGTGGCAGTACTGCAACGAACCCCTGCACCGAGGGACAGGACGTGTTTGTGCCGTGGGAGTTCCGAGCGCCGCCCACTACGACAACGCCATCAGCTGCACCTACAACATCAGCCAACTCTAGCACCACACCAACTGTCGTGCACCAGCGCTACTACCACCTGTTCCAGCGCGGCGAACTGGAAGAACTGATCAAGGAGGCCACCATGCAACCAGGTTGGGTGTGCAGCATTGTCGCCGCGGGCTACGACCACGACAACTGGTACGCGGTGGTGGAGAAGCGCGTTGCAGTGGTGTCGCCTCAGCTATAGACTGTATTGTGTGTTGTTGTTGATGTGTTGTTAATGTTGTTGTTGAATGTCGTCTATTGGAATCCATTGCAGTCTATGCGCTTGTAATTACTGCATGTCCATCAAGTAGTCTCGATAGAGTTCTTTACC
Source organism: Aphelidium insulamus (assembly GCA_036784855.1). Classification (NCBI taxonomy): domain Eukaryota; kingdom Fungi; phylum Aphelidiomycota; class Aphelidea; family Aphelidiaceae; genus Aphelidium; species Aphelidium insulamus. The sequence goes on along the minus strand of JAZDSV010000001.1, from coordinate 978,421 downwards.
AAATGTGGAAACACCTGCAGATTACAACAATATATACTTGAGTTCTTTACCAAATGTGGAAACACCTGCAGAATATAATTATATGTACTTAATTGCTATTAAATGTATATATGATTATATACATACACCGTCTAAGCGCGTTTATAGCGCAACGTAATGATGAATGTGCACACAGGGCAACGCTTTGACAATCAAAAACGCGAAAATGTCATTTGCGCGCCGCCAGCTGGAAAAATTTGGCTGGAAAGAGTACTGCGGTGTTCTCCCATATTTATCTATATATATTGTGAATAATCTGTGTGGCAGGGGAGAGGGGCTGGGGCTGCGCGGGGACGGCATCACAAAGGCCATCACGGTGGCCACCAAGACTGACAACAAGGGCGTGCGTGTCGTGTGATCTATATTAGTGCATACGTATGCACACACATGCGCTGGACACCCCTGGTCTCATACATACCTGGGCAGGTGGGTGACGCGAGTGTGCATCAGTTTGGCGATCAGTGGTGGGATCGGCTGTACAATCGCACTGCCAGCACCATTGCCGTGGAGGATGTTGGCGCTAACGCAGTTACTTGCAGCACCAGCAATACTGTATGTCGCGTATGTTGATTTACATCAATGTGCTTATGTAGTGTGTGTAGACAACAACATCAACAGCTACTGCAACTAATGTGGCGGGAAAGAGCTCACCGCTCGCGTCATTTGTCAAAGCGGGCGACAAGCCGGTGGATGATGACGAGTCGCAGTTTGTCACGCGCCTGACTGACGCCGAATTGCTGGCCAAGTGCGGTGGTAGAACCGGGCACAAGTCTGCCAGGGCGGGTGGCATGAATGGCAAGTTGCGCAGGGAGGCGCTTGCCGATCACAAATTATCGTTATCTGATGCGATCACTGCCAGCGATAACAAAGTGCAACTTGGATCTATATCTCCGCTGGAGCTGGCCGTTGATGCAGATCAGATGACAAAGAAGCGGAGAAAACGGAAAGGAGACGATGTATTAGAAACTAGAGGAAAGAAAGCGCATAAGAAGAACTTTAGCGCCGGGAAGAAGCTAAAAAAGAACAAGAAGCGGTCGCAGAATGATGATGCCGCGCCGGCCTATAAACAAAAAATCTGCGCAGAGAATTAATTGATAATATTGTTACTGGGAGTGGAGTTATATTTTTGAGTTGTATGTAGGTTTAGTAATGGCGAAGGCATCGAATAGACGTGCACGCAAAGTCCAACATTAGCTTGGTGTTGAAGATGGAATGTGCCGCTAATGAGCGAAATAGGATCACTGCCGGATTTTCTTGCGCGGTGCAGCCCGCTTCTTGAAATTCGGGGAGGTTCTTGAGTTGTTCCGTGATCTTACCCATTAGACTTGCAGCTCGAGAGAATCCCACAAGGTCCTTGGGAATAGTCGATTGCGGAGTTAGCATCAGAAGCTCCAACACCGAGTCCATTGTGAGATAAAATGACTTCACCGGATTCCAATAATCTTCCTTCAGCCAATACTTCACGTTGGCCACATCGTCTAGTCGAGTACCGGTGACGCCATCAATTTCCGCAAAGTCGTCATCTTCCGCAATTTTGCGCTCAATTATGGCGACCTTGTCAAATATGGTGGCAATTTTCAATTGCAATTCTTCCCACAAATCGTCCGTTACGCGATAGCCCGCCACCCGTAAAATCATTTCTGGTCGACGATGCATGATGGCAAACACGTATTCAAACAACACGGCGCGCACTTCACTTGAGATGCGAATCGTGCTTCCATAATCCAAGATTGTAAGCACCACGTCATTTGTCTTCTCAATATATTTGAACATCAAGTTCCCGGAATGCGGGTCACCGTGCACCTGGCGACCTGCAAGGACATTGAGCAATCAAGCCAAAGATAGAAAAATTATAGTGCTTACCATCAACAATAGCGGCGACATACCAACGCTCCATGAACGAAGTAAAAAGATTGCTCAGAGCGCACACATTCTTCGTTGTGATATACTCTCCGGGAGTAGTAAGCGCTTTGCTCAGAGTTACGCCAGTAGCAATCGGCATTGCCATCACTGCGGTTGAATGTGTACCGAGAAATAATCCAATTGGCTGGGGCACCTCTAATATCTGCCGGTTTCTCTCTTCACGCCGCCATTTATAACTTGTATCGAATATGGAATGGGCATGCATTTGATTTGCAAATTCATGACGCCAGTCAAGCTCCGATTCGAAGCTACTAATCAAACCCTCGATAACACCCATCAGGCTGGACATCTCATCATGGGCCCCGATCTTGCGCAGTACGGCAATCTCCGACTGCATGCTCTGTTCAATAAAAAGTCGACGAACTTTCAAGTAAACGCTGGATGTACGGCCATCAGTGGACTCCAACATTGCCTTGCATCCATCTGCAATACTGGCCGCATTCGGTTGTCCAATTGTGCCAATTAGCTTGTATTCCTCTGCCGAAATTTCTTCTACTTTGGGAGTGCCGCTCCAGAACGCATACGACATTTTAAATCGGCGTCCCTTAGACCAGCCACGATTTTCAAAATTCATCGCTTCGTTCAACACCCGTGTAAAATCATCTTGACCCATCGGTGGAATATTTGCTTTGAGGTCACTCAAAAGCTCCACCAGAAATGGATTTTCCAGCTCGTCACCAAGTGATTGCATTAACTTTTGCATAATTGGCCTAGAATCATTGAAGTATAGTAATACGCTACGCCAGTCAAATGGCTTACCCTGCACCCATCATCATTCCTTTAAATAGCTCCTCGGGGTTGGCAGCTTTTTTCGGACTGAGAGCAACCACGTTTCCCACCATGCTACCTTTCAAATGCATGTTGACTTGCGAGAAATAGTCGCTCATCACCTGTTGCAGTAAATTAGTGACTGACTCGGGTAGCAGACCGTCAGTGATCCCGCTATTTGAGTTGAACATGATTTCTTGCGCGTCTACCACACTGTTCAGGTTGAATTCGTTCAAGGCATATTTAATCGATGCTGATATGGCTGCCCCAATCGGATAGTTGAGCACTTGATGCGTGCGCGCATGTTGCACACACTGGTGCATGAATATGAACACCGAGTCCATACTGTCAAGAACGGAGTAGCTGCGTGTAGGGCCGATCATGGATCCCCAAACGCGATTGATAATGTTTTCAATGAGGGCCATGTGGCCGTCGCTTGTCCAAAACTCATCGATCCATGTGTGTAAGCCAGTTTTTTTCCACAATTCAGCGCGGTGTCCTGGATGAATCATGGCCGCGAAGTGCTTGCAATTGCATTAGCAGACGATCAGTTATACTACCAATTAGCTTACTGCTGGATGACGTAGTGCAAAGCTCCAAAATCGATCTTGAACGGCTTTAGAATCGCCAAACACTAGATTCTCCTGCATCTCTCCATTAAGATTTAAGGTAGATGGCGCGATAGTTGTCTTGGTGGACAAAATTATCAAGTCGCCTAGAAATTTACGGAATTCAACGGCATACTCTGGCGTAATCTTCGTCTGTTTCCAGATTAGCAATATCACATCAAATTACGCCATCATACATACCGACAGAAACGAAGATTGAGCATGAGAAAAGCCGACAGTGACCGCCGCGAGCACTGTTACGAAGAGAAAAAGCATACCGGTCATTGTCGTGTAGATGCTGAACGAGAACGTTGCGCGCACTTCTGCGCGTTTAGATGCATAGTGATCCTATTCCCCCAATCATCGTTGACCTTGCACGTGGAATGCAGGCTTCAATCGATCGTTGGAAGCGAGTCACATGCTGATGGAACGCACTATGGATGCCACACCAATGTTTGCATATAAGCTATCTGTATAACGCTGCTCTAGCTTTGCTTGAGACTTCCTTGAATTAAATCAAGGAGCGATATAGTTTGTCTAGTTAGTACACAGTTGGATTCGTTAGCAAGTCAATACTAAAAATTGCGCAGTATCTAGCAATTCATCTAGCATCATCTAGCATACTGAAATACTTCGGTATCTAGCTTGTCGATTTACATAGGACATTTAAATTTAAGTGTGGGCACCGTGGCACAGCTTCACCAGTGAAATGAAAACGAATACGACGTTACACCGAAACCGGCGAAACGGTAACATGACCTGTGTAATCAGGTAAAAGCCGCTCAAAAATTGTAATCGATTGTAGTGTTGATATGACGCGTATTGGTGACGTTCTGGTAATTTCTTTTGTGGCCCTGTTTAGCATGGCGCCGTTGCCTGCTGAATGCCGCCTCAAACGACACTACAGAGTGGTAAAGTGCGAAAGCGATGACATATGCGGCAAGCTGAAGTTTTGTTACAAGAACTATTGTGCCGGGAGGCAGGACAAAGTCAAAAGTGCCAGACAGACCGCCAGTGCAAAGAAGGTCTGATGTGAGTGATGGAGGAAAGTGTGCGGATTTATTGGGCGAAGGTCCGCAATATGGGACATGCACAAGGGATACACAGTGTCTGACGGGATACTGTCAACCATATATGCGCTGGTGCCTCACGCATGATCAATATGATCCTACGGCGCCCTAAACCTATGCGCCTGATGCGCCAGTCTATACGGATCCGGATACAGGTGACAATAGTGGCGCAGGTTCCGACGGGGCCTCTGCTATTCCCCGCAATAAACACCCCCATCATTTCGTGAATAATTGCTGCGCGTAAATTCTTGTGTCGCTGCTGTGCTCAATCACAGCATACAAATGGCCCCGCCAAAATCCGCGTCTGGGCGCAACCAGAAATCCGCGTCGGAAGGCGGCAAGGCCAAGGACAACCACCACGCCGACAACTCAAAGGCCGAGCATCCGCTGCAGGCCGTGGTGGTCGCCGATGCCGCGGAGCTGCGATTCCGGCCGCTCACGCTGGAACGCCCGCGGGTACACAAATAATCAATCTCCTCTGCATTGCCCCACGCGTCCAGCCACTAATGCAGTTCAGTGTCTCCTGCCGCTGGCCAACATTCCGATGATCGAGTATACGCTGGAGTTTCTGGCGGTGGCCGGCGTCCAGGAGATCTTTGTGTTTTGCAAGTCGCACGCCGACCAGATCCGCGCCTACCTCGCCACGTCAAAGTGGTCCAAACCGCGCCCGTCGCAGCTGCGCATCCAGATCATTCTGGCGCCCAGTGCGTTGGGTGTGGGCGATGTGCTGCGCGAGCTGGATGCCAAGAGTTTGATTCACACGGATTTCATACTTGTGTCTGGGTCCTGTGTGGCCAACATGAAGTTGGACCGTGTCCTTGAGGAGCACAGGTAAGGGCATTTAATATGTTTTATGTGTGGTGGATAGTTGTATAGCAGCTTGTAGTGTTCCTAGAGTGTAGCGTATTTACTGTTTACTCTCAATGCTGCTGCATAAAGCTCTATGAAAGGCATCGCTGCATACTGTACATCATTATCATATTGTAGGAATCGCAAGTTGGAGAACAAGGATTCCATAATGACCATGGTAATGAAGCGGGCGTCCGTTTATCACCGCACACGGTAAGTTGGAGTTTCTTTCACTCCGCCATCTTACTTTTGTAGAGCCGTGGGGGAAGCATCGCTGCTAGCGCTGGATCCGCGTGACGCGGCTTGTGTCCACTATGAACTTGTTCCCGAATACCCCGCCAAGCGCTACTTGCACCTTGACGCTGCCAAGTTTAAGCGGCGCCCGGTGCTGCAGCTGCACCACGATCTTCTCGACTGCCAGATTGACATTTGTTCCGTGGAGGTCTGTTTGTACATCAACCAAGCGCGAGTGTATATTTGCACATGTCTCTAATTCACGTATAGGTGCCGGCTCTGTTTACGGAGAATTTCGACTACCAGGACATTAGGAGCGATTTTGTGCGCGGCATACTAGAGTCTGACCTGCTGGGCAAATCCATTCACGTCCACATCATTGGCGACGAGTATGCAGCCCGCGTGCGCAGCACACAGACATATGATGCCATTGCCAAGGACATCATTGCTCGCTGGACCTTTCCAATGGTGCCCGACAGCAATGTGCACGAAGGCGACACCTACCAGTATTCACGCGGCAACATCTACAAGGAGAACCACGTCGTTCTCGCAAGGTACTTAATGAAATGGTGGAAATTATGTATATGAAAGCAATGATATACAATTGTATAGGTCCTGCGTGCTGGAGGAGAATGTCGTCATTGGAACGGGGACCGAAATTGGCGAAAACACAATTGTGCGACACTCGACTATTGGCCGCAATTGCCGCATCGGGCCCAACGTGATCATCGACAATGCATACATCTGGGACAATGTGACGGTGGAGGCCGGCTGCACCGTCTCGCGGTCCATTCTGGCCGACGGCTGCTGCATCAAGCCCAATGTCGGCATCACCCGCGGCTGTGTGATCTCATTCGGGGTATGTTTACGGGTACATATGCAGATTGCTTGCTGATTGATTTACAGGTGGTGGTCGGGCCAGATGTTGCTCTGCCGCCATTCACCAAACTTACACGCACCGTGCCCGAGGTCGACACTCACTTTGGACCGCACCAGCCGCCGCAACTTGCCAACACCGCGCTGGTAGGCGCCGAGGGAGTGGCCTATGTGTGGTGCGACGAGTGGGATGAGGAAGCGGAAGAGTTTGAGGACCCGCGCAATCGCCACGTCAACCACATTGGCTACGCCCGGGTGCGTGTGGCCGTGGACGATGGCGTGGAGGATGATTTGTCGTCCATGTGCGCCTCGTCGACGGACGGCGCCGACGACGACTCGGACAGCGATGTCGATTATGATGCTGCCAGTGATGCCCCGAGTGGTGGTGGTGGCGGCGGCTCGTTCGTCGGCAGCGGCTTCTCCGGCCGCACTATCGACATCAACGCGGCGCCGCCTCCCAAGATCAGCTACATGGCCGAGGCGGAAGAAACCATCAGGCGCAGTGTGGCGCAGGACCACAATATTGAGGACGCGGTGCTGGAGATGAACGGGCTGAAGATGGCGGGCAATATCACGTTCCATGATCTGCGGGTGGCCTCGGTGCGAGTGCTAGTCAGTTTTGTGCAAATGGACCTGGGCACCAAGGCCAGTGTCAAGAAGGTAGCTATCAATGTTAGTATTAGCGGTCATGGATTCTGAATAACACAGGTGTTTAACAAATGGGGGAAACTGCTGGCACGGTTCATTGACAATGCTGGACAGTCCGACGAAGACCAGATGGACCTGTTGAACATTACTCTGGTGTGTAACATGGCTGCATGTTCGTCTAATTCAGGGCGTAATATTTGTCTGTAGGAAACATGCAGATGTGAAGCTAGCGGTAAACTGGCGTTGGAGATTGTTATGAACTATTACGAGAACGATGTGGTTGCACCGGAAACTATATCGCTATGGTACGAGCGACGCTCCAAGTGGATTGTGGATGATTTTACGTCCAAGGCCGCTATAAATGTAAGTCTGGCGCTAAAATTCGTGTGTAAATACTGATCACGATAGATCGGACGGTTTGTCGAGTGGATGAATCAGTCCGAGGAGGAGGAAGACGACAGCAGTGAAGATGGCTCTGCGTCGGAATCCTCTCAGAAATAGAGCGAGAGAAAAGGAATCATTGATATTTATTGCAGATATCACTCTAGAAAATGATCTATTATTGAACAACTGATGCGACTGTTCATCTGGTCGTCACAAGCAAATTGCGATTTACGTTCCTGAAAAATTTAACTATGCTTCCGACATGGGCCGTTTGCAACTTGTCATCTTGACTTCACTGACTTGATAATCACATACACATCATAATCAGCATACAGTGACAATTAATCCACTGTAGCGAGGATTAAATCGTCACAAAAAATATATTTCAATGAAAAAATTTCTTTTATTTAATATTTTTAGTGTAATTAATTTGTAGCTACTCTCGACGATACTCAAACGATAATGAACCGGTTTTCAGGATGACTAATGTTTATCGATCCAGCTGCGGTAAAATGCAACGTTTGCATATGTTGATGGATACTTTTGGCCACAAGGATCGGCACCGGTGTTTCCAATTCCCACCATGACGAACCGTCCCTTTTTTTCCTTGGAAGGCTGTACCAGTGGGTCGCCCATGTCGCCGTTGCAAATGTTTTTCCCGCTGTAGCCTCCATAGCAAAGCGTATTAGCTGCAACGTATGATTTCCCAAAGACGTATGTGCACACTGAGGTGTCTCTGTGGTAAACCATCAACGATCTGAGATGAATGCTCAGATAATAAACCTTGGGTTTGACCAAGCCCCATCCCAGAACCTTTGCCTTCTTTGTCAACTTGGTCTTTTGATCAGCCAGCAGTACAAGATCTTCATCTTTCAGGTGTTCTCCGCCTGTCAGTTCCCATACCGCAACATCATAATCGAATCGTTTGGAACTATGCTTTTCATGAACAAACATATCGGTTACTCTAAGAACAGTATCATTTTTGAAAATGCTGCTTAATGAGCTGACCAATACTCTCAACTTATGCCAGTCCTTCTTGTCAGTCTTTGTCGAGCATGCTGCGTGGATATGTATTAACATGGATTAAAGCGCAGGATCAAAGAGCATACTTCCAGTTGTTATGAGACGATTTCGTTTGTACAGCGTGCCGGTACAGACATAATTATCGCCTAGAAATATTGGGACAATCCAACGTGGTCGGACCTTTTCCTTTTTTCCGTCAATCAAATTAGATGAAGAGCTGTCATGCTCAATTAGCACATCTTTAGATTGCACATTATTTTGTACGGTGCCTTTCCACAGCAGTGCAACAACGAGCAGCGAGGCAAAGAATTTGGCTGGCGTAATCATGGCGCGAGCAAGAGTTAGAATTCTAAATGTGCTATGCTAATTCTAGACGTGCTATTGCGCCGATTAAAGGTTATGCGTTGGCATAAAATAGGGGTTTCAAATAAAATGAGTCCATCAGCTCTTGATGACAAATCAGGGTAATATCCATGGTAACGGCCCCTTAACTTTGAGTGCACCCATCAGTTCTGATGGTGTCCCAGCGCGGCTGCGCCAGCGTCGACGTCGCGCTGACTGCAGGCGACGGCGGATAGACCGGACATAGATACCTGGGTAGCTGTTGTAGTAACTGAGCTGGCAGCGCCAGCTTGTTGCAGTGGTAGGTGCACCAGGGTCCATTCCACATAAGTACTGCGGCAATCCCAATGTATATATACTTTGCCAGAGTACCGTCACGATGCCAAGCGGGTTACTATTGGCACCCATGATAGTACTCACCACTACCATACCTCACCACGCGCAGACCGAATCTAGGCGGCCCGCAGCATCAAAGCGTAGCATTATTCACACACCACACGCGGAGGGCAGAACTGGTTCACTACACAGCAGCAACAGTCAGTGTAGTTGTACAGCAGCATGGATAAGCCTGCTAACAGCCAGACGAGGGCTGGTTGATGATGTGCGTGAAGCCGTATGCAGCCATGGCCAGCTACCCAATGCACTGTCACAGCTATGAATGGTGACACCGCAGTGGCGCTGCAGCACTATCCATCCGCCCCGGGCAGAGATTACGGCGAGTTCGGCATTCCATGGCCAACTGACATTTCGGTGTTTTCAGTGGGACAGAAAAATGTTTGGCAAGTGATAAGGTCACCGCGTGGCATTGACCGGTCATACATCGATTATGCAAAATAACTCGCGCAGCTAAACCTCAGTTGCAGCAGGCGGGGGTCTGCGAGTCAAAGTTATAATCACTGAGACCACTGGAGCTGTTTCGGAGGAAAGTATATAGATAGAACTAGTTGATAGAATAGTCAATAGACAGTCAGACAGAGATTCGCTGCAACAAACATGTGCCCACTCTGAATTGCTGCCAACAATTGCAAATGAAAGCATCGCTGGGACTTCTCCGCCTGGCACTTGCGTTGATATCTGTGTACGGCGCCGTGCGGGCCGAGTACTGCGGCCAGGCCAGTCCCGTGGGCAACCTGAGCGCCTGCACCGCCAAGGCAAACTCGCTGCTCAGCACCAAATTGTATCAGGAGGACGAGACAACAGTGATGTACCTGACTGCCGAGTACTTTGACGCGGCCGGCGTGTCGCAAATCGTGACCGCACAGTTCTTTCCCCGCGTCAACCAACTAACCACGGCTCTGGTCAAGAACGGTACTACATGTGCCTGTTCATCATCGCGAATATTAACAACGCCGACAGCATCGGCAATCATCGAGGCCAAGCCGAATATAACAGTGTCATTTGGGTTCAGTAACGCGCAGGGCGTGCGCACAGTGGGCGTGACACCACAGGCCAAGGCGTGGTACGTGGTCGAGTCGGGTGTGCCCAAGGTGGTTCCGTACCGCAGTGTGGTGGTCACCATGAACCAGGGTACTTACGTGTAGATCTCTGTAAGATTTGATTTTTACAACTCTGGTATGCAGGTGTGTTCAAGTCCGTGGACTGGGAGACCACTTCGTGTCCGCTGAGCACCTATACCTGTCTGGACGATCGGTATGCGTATGCCTGCACGGACCGCAACGTTCAGTGCACCGACATCAAGGTGAGTGATTATATAGTGCAGTCTATACAATCACTTATACATTTGTCTGTCAGGTGTTTGTCTTGTGGGCCGGCACAGATTCAAAGGGAAACTTGCTGGCGAGAAGTAAGTTCCGTTGCGATGTGTCTTCTGTTAAATGCTGTATTGTACAATGTGTATACACCCTATACACTGACACTGTACAAGGCACGTCCATTTACCAGTTGGAGAGCTTGCCATGAAGAGCAGACAGATACATATACAGTGTACTAGAAAGTATAAATCATGGCAATATTGTTGCTTTAAATGCTCTTAAATGACGCGGGTGCGCATCAGTTCAATCTGCCGTGAGAGCTCGCTGGAGCTGCGGTCCAGTTCGTCGGCAATGTTGCGCTTCTTGTCGGCGTCCAAGAGTGCATACTGCTCCACCAGCGCGCCGTCCACCACGTTCTATGCGGTTAGTTATAGGAATATAGTAGTCACAAACACAGGAGCTTACCTTGACGGGGGAGTAGAAGGAGCGGTAGAACAGGTGCTCTCGGCCGCAGAGTGGCGGCGCTTCCGTGCGCATGTGCAGCTCCATGCTCTTGAAAAGTTCCACATTTTCACGGCTAATGAATGGCACCAGCACTCCGACGGAGCCCATAAGCGTTGTGTACACCACCACGTCCCTTCCACCCGCCACCATCACCGCCTTGTGCAGCGATGTTATCATGTCGCCCACATAGAACTCGGACAGTGTTTCCAGCTGCATTTGGTTATGTATCATATTTTTTTTTTATATCACGAATACCTTATGTGGTGCGCCCTGGAGATAAGGTCGCTCATATAGGAGGCGATTGCCAGTCACATCGTCCTCTAGTTCATCGGCCACCATCTTGGGCAACCGCAGCACGCACACACTGCCAAACTTGTCGCCGACCACGACCGTGTTGAAGTCGAGCATTACGGCCTTCGTGGTCCAGCGTGGCCGGGTGTCATCCGCGAAGATCATGATCTTGTTCTCTTGGAACAGGTATCGCGCAAAGCACACCGACTCCTGCGTGTCTGATATCACAATGCGGTCGCCCTGTGCCTGCAGTCCGACAATGGTGTGCGGCAGGTGCTGCAAATGTGTTAGTTGTTTTAATTTGTTGCGTCGACTGTAAATCAGTACCTTGTTCTCGCACTTGCGCAACATCTTTTTCCGGCCAAGGTCATAGATGCGTATGGTGCTGCCAACACCGGCCAGCAGGCGGCCTTGGAATGAGATGACGGCGTACGGCACATCCTCCACCTTGGTCTTGTGCACGAATTCCAGTGTTCCACCCTGCACCAGCCGGTACACGTGTATGAAGCCCGCGGTACACTTCTTGGGCGCCAGGCAAATGTCCTGCCCCGTGCCCACCACATAGTACGTCGTCATGGGATCGGAGTGGAAGACGCACGGCGTGATGCTGACCGCGGCCTCATTGTCCGGCAAGTCAATCACCTGCACCGTGTCACCCGTCAGCGGGTTCAGCACACGGATCAGTGATGCCCATTGGCCCGCGCGGTGCGGCACCAGACCAAACTGTTCCGGCTCCAGGTCGGCGCCGTACCGCACCGAAGCGGGATGCACCCCGTGCTCCGACTCGATGACGACAAAATTGCGGTGGAACGGCTCCAGCACGAAGCGGCGCGGCGTGTAGGTCAGCGGGATGGTGGTGGTGTTGAACTCGACGCCCAGCTTGTCAAACGTGAATATGCGCAGATTGTTCTCTGACACAGCGACCACCGCCTCCGGACACTGCTCCGAATGGAAACCAGCGCCAAACTCCAGCATCTCGTATGTGAGTGGTGTGAGGTGGGCACGGCGCTGATGCGTGTAGTTGAGCCATGGTCGGCTGGACAGCGCCAGCACGGCGGTCTCTTGCTGCAGCGTGATGGCAAACAGTTTGACTGGACGTGCGCCCAAATACCTTGTGCGCGAGTCAGACAGCGTGCCGGCAATGGCGTCGACGGCGGCGCGCAGAAGCACACCGTTCTCCAGACCAATGTTCAGGTAGAGCGTGGGATGCAGCTTGTCCGACCCGTAATCCATCATCTCCACCATGAGCAGGGAGGACGGCACGGCATTCAGCGCCTGCATTCCCAGCGATTCCAGGCACGAGTTGGGGTCTAGCGAGGCCAGTCGGACTGTCTGGTCCGCACATCCAATTGCCTGGAGTTTTATATATGCAATGCGCACACAAACATAAAATACACTTACCAAGAACTTTGAACGCTGTCGACCCTCCGGGATTGGGCCAATGGCGAGACAATGCACGGCACAGCTCATTTCGCAACGCTCGTGATACTCGTTCAGCTGACCAAGCGTGTCCATTTCAAAGTATACAAGCTCGTTGTTGGACAGGGAAATAACAATTTGCCGATTGTTGCAGGCGCCGTGCGTCACCGTGGTCCCTTCTGGCGCCCGCCACTCGTTCACCCGCTTGTCCACCATAATGTGCCGTATACCATCGGCGTATATCTGTATCAGGGAATCGTCGCCGATCTGGTGCACGTGCAGCGTGGTGGTCTCGTTCCAGAAGCCCGAGTCCGCCACCTCCTCGACCGTCTCTCCCACGGACAGCACCAGAGTGGCGTTAACAAAGGATATAATGATGTAGGCGTCGAATTCGTCGGTGCGTCGCGCCTTCACCGTCCACACGGCGTTGGGGTTGCCGGGTACGGGATAGACGACCAGCTCACTCACCTCCATCCCCGACCGCATAATCTTCATGGAGGACTGGGCGCCGCGGCCGCATACTGTGTAGATTTGCGGCGCCTCCTCCTCCGTCAGGTTGAGCACCTGGGAGTCGATTATGGGCGCAAAGCTTTCCAGCTCGTCCACCGGATTCAGGTACTTGAGCGGCCGTGGGGTGAAGTAGACGAATGGCTGCCCGTCCTCCAAGTCCATGTCGGCACTGCTGAACTCGGTGTCGGCACCGTCGCCATTGCCGTCGCCATCGTCGTCGCCCAGGCCCTCGATCTGGTAGAGCAGATGGTTGCCGAATTCGGCGGCCACAAACAGAAAACCACTCTTGAATATGCACAGTGACACGGCCAGCGGCACAGTGTCAAAATAGCGGATCTTGAGCTCCTTGACAACTTCTTGGTCACAATCGGCAGTCAGCTTGAACAGGTCGCCCATTTCTGTCTGCAAAAGTGCAAAGAACTGGTTCTTCATGCGGTGCACCACAGCAGACACGATTATTATACCGCGCTGCTGGTCGTCGCCGGCGGGCGAGTGGCGTCGGGGAATGCGGACGCGCACATCAGTGTAGCCCTGGTTGCGCCACGTGATCCAATTCTCCTGACATACGAGCACACCGCTCGGTCCGTCCGTACCACCCGGCAGCGGTACCAGCATGTTGGCCGTGCGGTCCACGGGGTCGCTCCACTTGCGCACCACATGGTTCAGCCCCAGGTCCAGCTCGTAGAACGTGAGCATCTTGTCCGTGCGGGTCTTGAGCGCCTCGCCCGTGTGATCCTGGTCCGCCTCCTGGTAGTCCAGTTCCAGACACGCGAATATCGGGTTCTCGTAGCCCACGTCCATGGCCACCAGCGCAAAGGTGAGCGTGTGGCTCTTGTGCGCCTCCAGCGGCGACGAGATGGTCAGGTTGGCGTGCGAGTCGCGATTCAACACATAGACAAACTTTTGCTTCTCCACCGCGCCCAGCATGACCGCGCGGCCCTTGGGATCGGCGGCCAGGTACTGCCCCGGCACCAGGCGCCGACACCCCGACTTGCCATAGGTTTCCTGATGCAGCTTTTTGAACGCGTTCGACACCGCGTCCCACTCCAGGATGACAATGCGCCCCGAGTCCGAAGTGACCACCAGATGGTCGCGCTGACTGCCGGCCAGACGGAATGCCTGCATGCCGCGCACCACGCCAAACACCTCGTGCTGCACCGCGCTGTGCAGCTTGCCGGTACCAGTGTCCAGCTGGAACACTTCCAGCACGCTGGCACCGCGACATGCAATCAACTCTTGCTGCTTGCGGCCGCTGAAGTTGCCCAGCACCGCGTGCGTGAAGGCGCCCGGCAAGTGTAGCGGCAGATTGTACAAGTGCATTTGTGTGTCGGCGAAGAGGAGGGCACAACCCTGACCGAGGTTTTCTTTGATCTGTTTTGTCACGGTGATCTCCATGAACTTCGTATAATAATAATAAAAATAAAATAAATAAATATTTTTTTACAGCGCAGTACATAGTATACATGATGGATCAAAAGCGATCAATTTCTGCTTCTACTTGTGGGCGGTCTTACAACGAGCAGAGCTGTAAGGCGCCATCCGTAGAAGGTGCATAATAAGTACATAATAAGTACTCCGGTCTAATAAACTAATTTTAATATATCCTAAAGGACTAATCTAGGGATTAGTTCTTTATTAGTCAACGCCGCCGTTGGCATGGCGTTGTTGTTTGCTGCCGGCGAGTCCTCCAATCTCCGTCGAGGGTTTCAGATGGAAGCTCCCGTGTTGAGCCAATGGCACTGGTGAGGTGCAGCCGAGGTGGGAAGACACGTGCATTGAAGGAGATTGGCAGGATGCTCAAAGATACCACTCTGAAGGACGCGTGTATCATCTTCGTTTCTTTCAATGACAAAACTTCATTGAAATCGTGGGAAAATGCTGACCCCGTCGCTGCTCTCTGTCGCCGAATCGCGTTTGCGGCCATGCCTGATGAGGACAATTTTTTAATCGACGTGAGCTCCCAGCAAATCTTGAAATGGCTTGGCAAACATCCTTGCGTCCTGCTGATCGACGAACTTAACTTGCTCGAAGTTTTGAAAGACGCGGAAACAGTCAATCAATTGCCGTCAGCTGTCACGGCTTCTACCAGATTTGCCGAGTTCCTCAAGGAGAACTTTCTGTCCGGCGAGAATCGCTATTTCGTGTTTTCGTCCCATGTGCTCTCTGCAGTCTCCAACTTGTCAGATTATATGGAGAGCGCAAGTAATCGGAATGTTTCTCTGTTCGAGCTGCCGTTAATCCCTAGTTTGAAGGTGGCGGTCAATAATTTCGACTGGCCCGGCTTGAATGCACGCAAAGCTCTTTGCTACGGAACGATCCCGGCTATGATACACGTGGCGCATAGGAATGCCCCTCCAGCGGCGAAACGTCGCTTTGCGATTAACGAAAGTATCTCGGGCGGTGCTATCACGAACTCGAGTATCAAGGCATTAATGGCTAGCTTCATCACCGGCTTATGGGAAAATATCCCAAAACCGCTATTACAATTGATGGATAGCTCGCGCGATGGGGTAGATTTTAAAATCAAGTGGATTCCTTACCATATGGTTAAAGCTCTCGATCGTTTTGCCGAACTCGATGATACGTTGAGCGACGAAATCCGGCTGATGCTTGGCCACCTTGTGTCTCTATTCAGCGACTTCGAATCGGCACAGGAATTCTCGGGAGATGGTTGGGAGAAACTTTTCGTTATCACATTGATTGTTCGGTGTCTTGCTGGACTCTTTGATGTAGAGATATTCAACCTCAAGGATTTCAGATTCAATGATATGAAGTACACCGTATCTTTCAACACCCCCTTCTATGGAGGCATGGTCAAGATCAGGGACGTCGACATTTTCCTGCAGGGGATACCAAAGGTTGGAAAGTCGCATATCGGAATTTACGTTCCGCTCAACGCTAAATTCGAACGCTACGACGTGATTGTAGTCGTATGGAACAACGCGGGTGAAAGAAGCATTATCGGTTATCAGCTGAAAGAAGGTGCCAAGCTACCAAAGTCGCCCGTTAACATGAACTTTACATCAAGTTATGTGATTCGCGGGCAAGCGGCTGACGATTGGCAGAAATATGGCTGGTTGGTGGCATCAGATCGAGAGATTGATGAATATATGGGCGTGTCGGGAAGGCAGTGGACTCCGAAACAGTGGAAAGCCTTGGAGTCTGACTCGTTACTCTAGCGGGTGGCGGATTGGCGCTTGGTCGGAGTGATTCCCTAAGTTCGGTGCGAAAAACAGGTTCGGTGCAAAAAAAACGTGCAAATAGCAATTACCCCATTATGTATCAATAAAGAACGCATTACTACTAGCAAATCATGCACTGCACTGAGGGCAGCAGGGGCGCCGTAGGAGGCATAGGCGTCCACGTGTGACGGCGTAGTATATGGCGGCGGCGAAATAGAACAGAAATAGAACTCTTTCTATTTGGTACAAAATAGAACGAGATTGGGCCTGTTTTAAATAGAACAGCAAATAGAACGGCGCGGTGGAGCAGGTTTTGTTCTATTATCTTTTTTTTTTTGAAATAGAATAGAACAGCAAATAGACCTAGCGGTGGAGATGCTCTAAGGCTTTATATGATGCGCATTCCACATTAAAGCGACCATGTACATGTTTACAGCACCAGATTACATGCTACGAAATGCAATGCAAACCCATGCATTATATGTGCACTTTAAGAAAATTATGTTATGCGTTCCACAGGATGCATTGTGAATTACAATACATGTGCATATTGGGCTTGTATTGGGCTTGCAGAACTGAATCTGAACACACAACATCAATACAATCACGCATTGTTGACAGTTTTTGTCCACGCACTTGCCATCTCGTTGGTGGGCACCAAGACCACTTTTCCCGTATTCTTGCGCTGCTCAATGTACTCGTGTGCGTCGGCGACCTGATCAAAGGAGAAGACGGCATCGACACACGGCCGCACCCAGCCGTCCTTGTCCGCCGCAGCGTCAATGATCTGTCGCAGCCATTCTGCAATGCGCTCCGGCTCGTCCCACATGTGACCGAGATTGACCCCGAACACGCCGCGGTTCTGCTTCATCAGCTCCAGAGGTGACCAGCGAGGCATCCTGGCGAAAAAGGAGACGTATCCCCAGATCTTGGATATAAAGCCGTCAAATTCCATCAGCGAGGATGCGCCAAAGACGCCCAGGCGACCAGTGGAACGCAGCAGGCCGTAGTTGATCTTCCAGTTGTCCCCGCCGAGGGGATCAATGATCAAGTCGACGCCCTTGTTGTTTGTCAGGCGCATGACGTGTTCAGCTACATTCTCCGTGCGGTAGTCGATGGCGTGGACAAGACCGCGCTCCTTGAGGAACCGGTGCTTCCTGCCAGAGGCGGTGCCGATCGACACCGCGCCAATGTGTCTGGCAATGTCGATGGCTGCCAGTCCGACAGCGCCGCCGGCATTCTGGATCAGTACAGTCTGGCCGGCACGCAGCCCGCCCATGACGTAGATGAGCATCCACGCGGTGAGATAGACGACGGGGATGCTAGCCGCATCCACAAAAGACATGGAGGCCGGCTTGAGATGGCAGCTCTTGTGGTCCACGATGACGGTGTCTGCGTAGCCTTTAAACTTGGTCAAGAGCAGGACATCCGCATTGAGCAGCGTCTGCGGTGCGTCGGGGCCGACGGCATCGATGGTGCCTGAAACCTCGTAGCCGACGACGCAGGGCAATGACGGGGAATCCGGGTAGAGGCCCTTGCGCGCGAGAATGTCGGCGAAATTAATTCCAGACGCCTTGACTCGGACGCGGACGTCGCTGCCGGTGGGCACGGGGTCTGCACGCTCCTGCAGGGAGAGTACCGACGGCGGCCCCGTTTTGGCCAGCACGATTTCCTTCATGTTGTGTGTTTCAACTGTCGTCACCGCCGCCGTGGTCCAAGTGGTTAAGTTACTACACGGTGGCGGCCAGCAGCTAGAGTTCGAACCCCAGAGTGTGTTGTGCCGGTTTTTCGAATTTTACTGCGTTGTTGTGCCGCCAGATTTTTCGGGGTGTCAGTTTCGGTCATTCAACACGTTGCGGTTGCGGTTTCGGTTTCCTTCAGATATTCGGTGCTTCGGTTTCGGCTCTCTCAAGTGTCAGCGTCAGAGGCGTCGCGGTAAAGGTCCGCCCCGTCCAGCTCCATTACAACAACAACAACACTAATCACATCGACTGTTACGACTCGCCAAGAACAATCACAACACTGCGCGCCAACAATTGATCACGCCCCGACTGTGCGCCTGTCACTGTTCGGTGGTTTACTCCGTATGGGGTCCATCATACCTGGGTGCCGATTGTGTCCTAACACTATAACGTCATGACCGACCGGTTAGATACGTTTAATGAAGAAATCAATCAATCAACTGTCGTCACCGTGTTTGGGGCTTACATACTCCAGATGGCAATTGTGTGTGGCCAAGTGAGTGCGTGTCCGACCGCAATGTATTAATATAACGTCATGACTATAATACGTTTAACATGGCCTTTTTCTCTGATACATCTACTTATTAGAGTCAATGGTGTTTCATCAAATACGTTCATCAAGTATACATTAATACATTTCTATTGCATATTCATGATAGAGTATATACTCTTTGCATGGCAGATGTATAGTACAAAACTGCAGGCAACAATTGCATATACATTATAGAGTATATACTCTTTGCATGGCAGATGTATAGTACAGAACTGCAGGCAACAAGTGCATATACATGATAGAGTATATTCTCAGCCAGATAATGCTTACACTGCCGTGGCTAGAACACTAGAACTGTAAATACAACACACCAACAATGTATGCCGAGATCGGCCGCGAATACCTGCCGCTTGGGTGGGTGACGTTTGGCGGGCCGGCTGCGCACATCACCATGCTGCACACGCGGTTCGTGGAGCAGCTCGGCTGGCTGGACGATCGTCAGTTCTCGGAGCTGTTTGCCATCTGCCAGGCGCTGCCGGGGCCCGCCAGCACGCAGGCAAGTGCCATCCTACAGATACCTTGCCCCCACACTACGCCCACTAACCATCCACGCAGATGGCATTCATGATCGCGCTGTATCGCGGTGGGTTCCGCGCGGCCTGTTTGCATTTCTGCTGTGGTCCGCGCCCGGCTGGCTGATGATGACGGTGCTGGCGTGCGCCGTGTCGCGCATCCCCACCACCATTCCGGACTGGGCGGTGGACTTGCGCGAGACACTTAATGCCGTGACAATTGGGCTGGTGCTGGTGGCCGCCATCAAGCTGTCCAACGCGGTATTGAAGACGCGGTTGGACACGCTGCTGTGCTGGGCCAGCGCCTCTCTTGCCATGTCGCTGGCGGCAGATGCCACGTGGGTGCCGCCTCTGCTGATAGTGTGCGGGGGTGCAATACAGCTGTGTGCCTTTGTGACAGTGTCGCGGTACCGCGCCAAGCTTCCCCGAGCATTCACGCCGGATGTCTACTCGCTGAAGGAGAGTGATGAAGATGTCGATGACGGAGATATGTCTGGCACGGACGGACAGGTTGTCAATACTGAGGACTATACGGATGCCGCCAAGGACACCGATAACGTCACTGGCAGTAATGCAGAACAAGCTTCAGTTGTGGAGACCAACCAGAGCACCGTCCAGACAACCGGCGGCGACAGTTTGTCCAGCACACGGTATCTTATCCAGCACCATCAACAACAACCACATTCACAACAACCGCCACTTGAACCATCAGACAGCGCCGATGATTTGCTGCCGGCGCCGGCCGTGGCACCACCGCGGCGGAATATGAGCAATAAGATGGCCAGTGATGTGCGTGTGGGCGCAGTGGCGGTGTCCGCATGGCTCTTGGTGCTGGCCATAATGTTGGCCGTGCGTTATGGTGTGCCGCAAGAGTCGAATGACGGCGCGCTGCAGGCGCTGCGCATGTTTGCCACCGTTTACGTTACGGGCTCTATCATCTTTGGCGGTGGCCCGGTGGTGGTGCCACTGCTCTACGCCTACATGGTGTCGCCGGGGTGGATGCGGTCGGATCAGTTCCTGTTTGGTCTCGCGGCCATAAACACTATGCCCGGGCCCAATTTTAACTTCGCGGCTTTTTGCGGCGGTGTGGCGCTGGACAATATCGTGGCTGGTGCGCAGGACCGTTCGCTGGCCGGCAGCATATTTATTACGGTGTGCGGCAGCGCGCTAGCCTACCTGGCCATCTTCATACCCGGGCTGTCAATCAAACTCGCGGTGATGCCGCTATGGCGCCGGGCCCGCTCACACCGCACGGTGCATGTGGTGCTGCACGGCGTGGCCACCACCGCGGTGGGTCTGGTGTACGCGGCGATATTTGCACTGGCGCATGTGCCCGGCAAAGATTCGCGCCTCGCTGATGCTTTTTTGGTGTCACTGGCCGCCATGACATTTGTGGGTGTGATGAGGTTCCAACTCCCGGCCATCGTACTGATTGTTGTGGCGGTGCTGGCTGCCGTCGTCAGGCTGCTGGTGCTGGCCGGCTGAGTCTGCCTGATGGAGTGTGGTGATGGATGTGTGCGGTGGTGTTGTATGGTGTACATTCGACATAGAACGAGCGTGTTGGTGATATATATACGATCAATATCCGTATGTATGACCAGGAAGTGACCGTACCGTTGTCATAGCCGTTTCACCTTACACCAAAACCCTAGGGACTTATTGTTGTACAAATAGTACTTTACTAGTGAAGTACATATGTTGCACTGTGCATACGCGCACCAGCCACATTTGAAAACAAATTCAAGTTGAAAAACGCGCCCACACGTATTTTAGTTGTCAACGACGTCGATTTTGTATATGGTAGCACACGCTGTCGCGTTCTGCATGCATTTGTACATAGGAATGTGTTCCGCTTGTAATTTGGACAAACTCAGTCCGATTATCAACTACTAATACACAACGATGTCAACGTTTAAGACATGCTACTTTTTTATTCGGCGGCCCTTTAATCCGAATTTGTGGTTACCTTTTCTTGGCTTCTTTGTCCAGTATTACATCAATGGGCGCGCTGTACTCTGGCCGCAGTTGTATTCGAGACAGTCGCCACGGCTGCGCTTATAAACGCATTAATATGAGACCGATTGTCGAGAAGCCGTACGGCGCTATCCTTGTTGCCAACTCCTCTATGTAAGCTTCTGACATGCCAACATGAGCCGACGTCAAGCAGTACAACATATATTCAGCAAACCCAATGTATAACGCCAGCGAATCAATGAAACTATGATGCTTATCAATGCACCGTAAGTCAATGATGACATTATCGAGCGATATTCATAGTTTGGGGACGTTAGCTTCGATCTGCAGCAACTGGCGCTACTGTATTATCCCACCTATATGTAATTAGCATAGTCAACAGAATAGAATAGAATCGTGGAAGTTACTGCAACTTCTACCCGCGGCGCATATATGTAGCACCCTCTATTGCGATGCAGTTCATAAAGCTGCGCTGTGGATGCATCCATTATTGATGATAGCTGTATGGTGTCACAAACGTTTGACCGGCCGTTTTAACACTCAACGCTCATTGGTAGTCCTTAAACACGCTGGCTTCTCACTGGTAAATTAACGTTTAAGCTCTGGCTTCTGATTGGTAGTTTAAACCGGTAAAATGGGGGAACAATGGTCAAGGTTGCTTACACGTGAGCGCTAAGCCACCGTTTCTTTTGTATTTAGGTCACTCTCTCATCCGGCCAACGCGTCATGGTGCTGCTCAACTTCATTCTTCCGATCCTGTGCTATTCAGTTTTGCACGTGCAGTATGCGAGGTGGGTCCTTGTGATGCTTGCTTTTCAATCTAATGCATTGCAGCGGACGTCGCTTTTGGCAGTCCGACATCAAGTGGACTTCATTCAGAAGGGGAGCTTAATGTACCCGAAATTCTGCTTCAAAAAGTTGACATTTTGTTATGGTTTTGTCGTCATTGATTGCTTACTGGTTCAGGACCCCTGCCAACAGCGCTGTGTCGACCTTCCAAATCGCGCTGTCAATTGGCAATGCATTTGTGGAAAATGTCGCGGTACAGTTGTCGGCAGGTGAAAACAAAAATATTCGGCAGCTGATGGCGGAAAATGGAGAAAACGCGGATATTTATACCAACTTTGGGTTCAACCCCGCGACTCCTAGACATGTCTCGCACACATTTAGCGAGTTTGCCCGCGATAATGTGTGCTACGGAGCCCAAATTCAAGTCCCGGACGTCACTCGAAGCTTTATCGGTAAAATACGAGCCTCTCAGATCAGCAATGGTGTGGCTGAAGAAATTGGCTCGAAAATGTTTTTCAACATTTGGGAACATCACTGGGTTAAACGGGTGCACTCGGAACTGTTGGGTATGATTAGTAATCTGATGTTCTGCGCCAACGAGCACATTGAAATGACGACGCCCTACAGCGAAAAATTCTTCAATCCAAACGGGATTGATCATATCATTATTCAATTAAATGAAGCATTCCACCATCTGGGATGTGGAAATATGCCAGCTTGTGTTGCCTTGCGACGCACACGTGACGAGATTGCATCCACAGCTGCCAAGTTGCAACTCTATTCAGCATTGGCATATGCTAACAGCACTTTGAGTGCCGGTACAAATACAAATGCGGGTACGATACAAATCCCGATGTTCCTCTCAATTTTGGGGCACTGGAATTCAATGAACAAGAGTATCCCTCCTATCAGCGACTTGAGGTGGCCCTTGAAGTTGCGAGAAAGCTCAATTTGCAAGACTACCATAAAATACGATTAGTCGGCGCATATCAGTTTGCAGATATTCTCTCTAAAATCGCGAGTAGCCCCCATTTCTCTGCGCTGTGTCAAGATCCGTATATGTGGAAGATTATCAGGAATTTTGCACAGATTTCGAAGAGAAACTTTCAGGAAATTGCTCTCGAACAGCAGAAAAACTTGCAAGAATATACATTTGTTCGCGACGGAATAGTGTGGCGGAACAAACTTGTCGAATGTGCAAACGAGCGACCAATTTTGCACTCGGATTATCTGTCCTTCTCGTTTCACCCAGAAAATTGGTAGATGCGGATTTCGTCGCCGATTTGCTCGACCACTGATACTTTTATTAATTAATTTTGAATCGTCATCATACTAGTCAAAAGCCGGGGTCCACTCCACAGCCACCATCAGCTTGGAAGAGCCAAAAGTGCCGTGATATAGGCGAACATCGAGATAGTAGGCAGTAACACAGGAATCAGAAAGCATAGTATGAGCTCCAATCTCATCGGGTAAAAAACAGCTCGCACTGTTTGGTTTTTGTTGAATAAGCCCGGCATTCCCATCCTTGTGAGATAAGTCCGCATTGAGAAATTTTGGGATTGCTCCCAGGTGAACGTTCGCTACTCTTTCTTTTCCTTGTGTTGACGGAGAATAGGGTGTGAAAGCTGCAATCAGCAGTGATAGCAGGAGCATTGCAGTGGTGAAAATTGGCATTGAATCGAGTTGAACAAGCAGGTATTGACTCACAAGCCCACTAGCCGCTTGTGGCCGGACTGTTTCCCTGCTAGGTGCTGAGGTGGCTGCAGGGCCAGCGGGCCCTGGTGTCGAGCGTTGCTTCAGGGGTTGCTGTATCGTTTTGTTGTAAGTTGTGTTTTGTTGTGTTGATACTCGACTAAATAAAAAACTGCGCAATGTCGTAACTTGTGTATTTTATTCATGCGTGATACATTTACTTTATACTAATATATGGAGCAAATTGCGTCCTCTGTTCTCGAAGCTTATCAGCTGTTGTTGTTGGGCGCCGGCAGGTATGTAAATATTTATCGCCTATGCAGTGCAGTTACGCATGTGTGTTCTTGTATGGTTGTATAGCGGTGGCACAACAGAATACGTGCGATTTTGTTAGAGTTGATCTTTCATGTCAATTATTCGGGCTTCAAACTTTCGCTGTCGTTTGGTTCCACATTTGTGGAAGGAAACGCAGTGCAACTATCTGACGGCATTGAGAAAGATATTTGACAGCTCGTTGCCGATATGGGTGAAAACAGTGACATTTACGCGGATTTTGGCCCATGTCTCCTGACTTTGTGTCTCCTGATTTCGCAAAGCAGTAGCGGAACCGTGTGTGCTACGGAGCCAGAATTGTTGTACCGATCGTAAGTGGAAATGAGTCTTTAGATGGAACGATTTTTGCTGCACGACATGGTACACTGCATAAGGTGGCTGCGGCAAGTATTCAGGTATGGCACAAGGGAAAACATATGACCTGGTATGGCTCTCGGCTCAAAACATTGAAACCATATATGATGTGTGCTAAAAACACATCGGCTCCACACGGTTGCGATATATAGGCGATGTACTGATTGAACCGCGCTACAATCCTCTGGCAATCGATTCGATCACGAAGCAATTGACGCAACGACAATTTAATACTTTTCCTGGTTCACGAACTCTGCGTGATTTTGAGATTAAAATTGCTGAATTACGATAGGTCGGCGCTGGCGTATTCATTTTCTGCCAAGGGCATAAATGAAGAAACCTGGGAGCTAGCGGGCGAACGCATTGATCCTCGCCTGCGAGTGCAGATGCAACGCAATTTCGTTAAACGTTGCAGCCGCCCATGGATTATGCCAAGTTGGATTAGTGGATCCACTTTGAAAAAAGTCAGGTGTATAATTTTCGGCCGAGCACCGTCTTTGATATACTTGATCGGATCCAACAGAGTGGCCGCGTTTGCCATTTACTCCAGGAGTCGAGCGGCCGAAAAATTCTGCTGATCGTGGCCGGATTATCAGCGGAACGGATTTGGGATCAAGCGTTGCAAGTGGAAAAACGGCTGCAGAAAATACGCGATGTGCCAGTTTAAGGATGGATTTGTGATCAGTAAAGACATCGACGACCTCATCAACTTTGAAGTTTGCAAGTCGGCTCCAGTGCACATGCAACATCAATAACGTCTGGTAACGATTGAATACTCTGACTACTTTCTCGGCGTTGTTGACCAAAAAATAAGGACAAAACTCACCGATTTTTGCCGCTAAATTCAAGCCTGAAACGTGGACATTAGCAAGTAATGTACTTGCTGTATAGCTCATGTATGTAATGTTGAGTGATAACGTGGTCGGTGGCGCACAAGAAGTAACCTAACCTAACCGATTTGTGAAGGTTCATCACTCCAACTGTAATTTCGCAATGCCGGCATCCCTCTCGTCCATGACGTGGTTGTGCTGCTTGGTGGCATGCATGCAGCTAGCCGCGTAGGCATTTAGGCTTTTTTAATGTAGCTGATGGTGGCACTGCAGGTTTGCCAACAAATGTGGCTTTTTCGATACCGAATTAATTGAACAAGGGAACGTGGCGTACCCAAAAGTGTGCTATAATAGGTGCGTATATAAATGCTCTCCACACGCTTCCGTCTGCTTTGCTGACTGGCATAGGAAGACCGCGAGTAATTTCCGATCGCCAGTCAGATTTGAACTTCAATTTGGTTCCAAGCGGTGGTCAGTAGACGCAGTACGTCTGTCGGACGGGGAAGAGTACGATATTCGACAGAGCGTCGCAACAAGTGGCGAAATCGCCCAGTTTTATGCCGAATTCGGCAGCTTTGGCTCCATGTCGCCTGACTACGTGTCGCCCAGTTTTGTCAAGTTCTCTCAAAGCCACGTGTGCTACGGCGCCAAGATGGATGTTCCTACAATTGATAAGAACCAGCTGTTTTCCGGGAAAATCGTGGCACGTGCAGGGGAGATGGTTCACGTTCACGAAGTTACTGTGCAAAAAAAAGGTTCTTACTGGCATTGGTACAGATCGAGCTGGGAATCCATCTCGCCAATGATGAGATGTGCTGACGCTCACATTAATACTTTCAACGTCAAAGACAAAGCGATCGCACTTGGTTGCCCAAGCTGCGGGAATACGATGCACTACAATCCGAGCGGCGTTGTGAATGCCGAGTCTCTTGTCGAAATCGAAGGCTATTCGATTCAAGCCAGCGAAATGGAAGTTCCCGATGACGTTCAGCACGAGGTGGCTGCTGTATATGCCGACGAAATGCCAGGACAGCTAAAATTCAACCCGATCGAAATCAAAAACGTGGAACGGTTGCTTACTGGTTTGGGCGGTCCGTGGAAATGCCGCAATGAAATCGACTGCGTGACAAATAAACGCATCCGGCGCGACAAATTGATAGTGGCCGCACGTTTGCAACTTCATTATGCATGGGCATATGCTTATTCGGTACTGGGTGACGATGTTGTGGAAACTGATCCGCTATTCGACCTTTCGACTACGTTCGGCAAGCCGGTTGTGAATTATGAGCGCTTGGACGAACTCCTCGAGGCTACCAAGCAGATGCAGGCTGGTATCCGGGACGTTTCCGGGGCGAAAGTTGCCAGCATTCTATCGCAGATCAAGAATAGCGAGCACGCGCGCGCCCTATACTCGGAAAAAACTGGACGCGAAATCATCACAATTCTGGCTTCTATTGCGAAGGAGCTATTTTATGATGATGTTCTATCGCTGCAAAATCAACTGCAACAAGTTGGTCTCCCGACGGTTGAGGATGGAATGCTGAAACTTCACGAACTCATTAAATTTGACGATTGCAAACATACGTACCCGTACGAATGGCGCTAGTCCGCTGGGCGGCTTATTCGGTTTTGCCAGACTCGAAGATATTATTGACAGCGTGGAAATATCACTAAAATATACCTTTCACAATGAGCGTATCGTAATGTTGTATTGTAGTTGTTCTCCTCCCCTCTCCCTGCGATCCGTATTATAAATCCGACAGCATTCAGACACATTTTGTAGTATAATATGTGTTCAAGTTCAACTCAGAAACCCATGAGAGCCCGGGCAATGCGCATATTGCCACCAGATCAAATCGGATGAAACTGGTTACAGTGCTCTCTGCACTGAGGCGACTGGACGCAAAATCATTTCAAACTTGCATCGATTGCGCAGAATGTTTTTTGGAAATTCGCATTAGAGCAGTAGCGTCTAAATTTTATGGTCGTGTTCAACGACTGCAATTCAGAGGAAGACGATGATTTTTTTAGAAGTAACGTATTTTGATACGATTCGGTGCTGCTCTCGACAACATGCAAATAAACGCAATACGTATTCTCAAAACATTCGTGTATATTTATTGCCTAGAATTTGCTACTGTCAGATTATAGCTTTTGCAGCAGCATTGCCGACCAGATCGCCGTGGCGGCTACTGTGCATTGCAACTGTTCAGTGCCGATCAGAATTACGAAAGACGAATTAACGCGGTAGCACGCCAGCAGGTATCGCCTTATGCTCGTAGTTATGCATGTTTGTATAACGCGTTCTATGGTTGTATAGCGGCGGCAACACAATACATGCGATTTTATTAGAATTCATCTTCTTTCATGGCGTCAAGCACCCGCCACAACCGCTTTTCACCGGGACCTTGGATTTGGTCGAAAAATCTGGACGCGTGCGCGAGCTGATGACTATAGCGTCGCTGTCAACAGTGGGATCACCCTGCTGCATGCGTGTTGACGCCACCACGTAGCGCTTGATTAATTTCTTATGCGTGCTTAGGAACTTGCGCGCCCGACTTGCGCGTGCGGTATAGTTTGTGTTGACCATGTCGGTCGTCTTGTTCCAGTAGACCTTTTGCAGGTTGGTGGTTCTGACCGCATTCTGAAATGCCTTTCCAAACGACAGCGATTTCACAAAATTGACTCGCGCTATAATGATACCGTTTACTGCCGCCGAAACTGTTCCGTCAACATGAGTAACTTTTTGCGTTGAAACCAATACAAAATCTGGTCCAGCACATCTACAATTACATTCATTAACATATGAATAATAATAAGCCAAGCATACCTATCAGGAAAGCAAAGAAAAAAACGTGTGCCACCCATCATCGTTTGCACGCGTTCGAAAAAGTCGTCTAAGTGCCCATGATGGACGTTGAGGTCTTCGTATTGGACGCCCATATTTTCCAAAAAGGCGTAAGCGGAAAGATATTCGAATTCAAAGCCGGCTGACGACGGTGAATTGGAGGTCAAGATCTGATCCACACAGTGATCGGCCAACTGTTTGAAGTTTAGTAGCGACCGCAGAGCCAAGTAAACGGCTGCTTCCTGAACCACCAATTGTCTCGAGTCGGATTGCGAAATATACCCAATACCGTCGTAAACCATTGTGGCGGCTACGTTGTAAGAATTTAATCCGAGAGAAAGCACTAGCGCATCGTCGTCGTCACGGCGGGCAGCGGCCGCGCATAATATGTGATGATAGGTCTGTGTCCCAATAACTTGGCCCGCTACCGCATCTTGCAACGACATGCCAACCGTGCGATCTCGTAAAAATTTAACGGATACAAAGTCGACTGACAATCAGCCATGATAGATTGAAACGCAGAAAGCGAATTAAAGATGCTTTTTCTGCATCCTTGCGACATGTAGTGATCGACAATATACGCAATAAACCAGGGCCGCCCGACACAAAGCTGAAAATCTGCGACAGCGTTTTTGACGTCTTGAAGTTGACTGAAACAAATGCGATGCGCCAAAGCAAAGTTGCAGAACTCGAGTACTTCACTGATTGATGAATACGGTTTCAATGTGGTAACAAGTCTGAAGATGTAAAACTCAAGCTTTGCTGCACTAGAAATGACTGATTCGTGCAAAGCTGAATCATATTAGTTACACTAATGAAAAAGCCTAATAAATGTCAACTCACATGGATAATCCATCCCAGTTCAAGCCACAATGAAGTGCCAAATATCCGCAAAGAACAGTCTGCTGTACAAGAGCAATGGCTGAAAGAATGGGCGGTTATTTTCCTTCCCAAACACATTGCCCTGAAAAGACGCCTGAATTTCATCGATGAAGCAGGTTTTGAGTGCCGTTGTGATGCCATTTGATCGCTTAGCCAAAAAGTGGGTCGCACTAGCATTAAGTTGCAAACAATGCGAGTACAAGTCAGCAAACACGTCACATCCGTTAAAAAAATCCTTTGGGCGAAGTTGTGCTAACAGCAAAAGGCGCGGTGTGAGTTGATCACCCAGCATAGCCTTGACCCAGTTGACTGCGACGATGCGGCAAAGAATCAATAGAGTAACGATATTTGCAACATTTGACGCTGTTTTCAGCGCCTCGGCCATGCATATGGTTATGTCGAACGACGCGGTGGGACCAAAGGCAAAATAGTATCCCTCGTTGACATAGAGATACTCCAAGATCGACCGTGTTTTTCCAGCGCCTGATGGTGCCAGCAGAATCTGCAACTCTTGATGGGGGCTGTCCTCTTCTTCGATATCGTCAATGTCAGAATGTTCGGACTCGCGTTTGCCACGAAGCATCTCCACATCCATCTGGTGGGTGGCCAACATATCCGTCGATGATCCAGGTGGCGCAACAGCCATTGCCACGCTTGACGCTTGGATGCAACGACGTCGTGCCCGTGGAGATGTAAAGTCGACATTGCTGATTCTTTGGTCCAGCTTCATCTCGAGACAAGTGCTCTCTCGAAATTGGGCCTTATCAGCCGTAATCTTGCATTTACCAAGAAACGCTTGCATCTCTGCTATGAGATCGACAGGACCTGTCCAGAGGGTGCTCCTAGCGCCAGTTTCCATTGGGACAGCATCTAACACAAAATTGTCAAAATTACCGATGATATATAAAAATATGAATATATGTAATACATATATATATATGAATGTTTGGCATAATTTCAAACTAAAACCGCTTACTGTACTGATGCGGCGGCGTGATGTTGATCAACAAGGGTTTTTCTAACGTGGCCGTTCCAATGTGCACAGAGAGATGTTCAAGAGGTGAGCATTTGCCTTTTGCACTTGACACAGAGATCTGTGAGACATCATCACCAAAACGTTCAGAGATGAGTTCGGCCAAATTGAAAATGTCAGGAGGATCGTCCTGCTTGAATGCGGACAAAAGAACTCTGCAGGGCTCGCCGATCAGTTTACTGTCTCTCACGATTTGAAACCATACTGTCTTGGTTAATGCGCTTTATATGATATACCGCAATGATAATTACCGCAACCATGGCGCGAAGTTGAGCCGGCAGACGCGACTGCAGTTTGAGACGCAGTTGATGGCGACGCAGTACTAGATAGCGCAGAAGCAGCCAACACGCCTTGCTGTCCGCCAACGGCGTCGCCGATACGGTAGTCACACCCTACAAATATATATATATGAGTGATATATAAAAATAAAAGGAACATATGACCAAGATGTCATGCCGAAGAGCAACCAGTACCTTCACGTGATGCCGAAGTTGCAAACGCAATTGGTGGAGCGGCACGCAATTCCGGTACAATCCGGTCCGCTGAACGTAAGGCGGGAAGCGGTTCAACCCAGTAGTACTTACTGGTGTCTGGCGCAGACAACAACCGTCGTGTCAGTACCGGCCCAGTCGTCGCGTAGTCGGGTTGAGATGGGACGCCACGAAAATTACCTAATCCGATGGTGGCATACGAATCTGGCCCGCGCGTGTTTGATGGACGTGCGCCACCCTGGGGGCCGTACACAGTACCGGGAGTGCGGCGGCGAGCTAGTGTATTAAGCGCGAGTCATTGACATGGGTATTACACGTAAGTACTTTGTAACACGTCATTCAGTAGATTCCCGTGGTACATGCCGAATCGCGCCACCAGCAAGTCCACGCTTTGCGTTGCCAAAAGGTCAATAAAGGAAGCTGGATTTCCGGACTGCTCCAGTTCCACTTGCAGGCCGCGGAAATGAGGATCGTTCTGGGAGAAAAACTGGGCCAACTCTTGATAATTCATGTGGCGAACTTCTTGAGACGATAAAGTGCGCTCGCTGTCAACGCTTAATCTATGGACCAATCCGCGTCATCCGAATTTTCCGTAGCCCATCGCGCGCCTGACGCCGCGTGCGGCGGTACGGTTGCAGTGATGGCAGGCCGCAGTGCATCAGCAGGCCCCAGTGGTTCGGCGTTGACGGTTAGTTAAGTTTCGCAGTCGGAAGCAAATAATTGGCGAATGCAATTATGCATGGCCAGCTGCTGTGTAAATCTCCAACAGCAATCATGTCAAGCTGCAGGAGGCGCACATGAAGCAACCTAGGACAGTCGTTCAATCATGCAATTTACACCTACACGACTCCAAACACCCTCTGGTTGGCTATGGCGGCATTATTCGCGCAGCTGACGTTGCTCCTGTGCTTTACAGCAATCCCACAATTAGCCAGGTACCAGTTATGCTACATAAACAATTATCTGGTTAATGGTTTTGTAGGGGGTTGGTATTATTTGGTGCCATAAAGTGGTTCGATATCGAAGTCGTCGAGCAAGGAAGCACGATGTACCCCAAGTTCTGCTTCAAAAAGTATTCATCATACGGGTTGACTTTATTTCTAGTTGAGCTCATTACCCTAGGAATGCAGCGAGTAATTTCGCGTCATCATTCAAAATTGCACTCCGGTGTGGTTTGTGGCGGGTACCAGCAGATGCAGTACAGTTGTCGGATGGCACTTACAAAGATATTCGACAGCGCGTCGCCGATGCTGGCGAGTTCAAGGAGTATTATGCGGATTTTGGCGGCTTCGATGCCATGTCTCCAGACTTTGTGTCGCCAGAATTCGCTCCATACTCTCAGAGCCATATATGCTACGGTGCCAGAATCGATGTACCAATTGTCGAGGAAAATCTCGTATTTGACGGAGAACTCACAGCTGAGAGTGATGTGCGTGGCGGACGCAGAATAGGGGCAACAAAATTATTGGTGCGAAAACGCAACGCATTTCAACAACGGTACGAGGCACTATCAACACCGACGTTGTCCAAAACACTGCGCTGCGCTAATGCTCATATTGCTACTCTTGAAGCTAAACTGCGAAGACGAGACACTCCAACGGAAACCTGCTTGCGTCAAAACTGCGGACGCAAAAATCAGCCCAATTCGATTCAAATCGATCAACATAAACGGACATTCCGCAGAGTACCCCGCGATCGGCCTCAGTTCGCTGAAGTCAAACGTATTGGCAAAACACGGGTCGACGCTGCTGAAATTGACACTCTATACAACCCGATTGAGATCGAAAATGTTGAAAGAACGCTTACTTGGTATCCGCTCGACTGCCTTGACAAATTCGACTGCGCTACCCTCCGCCGCACTCGTCGTGATATATCCATAACCATTGCTCATTTGCAATTAAATTATGCATGGCGATATGCACAGTCTATTATGGGTGATATTCCGGTTCGGGTGGATCCTCAATTCGATCTCTCGATTCTGTTTGGAAAGCCTGATGTCAATTATCAGCTTCTGGACGATCTACTTGCTGCCACGAGGCACCTCCGATCTGTCAGCGACGATGTATCCCGAAGGAATATTTACAGCGCCCTGTGGCGGATCAGGAATAGCGGACACCTAGGGGCTCTATATAATGCGGCAACCGGGCGCAAGATCATTGCGAATGTGGCGATGATCGCAAAGGAGTATTTTAGAAAAGAAGCACTAGTGCTGCAGATTCATCTACAGCAACAGCAGTTTACACCAACTGTTGCGAATGGAATTCTGACTAGGCACGTTCTCGCCTCATTCGAAGATTGCAAGCATACGTATCCGACCTAGGGTTCTATTCGATACAAGGAGATGAAGACTGCGCTATTCGCCACACCAAATAAAGCCTCACTATCGCCAGTTCTCATGTCACTATCAAGCGTAGAATTCGTTTAACTGGGCTAGACGTAAAGAAACCGTGACCTTCAAGCAGATTATGGGCTATCAACGCGCGTTTACCTCAAGTTGTATCTAGATGAGGAAGCAGCGCCGGTGCTCCCGTCACTCATGCTCAAAGTGTTGCTAGTCAACTAGCTAAACAAAGGCGCAACCCACACGGAAGGAAGACACGAGAACCGAAGACAATCGGTACTTTCAAGTAACCAATGGGCATCCAGATCAAAATTGCTATCGGCCAATCAATGCCGAGGCCGTCTTGCTTACAACAACTTCCTTACTCCTTTCCAAATGACACCTCTCTTGATTTCCATCGCTCTCTTCTGCTCCTTGGCGGTTCATTTTCAGCTAGCCAGGTAGGCATTATTGCTTTATTCATTTATTAAGTTATATATAACTCTGCAGCGGCGCTGATATTCAATGGTTTGATACGGGAGTCATTGAGCAAGGCAGTGTGGCGTATCCAAAGTTTTGCTTCCCAAAGTGTGTATTTGCTAAATGTGGTTTTAACACTTGGCTCTAATCACCTCTCTTGACGCTAACTGGTTTAGAAAATCTGGAAGGTATTTTTGGATCGTTGCTTGGTTATGAAAAGTGTATACCACCACCACTTTAATCTCCACGTCGAATTTATTTGCTCACGTGCTTAGAATTCCGGACGGCAGTCACTATTCGGGCTTCAAAATTTCTCTGTCGTTTGGTTCCACATTTGTGGAAGGAAACGCGGTGCTGCTATCTGACGGCACTGAGAAAGATATTCGACAACGCGTTGCGGATATGGCTGAAAACAAGGACATTTACGCTGATTTTGGCGGATTCGATACCATGTCTCCTGACTTTGTGTCTTCCTATTTCGCGAAGCAGTCGCGGAATCGAGTGTGCTACGGAGCCAGAATTGTTGTACCGATCCTAAGTGACCAGATTTTTTTTGATGGAAAGGTTTTTGCAGTACGACTTGGTACACTGCATAAGGTTGCGGAAGCAAAAGTTTGGGTGGGGAAAGTGGGAAGCTATAATATACAATATGGTTGGCGGCTAAACGAAATTAAAAAAAACATGATGTGTGCTAAAAAACACATTGGCTCAACTAGACTGCGATATAAGGGCAATGCACAAATTGAGCCACGTTACAATCCGCTGGCAATCGATTCGATCATGGGGATACTGGAAATTAGACGTGAACAATATTTTGCTAATACGCCTGGTTCACGAATAGTGCGCGATATTAAAATCAAGATTGCTGAATTGCGATTTAGTTCGGCGCTTGCGTACTCTTATTCCGCCAAGGGCTTAAATACGGAATTGTTGGACCACGACATCGACAGAGCTGATGTGCAAGATTTTCTCGACCGGCTAGCCATACTGCAACAACCTTTGGATTACGCCAAGCTAAATAACTGGATCCGCATGACACGAAATCAGGTTTACCAATTTTCGCCGTATACCGTCTTTAGCATCCTCAACGGCATAAAAGAGAGTGGTCGTTTGCATACTTTACTTCAGGAGTCGACTGGCCGACAAATATTACTGATCTTGGCTGGCTTATCAGCTGGACGAATTCGGGATCAAGCATTACAAGTTCAAAAACAACTGCAGAAAATAAGTGATGTGCCTGTAATTCGAGATGGATTTGTGATCAGTAAAGGTATCGACGACCTCGTCAACTTCAAAGTTTGCAAGTCGGCTCCAGTGCACATGCAGCATCATTAACGTCTCGTAACAGATCGAATACTCTGACTACTTTCTCGGCGTTGTTGCACCTTGTGCGTCTCCGACAAAGATATAAAGACAAAACTCACCGATTTTTGCCGCTAAATTGCAATGCAATTTGACTGTGTGACAAATAAACGCATCCGGCGCGACAAATTGATAGTGGCCGCACGTTTGCAACTTCATTATGCATGGGCATATGCTTATCGGTACCAGGTGACGATGTGGTGGAAACTGATCCGCTATTCGACCCTTCTTATTCTTTCGGCAAGCCGGTTGTGAATTATGAGCGCTTGGACGAACTCCTCGAGGCTACCAAGCAGATGCAGGCTGGTATCCGGGACGTTTCGGGGGCGAAAGTTGCCAGCATTCTATCGCAGATCAAGAATAGCGAGCACGCCCACGCCCTATACTCGGAAAAAACTGGACGCGAAATCATCACAATTCTGGCGTCTATTGCGAAGGAGCTATTTTATGATGATGTTCTATCGCTGCAAAATCGACTGCAACAAGTTGGTCCGCCGACTGTTGAGGATGGAATGCTGAAACTTCACGAACTCATCAAATTTGACGATTGCAAACAGACTTACCCGTACGAATGGCGCTAGTCCGCTGGGAGTCTTGTTCAGTTTTGCCAGACTCAAAGATAACATTGAAACAGCGTGGAAATATCACTAAAATAATACTTTCACAATGAGCGTCATAAAGTTGAATTGTAGTGGTCTCCTCCCTCTCCTTGCCATCAGTATTTTAAATCCGACAGCATTCAGATACGTTTGTATTATAAGTCTGTTTCAAGTTCCACTCACAAACCTAGGAGAGCCGGGGCACTGCAGTTTACTAGCGCAGGAGCCAATAAACGTTAGTCGACAAAATTTCGATCCACCAATCAACAAACGGGCCTTCTGCTTATTAGCGCCAACAACTGTCGGCCACTCTTACTTAATTTTCCGTAATGGCATCATTCATTGTGCATGTTGCGCTATTGAGCTGCTTGGTGGTACACGTGCAGCAGGCCAGGTAGGCAAATGCCCCGCACTGAACGTAGCTGATGTTCATATTGCAGCGGGATGGGCTTGCTGCCTTCGTCGCCCATAAAGTGGTTCGATACCGAAGTCATGGAGCAGGGCAGAATGGCGTACCCAAAGTTCTGCTTAAAAACGTGCGTTGCTGCTGAGATGATAACTTTGATATCCCGACATGATTGCTTATGACTCAGGAACGAGGGACACTTTACCTCACCATCACCGTTCTTGTTTGTCGTGTCATTTGGCGGTGCCCGTTGGCAAGTAGAGGCAGTGCAATTGTCGGATGGAAAATTCAAAGACTTTCGTCGACGCGTCGTCGAGAGTGGCAATTTGGCGGATCTCTACGCGAATTTTGACTTCCGTGTAATGCAAGCACCAGACGAGCATCTTGAGATGTCTCCTGACTTTGTCTCTTCTAAGTTTGCAAAGTACTCGCAGAACCACGTTTGTTATGGAATCGGAATAGCTCTCCCGGAAGTTGACCAAGTTCAAATTATAGTTCAGCATTCCGGGGACGCACCACCGACAACAATTGGAACGAAAAAAGTTGCGGTTCTGAAGCCTGGTACTTTTAGCAATAACTATTCGACGCTAATGCGGCCTTTTAAACGAAATATGAGATGTGCTAATCAGCACATTACTGCTACACGCAATGCTTTTGATGATCCGAATTTTGAGTACAATCCGATTGAAATCACCAATATTGAGCGTCGGCTGACTTGGCGTGACGAGTATTGTAGTGACTGGGTCAGTTGCTTGGCGCAAAGCCATATTTCGCGCGATATAGCGATAAAAATTGCGCAATTACAGCTTAATTACGTTCGCCTCTATGCGAAGGAATACGCCGGAGAGAGTTAAAGAAAGAGGCTTTGTCTAATGCACCCAGAGAGGAAAATCAACTCCACCTCTCAGAACCGTTTGCTACGCAGACTGTCAACTATGATCTCTTGGATGGGATTCTTGCAACTACGGAGCAGCTGAAGACTCAGGCTCGCATTCTCGACCAGGCCAAAATATGCAAGATTTTGCTGCAGATCGACACTGGCAATGACGGACATGCTGATTACAGTGCGCTCTATAGTGAGGCAACTGGTCGCAAAATCTTGCGAACCTGGCATGGGTTGCGCAAGCGTATTTTTCGGGATTCGCGTTAGATCTTCAAAAGCGTTCACACTGTGTTGATCCGTACCTTGATAATGGTATATTGGAGAGAAAAGAACTGAAAGTGTTCGCCAAGTGCAAGCCTCGGGTATTTGCTACTCAATATGTGTATCGTAGAGGTGGCTTGTTTGGGTAGTTTTAGCCCTTGGCGCAACTTTCGACAGCATGGAAATGAAGGCAATACATAATGACAAATCATCCGTCTTTATTATTCCTTAGAATTTGCTACTGTCATTTTATAGCTTTTGCAGCAGCATCGCCGACGCCCCGCCACCACCGTTGCAGATGGCAGCACAGCCAAACTGACCACTCTCGAGCAGATGTACCAGAGTGACCAGAATACGGCAGCCGCTATTCCCAATCGGATGACCTAGCGCCACAGCACCACCCGCCACATTCACCTTGGCGGCATCCAGGCCGAGAAGCTGTGATGATTACATTTAGCATTTACATAGGTACACATATGCATACCTGCTCATTGGCGCGCACAACTACGGAGAAGGCCTCGTTGATTTCAAACAGCGAAATGTCTTTTAATGCCATATCGCACTGTTTGAGCACTTTGGGGATGGCGTCGGCTGGTGCAATGGTAAACTCCTTGGGGTCCCGGTTGGCGTCGGCGTATCCAACAATCTTGGCCAACGGTTTGACGCCCAGCTCCTTGGCAGCCGCGGCACTGCACAGAATAATGGCCGATGCGCCGTCATTGAGCGTACTTGCATTGGCGGCCGTGACGGTTCCTACAGATGGATATATCATTGATATATGCTCTGCATCCATACATCCATAGTACTTGCCTCCATTCTGCTTAAAGACCGTCTTCAGAGTGGGCAGCTTGTCAAAGTTGACTTTGGTGTACTCTTCATCCTCGGTGACTTGCACAGACTTTCCACGCGCCTTCACTGTAACTGGCACAATTTCCTTCTTAAACTTGCCGGCCTAAGAGCACTTTAAGCATGCACTCAATGCAATGTATACATATCCACACACCTTGACGGCAGCGGCGGCCCGCTTGTACGACGAGACGGCGTGCTCGTCCTGCTGTTGACGCGTGATGCCCATCTTCTCGGCTGTCGCCTCGGCACACTCGCCCATGTGGATCTGGTACTTTGGATCCCAAAGGCCGTCCTTGAGTATGCTATCGGTGACTGTTTGGTGGCCGTACGCGTAGCCACCACGCGCCTTGTCCAGATAGTACGGCGCATTGCTCATACTACGCTACTATTAAGCATGTATGTGTATACATTGATGGCTGTAATCACCTTTCCATGCCACCGGCGACAATGACCGACTGGTGGCCAAGGGCGATGGACTGTGCGGCCAACATCACGCTCTTCATCCCTGTGGCCGGTTTATACTACTTTAATGGTGTGCGAAGAAGCCACCGACCTGAGGCGCACACCTTGTTGACCGTCGTGCAGGCCACCGACTCACTCAGACCTGCATATGACTCAGGATTGCACCTTACACATACTGTGCACGTACCAGCACCGGCAGCCACCTGCGTGCCGGGAGCCTGCCCCAAGTTGGCCCCGATAACATTGCCGAATATGAGCTCCTGCACGCTGGCAGCGGGGATGCCGGACTGTTGCAGCGCGCCGCGCACAGCCACACTGCCCAGCTGCACTGCCGACAGCGAGGACAGGGAGCCGCGGAAAGATCCCACGGGAGTGCGTGCCGCCGCGCAAATCAGTACCTCCTGCGAGAGTGGACGATTATAGAAGCGGGGACTATATATATATATATATATATATGCACACATTTAGGGCAGAGGGCGCGGTGGCGGCGGACACGGAGCAACTGGAGCTGAACAGGCGGCGTGCAGAGTGCATAACTACGATGCTCTTGATGTCTGTTACAGTTCTCACGCGACTTCCAGACAGTAAAGGCTCCCAGAACAACGCCCTGCCACTACATGTGTACACCTAACACCTAACACCTAACATAACTGCATAACTCAGTCTGCGATAACTGCACGCGCCCTTATTGGCCGTGGGCGTGGTAACACCAAACACACGGACGCAGTGGCTTCCATCGTAGACCGATTGGCACGCGTGGTCGCACAGCTGTGTAACCGGCAGCTCGAGAATAAAGCGGGCGTCTGCGGCTGCCACATGTCGGCACTCTTCTTGACACACTTCTAGCAAGTAGCATAGCATTAC
The DNA here is from genome assembly GCA_036784855.1 of Aphelidium insulamus. Classification (NCBI taxonomy): domain Eukaryota; kingdom Fungi; phylum Aphelidiomycota; class Aphelidea; family Aphelidiaceae; genus Aphelidium; species Aphelidium insulamus. The sequence goes on along the minus strand of JAZDSV010000001.1, from coordinate 939,520 downwards.
TTACAAGTATGAGATTCTCAGTGTACGCGCTGGCCATTGTGGCCTTGATCGTGTCGGACGCTGTGCTGGCAAAGCACGGTGCCGGTGCTGGTGGCGGCAAGCATGTCTCTACTGGTCACCACACGGAACATGCCAACCACACAGTGACTGAGAAGCATAATGCAGACAAGAATAAGAATAAGAACAAGAAGGGCGCCAAGAAGAAGGATGCCAACAAGAAGCACAAGAAGTCGACAAAGAAGGACCCCAAGCACAAACCTGACCAGACGCACGGCGGATCCAACCACACAGAGACAAAGCATAAGCACGGTGGCTGCAGTGTGGATGATGACTGTCCTCACGCGCAATACTGCAAGCTGCCCATTGCCTACGAGGGGGCAGGTGGCAACGGCAACGGAACCGGACACGTCACAGGTAGGGGACATGACAAGAAGGACCACAACAAAGGTACACACGACAAGAAGCCGCCGATTGTGTCGGGCGCCGGAGTGTGCACCCCGCTCGGCTTCCTGAATGACGCGTGTGACAGTGACAATGGCTGTGCGGGCAAGCTGTACTGCAGCAACAAGAAAAAGTGCGCCAAGCAGGGCAAACTGGGCGACAAGTGTGACTCGACCGCTGCGTGCAACAAGCACGGCACGTGTGGGCCGGACGGGGTGTGTGTGGCGCGCGGTATGACTGGCGCCACATGTGCCGTGACACGCGACTGTTCACCCTGGAACTATTGTCGGGATAAAAAGTGCGTGAAGCGCGGCACTTCAGGTGACCAGTGCAGTGTCAAGGAGCCGTGTGACCGCTTCAACTACTGCGGTGATGGTGGCAAGTGTGCCGCACGCGGTCTGGAGGGCGCTCACTGCACGGCCGAGGTGCAGTGCCGCAGCTTCCTCACCTGCGACATCAAAAGCAGCAAGTGCATTGCCTGAATGGACCGGCAACAATAACTCATAATAACCGGTAATAACTCATTCATACACACACATTTTCACACTTGCACACACAGACCCGGCTTAAACACGGCAATTAACATTCAATACACAATGTACATACATGGGCATGCTCTATCTCTGCTATATATATATATGTACCGGCTACATAAAAGCGCTGCAGAACTGAAAAGGCGCAGGCCACAAAAGGCTTCCACCGCGGCCCGATTGGCGCTTGTGGTCACACAGCTGTGTAACCAGTAATCTGCGCATATAAAATGGGCGCGCGTGCACCGCTTACCTCCCAGTCTTCTAATAGTCCTCTAGCATAGTCTTCTCTCCTTCACATACATACACACCATACATACAGCAGATATGCGCTTCTCCATTGTTTACGCCGCGGCCACTGTGGCCATGATTGCCAGCAGCCAGGTGCTGGCCAAGGATGCCGGCGGCTGCCAGGTGGACGACGACTGTCCCGGCTCCAAGTACTGCAAGCTGCCTGCCTCTAGTGCCAGTGGCAATGACACCACGCCGACGGGAGTGTGCACCGCGCTCGGCTTCCTGGATGACGCGTGTGACAGTCATGACGGCTGCGCGGGCAAAATGTACTGCCGCGTCGGCAAGTGCACCAAACAGAGCAAGCTGGGCGAGCCGTGTGACGAGCAGACCTACTGCAACAAGTACGGCATGTGCGGTCCGGATGGGGTGTGTGTGGCGCGTGCTGCTGCGGGCGGTGCGTGCGCCACCACGCGTGACTGTTCGCGCTGGGCCTACTGCGGCAGTGACAAGACGTGTGTGAAACGGGGCACTACGGACGCCACGTGCAGTGCCAAGGAGCCGTGTGACCACTTCAACTACTGCGGTGATGCTGGCAAGTGTGTTGAGCGCGGTCTGGTGGGTGCCACGTGCAGCGCAGAGGTGCAGTGCCGCAGCTATCTGTCCTGTGACACGGCGACCAGCAAGTGCATTGCCTAGAGAGGGGTGAAGTTGGTTTTAATTATAGTCGCGCTTGGGGCACATTAATCACTCCTACAATTGCCATGCTGCAATAAATAATGCATCAATGCAACAACCTTTTGGTGTGGCGATATATATATATATATATATAATATATATATGTGGAAGCACTGTCCAGCAATGGGTCGCTCTAGAGAAATACATATGTACAGTGAAATTGAGGCCGATGGAAATATTTAACTGCATACATGCTAGCGGACATGTGACCTTTATTTGCTCTTAATTGACCTTCAATAATTGACCTTCAAATAAATGACCTTCAATAAGCTTCAATGAGCGATAATGCAATCAGCAACCATGCCTGTGATTGGTCCAACAGCATATTGGCATTTTCGCAAAGCCGCTGCTCTGTTCAGCCGGCGACTCGCCCACACTGAAAACAATGAAGCTATCTGCAGTGACGGCCATAATTATAGCATTTACTGGACTGGCCATGGCCTATGAGAGTGCGTGCGAGATCTGCACCGACAAGGAGTACTGCAACACCGACAACCAGTGCGAGGCGCTGCCAAAGAATGTCTGCTTCGAGGACACCGACTGTCCCGCGGCAAAGTACTGCAAATTGCTGCCGGTGGGTGATGCGCCCAACATCTTTCCCGGCATCTGCACCAGCATCGGTCGGGTGAATGCCACGTGCGAGGCGGACAGTCAGTGCGCCGGCAAGATGTACTGCCGCGACAAGGTATGCACAAAGCTGAGCAAGCTGGGGCAGCCGTGCGACGGCAAGACATTCTGCAACATCAAGTTTGCGTACTGTGGCGCCGGTGGCCTATGCATGGCGCGCGGTATTCCCGGCGCCACTTGTGCCAAACAGTTGGAGTGTGTGGGGTGGGCGTTCTGCGACACCAAGGCGCAGGCGTGTGTGAAGCGATTCACCGCCGCCACCGCCTGCCGGTCCAGCAAACAGTGCGCCGATCCGCTGACCTGTGACACGGCCAGCAAGACGTGCGTGGCCTAACTTCAACTCGGATATATAGATTTACAGTGTATATGATCATATTCTATAGAGTTAACTGTCGGATTTTCCAGTCAGCAGAATCGCACATTACATTGCCATTAAAGTACAGGTGTAAGAAACAGTAAATACTTGAACCTAGTCATCAGAGACGTACATATATCATCTTTATACGACGCTGCACTTCATTGGCCGCCGCCTATATTGCAAGTAATATATGCGTAATATATGCGTAACATATGCAACCGCGGTTGCCAGGACGCGGTTGCCATGGCGCGCTGCGCCAACACAATAATAAAAACCCTGTGTGCCAAGTCTCGTGTTTATCTTTCTTTTGAAGTCACATGCAGCGCAGCATGAGCCACGCAGTACGTGCAAGGAATCACACTGTAGATTGCATAGCCTTACATGATGATTTGTACGCATAGGACGTTGATAATGATCGTGCCACTTGGGGTATTGGCAGCAGCACTGGGGGCCGGAGAGGATATGTAGCAGCCATCCAGCACCATGAAGCTGCTGACGTGGCAGACTTGACTGATATTGATGACGAACAGTCTCTGTTCGAGATTGCGTTCCCTCCAGACGATGGTATTGAACCGCATAAGCTATACTGTGCCTGATGTGCTATCTAGACCTTGAGGAAGAGAATGCCGCGCAGTCTTACAGCGATTGGGCAAGGAACATGAATGAGGCCGAAGCAATACTTGACGCAGCATTTCACACATTATCGCGTTTACATGATACTAGCGCAATTGACACGGATGGTATGCAATGCCACGTAAATCACTTCTAATATGTAGAGGAGTGCAGCAATGAGGCGGACGAACATGACAATAATTTGCTTGGCAACGCTGCAGTAGTTTTGCGCCGCGATGACTTGCTTACAAGTAATGAGGCAGCAGGAAAGTGCAGTATATGCCATTGTACGTTGTAACATAAATCTGCAGCTGCGATCAACATTAATGACTCGTTCCCTACGCTCTCCGCTGCACATACCAAGTTCGTGGAATATGCACAGCAAACCGGATTTTCATTGGCACTGTCTTCGGTGTACAAAAGCCGAAAAACCGGTGAAGTTTTGCGCCGCCGCTTTAAATGCAGCCGCAGTGGAAAGGCCAATGCAGATCAAACTCGTTCGAAGAAAACCAACTGCCCCTTTCAGGTGCAGTCATGCCGGTGCATATATGTATTAATTTTCATAGATTTTGGTGCACCGCAATTCTGAATCTGAGAACTTTGTTGTAACTGCATTCACCGCGCAGCACAACCATACTTTAGTTCGCCCTGAAAGCTCGCGCCTATTAGCCGGAAATCGTTTCATTCCACTGGCGGTGAAACAGCGGATAGAAACTTTGGTTGAAACGAACTGCTTGAACGTTTCGCAGATCGCCGAGTGTCTAAAAGCTGAATTTAAGCACATGTCACGAACGTGGATCAAGAAAGATCTGGCAAATTATATTTATAGACTGCGCCCTCGCCCCGAAATGCCACAGTCACATGAATTGCTGGAAGCATTCAAACCCGAAAATAATGGCGATCCTCGATTTTTTTACGAAACAAAGATTGTCAATGGCATTCTTCAAGCTGTTATCTGGTCGAGCGGCTCACAGCAGGATTTGCTACGAAAATTTGGTGATGCAATATCGTTTGACCCAACATATAAAACGAATTTGCTGTCCATGCCCCTTGCGCCATTTGTGGGTGTGGATGCAGATGGTCATACGATTACTTTTGCAGCCTGCTTTTTGGCGGATGAGACTACGGACACTTTACGCTGGGTGTTCAATCAATTTCGATCTTTGTGTGGCATTCCTCCAGAAACTATTTTCACTGACGATGATCCTGCAATTGCCCGTGCAGCTCGTGAAACATTTCCCGATTCCAGCCATCGACTAGTCCAGCGGTTGCATCGGACCACCACGCAGCAACACCAAGCAGTCCACCAGCAACAGAAGAGAATGAATGTATGGAGCCCCAACAACCAAGCTCGCCGCGGTCATGGTATCGCCATCTGCTGCAGAAAGCAAAGCAAGTCCTACGCGTTGCACACACGAGTGAGCAGTGCAAAGAGTTGGACGACCTGTTCACGGCGTACCTGGATCCGCGCGCTTGGTTGTCAGCAGCATCAGCTACACGATGAATGAAGTAGCGGCAACAGGTCAGGTGCAGGATCCTCACCGTGTCCGCCCACGAGGTCGGCCCCCTAAGTACAAGCGTGCGCGGGGTGTGCTGGAGGAGCGAGAGAACAGGCGTCCAAGAACACAGATGTAGCAGGTGCAAGTGAAACGGACGAACGGACAAGACACAGTGAAACGGCAATTAAGTCTGTTAATAAAGCGCTTATTTAATTGATTGGACTTAGCCGTTTCTCACACGGCGGCGCCATGGCAACCAGAAGTGAGTCCTCGATATTGGTGAGGATTCAAGTCCCCGTAAGTTTTCCCCTTGTTGTATTGTTGGTGCTCTCTGTCGACAACAGTCTGGTACTCAAACTCCGCGGCTGTCAATCAAATCGCGACTGTGAAAGCCGGGTTTGCGCCGACAATGGTCTCTGCGTGGTCGGCGAGGGAGGACTCTGTGTCAATGACATCAACTGCAACAAAAAGCTCACTTGCGTCCTTAACAGCTATGGATTGGGCAAGTGTACCAAAAAGTCCATAGAAAAAACGTGCAGCTGCGATGATGACTGCAAAGATGACGAGTACTGCCGTCGTCCCAGAAATCCCAAGATGAAGATGGCTTCCATCTGCTGGCCCAAGCCAAAGAAGTGCCTGTATGATTTACAGTGTCCTGCTGGCGAGGTCTGCGTGCCCACGGCGGCTGGTGTTCCGGGGATGAGTGGACGGACAAAGGTGTGCATGCCGGTGAAGAAGGCTTGAACGGTTAAAAATCTCGTGTGCATGACTATATGGTGTTAAATGAATAAATTAAATCAATTGACGGTTTGTATCTGCGTACGTACTGGTTGCACATATCATGCGAAATGCACGATTTGACAGACCGACATCTTACAACCTAAAACATATCCATTCCACGATCTAAAATGCAATGTGTTGCGCTGTAGATGGAGGGAGTGTCTTTAGCGGCTCTACCACTCAGCCATTCTGGTCGGAAGAAGAAATGTCATTCATTATGAGTAAATATAATAGTGCACATGCCTAGCTTGAAGAACGAATTAACAATACAGCCATCGTCCAAGAAGTGGCTGTATGTTAGTGGCTTTATACAGTGGCTCTCTATGGTACGATTTAATTCGACTCAAACACAAGCTAGAGTTAAGGAAGACGAATATGATGAGGTGCATATATATTGACTTGGCTGAAATTGCGATGTCTCACTTGTTTTCCTTCTTGTTCTGACGTGCAGCTATCAACTTCCCCCAATTAATCGTCTTGATGTCCGACAGAACCGATCGGGATCGGTAGGAGAATGCCAGTGGCGAAAAGTAACTATCCAAGCCAGTTCTGACGCGAAACTTCCACCACAAGATCTGCTTCTGTAAACAAGTGCCTCTGCAACCTCTTGTGAAGAATTCATTAATGTCTTCGCATACCACGACCATTTTGCCGTAGATCCTACTTGGAATGGCAATTGTTTTCGAAGCTGATAGCAATCGGGGCACAGTGACGAGAAAGTCGTCTGGAGACGGGTCATATTTGTTGTATTTTTTCGGCTCTTTAAAGTACTCCCGGTCCAGCACGATAGCGTTGGACTTCTCAACGTCAGTGAGTGGGACGAAAATGCGGCATATAGACAGCCGCTCGAAATGGTAGTCCTTTCGCTCTTCCTCATACTTTCTATAAAATCGATCGTTCCATAACTCATTATCGAAAGCGTCATAAGCAGCTGCCGAGAAACGCTGCCGAGCCCGAATCGGAAAGCGCGTCTCGCCGTCCTCTGCTTTCAGTACACCGTATTTGGTGATAGATCGAGCCTTGTCATATGTTTCCCCTACATAGCCAACACAGGCCATTGGCTCGACGTCCATTATCTTCTCTTCTGGCATGTTCATCGAGATGTGTGGAGACTTGTCGGTGCCATCTTCATTCTTCACGCGCGCTCGAAGATCGCCGAATTCGATGGTCATCGGTCGGTATTCTGCCTTGCCAAATGGCATCCACGCGTCGACCAGGTGAGTCCAGCAGGCAGCACCGAGCACGATTACAGCACCGAGTCGTTTTGTCACGGCTTTCATGGCGGCGAGCTGCACGGTTTTCTTCACTTTGCGGACTTGACTCGACGCCACATTATGGAATTCCTTGCGCCTTTTTTGCTCCGCCAATCACGGTTGAAAAAGTTAGCCATGTACATATTGTGAAGATGAAGATATTTTCCCAACAAGTATCAAATTACTAGTCAGCGTCAAAGCCATCTCATGGCCACATTCGACGAGAGCCGCTGCCACACTCGCTAGATAGTGACGGTTAAATATAGCCTGCAGATTTATCCAGTATTTAGACCACCGAGGCGAACGGTGTGTTCCGTGAATGTAGTGTTTAGAACGTATATGCGATGTTCTCCAATGTTAGGCAAATGCTATAGGATCCCGGTCAGCGGGACTGCACCACACGTGCACGGATGGCAGATGCTTATCGCCATCGCCATCAAACAGCCGCTGCAATCGTGGCTGCAACTCTGCCGCCAGAAACCCCCGCTCGCTGTTGGAGTGCTCGGTCAAGATGACGGTGACCCCTCGAGACACTGTATTCATTGTGAATATAGCGAAATGTACACCGCAATACATATATCAGATTAATGCGGTAATGTACGGACCGGCTGCAAGAATTTCGTGGTGTGACATTTCCCCCGTGAGCCAGACGTCGCCAGGGCATGCATTCAGTCTAGCCAGCACACTGGACCCCGAGCCGGCACACACCGCCACTCGGCTGGCTGGCTGTCGCATCTGTGGCCACGCAACGCGCACTAGTATTCATTATTACATGGATATTCATTATTACACGTAATACAATATTTAATACATGTAGCGCCATACCGACGTCTAGTCCAAGATGTGCCTTGACACGGCCTAACAGTGTCTCTGCGGGTACCGGATCGCGCAGAGTGTGTAGACGGCCAGCTCCGCTGCCAGGCAGGCCTGCGCGGTAGCCCGGCATTGTTAAAGATTAGTCAGTCACGTCATAGGGCCTACATTCACCGCCCGCGGCTAGCAGTGTTATATGAAGTGTGGGGATGGGTGAGAAAAGCACACGGCACGCACCGACAATGGGCACCGAGGATCCCTCGCCGAGGCCTTTGCACAGCCAGTCGTTGACTGCATGCGTTGATGTGTATGAACAACTACTAGTAGTCACGGTGACATGCGCGCACACTCACTTCCATCTGGCACCGAGTCCAGGGCCGTGTGCGGCGAGTAGACCGAGATGCCGGCGGCTATGCAGCGCAGCAGACGCGCCTGCATTGGGTCCGCGCCAGTCAGGCGCTTCACGGCGCCAAACAGCGGCGGATGGTACGCCACGATGACGCCGGTGCCGCGTTGCAGCGCCTCGGCCAGCACCGCATCTGCATTGGGCGTGAGTGGGTGCGTGTGCAGGTGGTGCGTGTGAGTGAGTGAGAGCGCACCCGTCAAGTCTATGGTGAGCATCACGTTGGCCGCGGTGGCAGCGCCCATGTTGTTGGGCGGAGGTACCAGCGCCTCGACGAGGGTGCCCACGTTGTCCCAGGACTCGGCCAGGCGCAGAGGCGCGATGCACTCCATGTGACGGGCGACGCGCGCCAGCAAAGACATTTGCGCGTGTGTGTGGTGTGTGTGCTGGAGTGTGCTGGAGTGTGTCTCGGGCAGATGGCGACAATGGCGACAGGGCGGCGGCCCGGCACAGGCACCCCTTCATCTCATGGCGCCTCCGGTGCAAAGTCGTCGTCCGGAGTGGCGGCACCTCGGCATGCTCTGCTCGTCGACTATGCGCAGCTGTGCCACGACCGGCACCTACTGCCACACGCAGCCGTGATGCACTGTTTGGTCAGGGCGCAAGGACCGGCTAGTGGCGGTGGCGGTGGCGGTGGGGCAAGTCTCGCGGCCACCAACGCCGTGCACCTCGCTGCCGACCGCATAGCCAAGGCCGAGGAGTGGCAGCCGCTGCTCAAGGTGCTGGCGTCGGCAGCGGGTCGTGGCGGTGGGCCGCCGCGCTACACCGACATCAGCGAGGTCGTGGTGTGGTCAGCTGCGGAGGGCAGCGCTTCCACTCTCCCGCCGGCCCCGTCCACGCCCACTGCAGCCATACGCAAGCCTACACTGGTGGCGGAGCTGTGCCGGTATGTGGCTGCTCTGGCACGTGCTCACGGTTGTCCATGCTGACAACACAGCTCGCTGTCGGCCTTCCTTGGCGCCAGTCGCAGCTTGACCACGCTGGAACTGGCCGGCATCCCGGCATTCACCCCGGCCAGCCTGTCTCTTTTTGCCGAGGTGTGTGTTACCGTAGTCGCTACACCTGTATAACATACACAAGGGCATGGCCGCATCGCCGAGCCTGGCGCGCATATCATTTGCCAGGTCCGCACTGCGGGACGAGGGTCTGGCTGCGGTGGCACCGGCACTCCGCTCACTGACCACTCTGATGCGGCTCACACTCTCTGCCTGCCAGCTGACACGGAAATCAGCCTCTGTCATTGCCGACATAATCCGGGTTTGTGCCATATTGTATGGACTAGTCTTGTATGCGATGCCGCTTACACTTGTACACTTCACAGTTCCAACACGTGACACGGTCCACGCAACAGTGGATGAACACGCTGAGACACGATGACGGCGTTGATGGAGTGGCGGCGAAGCGCAAGCACACCACCACACCGCCCAGCACATTCAGGCGGCTCGACATGTCCTGCAACCAGATCGGGGATGCCGGTCTGGTGACAATCTTGGAGGCGCTCTGCGAGCCTGTTGGCATGCAGTGTCGGTGCATTGATGCAGAAAAGTCGACTTATATTGACAGCTCATGTATTGCAGGTGTGGACATGCAGAGGATTGGCTTGAGTGGTGTCAAATCTGCCATTGACCTGGCCATGCAAGTGTTGGCCACGAATAGACAGATCTGCGTGCTGGACTTGAGATCGAACGGACTAGGTAACTATATAAGATTCAAAGGCTAACGATATTAATCACTTGGCAGAAGAGGAGGTGATCAAACGGATCGAGGCCAGGCTGCTGGAAAACTCCAAACGCCTCCTAAAACAATCCGGCAAAGAGTCCACGTATTTGAACAGCGCACACGATTTGTCACGAGTGGTTAGCGATCCTGAACTGGGGTGGCTGAGCGCGGATGATCCGCTGGAAAAGTCCTACTACAAGACTGCTGCGGAAAAGGCGGCCTTGGCGCGTAAACCGATCGTGAAACCAAGGACTGTCAAGGCCGTCCAGAAATCGATTCAAAACGTGATCAAACCTTCATCAGCAACACCAGTGCCAAAGCAGCCAACAATGGCCAGCGACTCTGTGGCAGAAGCAATGCCGAAAGCAGTTAGCTACGATTTGTGGGTGCAAGAACATGCCAACAGCGTCAAGCTGCAGAGCCGGATAGCGGAATTGGAAAGGATGCTCGAGTCGCGCCACTCTCAGCCGCAATCTGACAACGTTCCGCCTACAAATGAACGGACACCCGACTCGACAATGGCGGAGACTGTACACCTCATGCAGCAATCTATTCAGTCATTTCATGCGCTGCTTGATCGACTAGAGAAATCGGGACTGGGTGTTACTGATGAAGAGAAAGTTGATTAACATATGTATCAAGTAACTTCATTGTACCCAGATTAAAGGCCAGCAATGGGAGCGGTAGCCTTGAAGCGCGAGAGTGTCGTCTGTGATGTAGTGAGACTGTCTGAGCTTGGTGCAGCAGCAGCTTGTCCCTGTACAATTGGACCTCCTTCTTCATCGTCCTTTGTCTCTCTGGTAACCTGGCGCTTAATATTTGCCACATCAGGCCGGCTGTTTTGGATAGTGTCCAGGGCGACAACGCTATCACACATTGGGCATCGTTCCAACTTTTGGATAACTGATCGAAATTTTCTCGCCAAGGCAGGCATGTGGCACGACGGGCATGTACACCAGTCGTCCAGCTCCATGTGCATTCCCTGCAATTGCTGTGTTAGAGGGTCACTCTGTAATGAATGAACTTGCCGATGCAATGCAGTACGGCAAGCTGTTTTTACAGGATGAGCATTCGAGTTCCTGCTCTGGGACGAGAGCAGAGCAGAAAGGACACGGAGTCTGAACGTCAGCCGGCTGCTCCAACTCTGGTCGGCGGACAATCAGTTCAATCTTCTTCTTGTACTTGGCGTCGATTTGGGAACGGTACTCCGGGCGGCACAGAATCGCAGCATAGTCGTACGCTGATCGTTTCATGCCGGCCTTGTGGCACTCGATCACGGCCGATGTTAAAATGGGCACGGTGTGAGCCGGAAACTTGCTGATACAGTTGGACACACGAATCAGCATTTTGGCACCGCCATCATGATCGTCCATTCGGATAAGGACCTATTTGTGAATGATTATGGTCATGATAATATTCCGCCTACCTTGATTAGCACATAGCTATGAAGCAACATGAGCATCTGCTCCAACGTCGGTGGCACGGCAACAGCAGCTTGCATAAATTGTCGCACGCAGCCCAACAACGTATCATGCGCTTGGCGATAATTACCTGATAGTGAGATCGCATATATCAAAGACCGTCACCGACCAACCTTGATTCTGGTCTTCTGTCGCAATTGCTTCCGCGCAGCGAGCTGCTTCCGAGTAGCGCCCCAGTGCCAGATATGCTTTAAGCACCAGTCGCAAATCTTTGGGTATGCCATCACTTTCACCTGACAAGTGGGCCATCAGACGCGCAGTCAGTGCCTCGGATTTTGCCTTGGATGCCTATATATGAGAATGTCATTGTCACTTAATCATATTGAATACCGCTTCAATAGCTAGTTCGATGGCTTTATCATCGCTTCGCGGAGCCAGAAACAACAGTCGGAATGCGCTGGCATAGTCACCGATACGAAGCAAACACTTGCCAGCCTGTGCAAACTGTTCATGCTGCTCAAAGTAGTACGCCAGGTTTTTAACTGCGTGTAATTAGTCTCGTATCGTCAAAAACACCTACTTACGCTCATCCACGTTCGATCCGTCCGCCACCAATTCGGCGTAATATTCCACCAGGTCGTATGTCTTCGCATACATGAACCCTTCATCCCGCATGTCTGCAATGATACAGAACTCAACCACGGCCTTGTAATCCTTGACTGTCTGAAAAAATTTGGCGATCATCTTGGCGCACTCTTTGGACTTGTTTTTGCGTACGATTTGCACGGCCTGCAAGCAGAGTGAGATAGAATATCTCAATTTTCTTCGTTGTACCAAATCAATTCTCTTCAAGTAGTTGATGTATATCCGGCACAAATTGTCCATGTCTCCAGCACGCTCGTAGCCTTGCGCAGCGTCCTCGTACTGTCCTTCGGCTATCCTAATAAGAATTGTCTGCTACAATTGAATGGTATATACCTTCTTTTGCTTTGGCATATTGCATGTGAATGCGCGGCGACTTGAAGTAGGGCAACAGTTCGCCCACCTTGACGTAGCTTTTCACTGATCACTGTCAGAACACCGCTGAATGTATTCCTGCTGACGTACTTTTTATGTAGAGTTCCGCTGCCTTTTCGTATGCGCCAGCCTTTTCAAACATGAGCGCCGCCTCAGATTGCTGTTTTAATTCGTCCAGTATGCATGCACACTCGAAAAGTACTTTCTTGTCCTTGAGAGTCTGCAGCAATTTCATCCCGCGCGGAATGTCTCCGAGACGAAGTGTTGCGCGGGCATATCCAGCCTGCCCGGATAAAAGCAGTTCTTTGAATTTGTTCTTCACCGAGTCGGAAACTTTTTGCGACTTGATAACTGCATCGGCTTCAACGAGGCATTTTCGATACATTTCCAGTGATTCCGTCAGTTTCTCTGCACCTGTGTTAAAACAACGAAATATACAGTCCAAGACGTGCTGCTTGATTCTAGTTGCTGTGCGTAGCTTAGCGCTATACTAGCCATTTCGCGTGGGGCCACTTTCGATGCCAGTGTCAATGCTTGATCCCATTGAAGCAAGTCCCGTCGCAGTTGTAGAGCGTTGACTGGCTCAGCCGACATCAAAAAGTGTTCCTGCGCGCACATTGATGACAACCGTACATCTGATCTATAATTTGCAAACCTGAGCACGGCCAAAATCATCTAGGAGTACAGCGATCTTTCCGCGTAACAAGTGTCTGTCGCTTATCTGGTCCAAGTCTTGCAGGCACAGTATCATTCTTGTGTCATGCAGCCGACGATATGCGCGCATTGCCACCGCCACGTCACAGTGCTCAAGTGCGTAGGCGGCGAGGTCGCGCAGAGCTGCTGGTTCGTCCATTTTGTTGACGCATTGCCACAACGTGTTCAATTGTCCGAGATTGTACCAGTGTTTGAGAAGCTGCGTCGGCGTCAACTGATCTCGAAGTGCTACATTATGCGACGGCAAGCAGACGGCAAGAAATTTTCCCGTTGCAGTCTGATATGTGAGACGAAATTAGAGCATACTTGAGATACTTACATAAAAGACGACTTTGCCGTCGATGAGAGCAACAGCTTTTGCCGCTCCGGACATTCTTGTCTGGCCTGTCTTCAGCAATTGCATTGCTTCCTGTTCGGCATCCACAAAGTGCACATATTCGTGCAGCGTGTTATTTGCGTCGCATAGCGCCAACACTTCACGGTGTGATGCCGGCTTGCTGTCCCATAATGCAGTCGCAAGTTCAGCTACGTCCGTGAAAGCGGGCGAGAGTTTCTCGTCGATAGGGTTCCATAGCCGCGAGCGAGAAGTAGCATCCGAAAACACTATCCGTGTGCCGACCGCGTTTGAAAACATGTTCTTGACGGCGCACTGAAATCATGCAGTCGAGATAAAACCAAATTAAAAGTCAAAACAACATACGTCATGCTTATACTCGCAAGCTAGTCCCAGCTCCGGCAGAACAAAATGACTGATAACGCCGGCAGTTGTGGCCACAATCAAAAAATCTTCCGTCAGAACCATGGCCACAGGTTTCCCGCTCAACGTCGGTCTATTCACGCCTTCATTGTCTGGCGCAATGTATTAAATATGAGTAAAATGGATGACCACAATTACCTTCATCATCGATTCGCTGCAGCGTAACGGTGCCGTCAAACATTGCCGCTACGTGGAATGAGTTGACAGCCACTTGCTTGGGCGGGGTCGAATATTTCTGCAGCACTTAGCATGATAATCAAGTAAAAGTCCTACCTTTTCTGCCACTAGCGCACTGCCGTTGTCAGTTGAATATACCTGACACGATTGTGCGGACAAGATTGCGACCTGAACATTAAGATACATTTGTAAAATTTATGAGACGTACATATCGCGGAGACACGGAAACGTGCAGAGGCTCAGCATTAACAGCAATTTTGCAATGCTGCTCCTCGTCCGTCTGCGCAGGCAGAGTTGACAGCGGGAAGGTGCCACCAGTTTGTGCGCCATTCATCAGCTGCTCCTCAAAGTCAACTAGGGCCAGCTCATTCATGGCAGGCATATGAACTGCCAGAGTTCCGTGCATTGCAGCACACTGCGGCAGGCGGCACAGAAATGTGTACAAAGTGCCCCTGAATGGATATTTAAAAATATTGACTTCAAAAGCACCGTCAGGGAGCATACCTTTTGGATGACACGGTGAGATAGGTGCCGTCATGGGACCATGCAATGTGCTGCAGGGAGCCGCGTTCCTCATCCATGTTGACAATGGCGAAAATGTCCTTGAACAGCTGAGATATTCATTGAGCTCAACGATTAACATACCTGCATATCAGACATCTCGCGGATCTTTATGTCGCTGTCGCCGCAGGTGGCAACCTTGCCAAGCGCGGTGGATACGGCAAGTCCACTCAACTGATCCTTGAAATCGACAAGGCTCCACAGTTCATGGCCAAGATTGTCCCCGGCTGCCGTGACATGTCAATGAATGGGAGTATATCAAAGATTAAACCATAATCATCATACCCACAGACACGACGATCACAGTGCCACTGGCGAACCCGACCACTACACGATCGGCAGCGAGCCACTCGCATTGGCATATGTTGCCGTATTTTGAGCTGAATGAGAGCTCAATGGGTGCCACGGAGCTGTCAGTTACGGCCAGCAGGCGTAACACGCGCTTATCAAGCACCACGGCAGCACGTGCATTATCACCGCCACTCAGCCTCATTATAGACGGCTCCTGTCCCAGCGACACCTGAGACACCGTGGTCCCATCCGCGCTTGACACCGACATCTACAGTGATGTCAAATGTACAGATGTACAGACAGACACCGAACACCGACACTGAACACTCACCGTGCGATCCAATGATATGGCGACAAAGAGCTCCGTGGCACCTCGGCCCAGCCATTGCGCGTCCACGATGGCCTTGCTGTGCTTGCCGATCTGCGGCACCTTGCGCCCGTGCGCCATCTGAAAGAACACCACATTGCCCTTGCCGGCCGCCACCACCGCTAGAGTGAGCCCGTCACGGGACCAGCGGCACAGAGCCGGCCCGCCACTGCCGCCACTGCCACCACTCTTCCAGCCCGTCTCTAGCAAAGTGGTGCTGTGCGTGTGTGCCGACCACGCCGTGATGGTGCCGCAACCTTCCTGCAGCACGGCCAGACTCTCGCCACCAGGGCTCCACTCCAGCCCCGCACACTTGCTGTTGGTGGTGTGAAGAGGTTAATGTCACCCGGGGGCTCCACAGTGAGTACTGTACCCGGCGGTGAGCGGCAGAGGGTCCGCGATACCTTTGCCATTTCGGTCCAGTAGCTGAACGGCTCGGCGGCCCTCGCTGTGAAGCATTCGTTACTCACCTCATCAGGCATGAGCTACGGAGAACATACCCGGCAACGGCCAGCAGGCTCCCAGCACCTCGCTGCCACTGAAACAGCACCGGGCCGGCGCCCAGCACATCGGAGCCCAGCACAAACAGTTGCTGCATGCTCGGGTGTGTGCTGTGCCTGCCGTGTGTTGGTGTACGCGTATGTATGGAAGCCCCTAATGCGCGCGTACAAGTCACCGAGACAACGATACAACGCGTGTCTCTATTCCATGCGGCGGTATGGACGGTCAATGTGGGCGCGCGGGACATACGGCCGGCCGGGCATTTGCGGCCGCTCTGGCGCCCAAGCATAGCTTACAGTGGGTGGTGCAATGTATGGTTGCACGGTGTATGCCGGCTGAGTGTACAACATCTGCGGTGTGAATGGCGGTTGAGTGAATGCAGGCTGAGCCCACCACGGCGTTCCCATGTCCTGTGGTGCGGGTGTGTTGGCGGATGTCTGTCGCGAATCAACTTGCTGCTGCGGTGGCAGCCTAGGCAAAGTGAGCGCTGTCGACGACAACTTCAACTCTGTCACGGAGCGGTCGTGGAAGCCCGAGTCCGCCGGCTTGTTCACCCAGTGCCAGCGCGGCAAATTGGTGTCGACGCGGTATGCTTGTGGCCGGGGACGCTCCCTCTCAGTGTCACGGGTGACTGTCTTGGCTACGGAGGGTGTATGCCGCGGTGGTTTCTCCTTGTATTGGGGATGCTGGTGCACATGCTGCCTGACAGGCGGCCGCGAATGAGGTGGTTGTGCTTGTATTGCCCCCATTGATGTGTCGGTGGATGGGCGCGAGGGATTTGTCGGGACGCGTGCCTTCACACCACTATAGTCTGACACCGAGGCCATGCTGCCCCGACCGCTAGTTGCGGCAGAGGCAGCCTCTTCCAACGCGCCCTCTTTAGCCGTCACAAACACGTACATGAACTTGCGTCCGTGGTTAAAGGATTCTGTTACAGCAAGCTCCCACTGCGCGGCACTGTCAATGGGCTGCCGACGCCCATCCACGTCAAGATACTGCACCGTCCAGCCTTCCGCGTGAATGTTGAATGAGGATGGACCAGGTATCAGTTGAGTGCGCGCCTTGTCCCAGTCGGTGTGCCGTGGCAGTCTTAGCATTGAGGAAGTCTTGTTCTCTCCAGCGACCACCGTGCACTTTACGTTGATCGACATTGACTCATCAGAATGGCCATGGTACATATGATTAAACGCCTCCATATTGTCCAACGGGCTGGAAGCGTAGGCGTAACTGTCTGTGGAATTCTCGCGGTGCATTGCAGATTGCAGAATATTATTTTGACAGAGCTTCAACGTCATTCAGGCACTGCTTGTCGAATCAGATTTGCCCCGCTTTCACATACACATGGGGCCCTGAGTAGCTCTGACACTCACTTTCTCCAATGTGGCATAGGATACTCGGCTCTTGGAAGAATATTTTTTTGATTCAAAGTCTTGTTATTGAATTACATATGCATGCCGCGCGGCCAGCGCCTTGACTCATGTGCCAAAATATATGTGAGTCGCTGCCACACTCACTGAGAGCTGACTGAAGCCGTGAGATTGTCAACATATGCAAGGGCTTGGCCAATACGTTGGTCAGACAACGGAAATAGTTCGAGTGCCAAACTCATTCAAAGGTTAAATAATGCAAGAGTGAAAATCGACTCGGCGCGCAAATCATCGTTCCAATTACATTTTGTCTTTCCGTTCCTCATCTTTTTGGCGTTCCTCACGCATCCATTAACCTCGATTTCGGCTGCTGTGAGCAATGCATATTTTCGGGAAAGAATTAATAATGGTTTATTCCGGGAAGGACTGGCAGACATGTATGACGAAAGCCACACCTTTGAACGCTTGTCAATTTGCCGCATCTTTGCGCCACTGGCGAAGATTGAGAACCACGACGTTATCTCTCTGGACACCAAGCAACTAAGAGAGACATACAGCGAATCCACAAAGCCCCAGAAGCATATTCTTTTGACAGCGCCCCGACTAATTTCGGCATCAAAAGAGAGAACTATTCCGCACAAAATGTTGAACAAAGTGGTTGTGGTTTTTGAAGACGTGGATGCAAAATTGCCGACGTGTTAGCTGAATAATCAGCTGGGATGGGTAGCCTGCTATCACCACTGGTACACTCGTATCGTTCTCACTCAGTTCTGTCGCACATCATCAAGACGATAAATTGGGGAAGCTGATAGCAACACGTCAGAAAATGAAGGCTTATTATGCTAATGTGTGCATCGACGATCTTTATAAAACCTAATATACAATGACTGCGCTTCAATTGTACACATGACCAAACAATGATCAGTATAACATCGGCAGATCAATGTGAATCCATCTCTGGGTGAAGTGAAATATCAGAGAAATATCACTGACAGGAAATTGAACGAACAGGTAACTTAAGTTTTCTTTAGTAACACGGTTGATGACACAACTGCATAGATAATTTAATGTACGAACGTGTAATACAGACTATATATATATATAGACATACATACATACATACAAACATACATACAGTTAATTCCGACTCTATTTACACTACTGCGACATCTGCATCCCAAGAAAACCCTCCAGTGGCGGGAAATGACCCCGAGTCAACGCCGTCTCCCGTAAATATCGCCTTGCCGCGTAATCGCAGATATCTTTTCGACAGTCCGGTTCCAAGAGACCGCCAAAATGCCGAGGTGGGACTTACACTACTTCTGCCCTTCCTGGCTCGTGCCGGTGAGCGCCAGCAGTTTGCTCCATAGTAAGGTGATTTAATGATGCGGCGGAGCCTTCCGGAGGTCAGTGTTTAGTTGTTCCAGAGTCGACATGAGGTGAAAGTGTGGATGCCGCTTGCGCCAAAGGCGCTTATGATCTTCTCGTTACCGAGTGCAACTGAATGTTGCTGAGGTGCTTGCTGACCGCTATTGTGCCGCCAGGGTACACGGTACTCCCGCCCTCCCCTACAGCATCGGGTCTGCTATTTAATTAATCCTTATGGATCTCCGTTCTGTAACGGTTTTCCAGGTGTCACAGACACCAGGCTTACTGACCGCTATCGTGCCGCCAGGGTACACGGTACTCCCGCCCTCCCCTACAGCATCGGGTCTGCCCAACTGACACTTGGCTGCACGGAGTGTTTAATTCCGGCTGACCATATCTTCATACACGCCGCTGTGACACGGACATGTAGTATGGGGATATTGCACCCATCTGATGACTGCTACGGTATACACGCATAGCTCATCGGTGATCTCTGGGTTGTTCACCCAATGCCGGCTGTGGGAGGATCCTGGCGGATCAACCCATTCTGTTCACCTCTTTCTCGCCCAAGCACCTTATCCGCTACCACACGGAGGGCGCGAAGCAGGGTCGCAAAGTGCTCATCTTCGCGTTGGCCCCATGACTTGTGCAGTGCACATATCCAGACTTGTCTGGTTATTAAATCCTCTGCTCGGCCATTCACCGCCAATGCGGCTAATCTAATCGTCCGAGATTCTGTTCTTGGTTCCAGCCTTCAATCCCGTGCCTGATGGCACAGTTGGCAACGTGTAACCGTCCGCCACCTTGCGTGGGGATTTCTTGGTTGCAAACGCGGCATATCATGCCGGTTCGATGGCTTGGAAGGCCATTTAACCACCAGTTCAACAGGAGGCGCCGTTCAGCCAGGCTGCACTGGACGTGCCGCAATGGCGATTGTCGCGATTCCAAAATTGTCGGCGGCAAATCACGAGCTTGCTTACCAAGTCCGCGCAATTCTGCCGCATACACATACATACACATATTATGATTACTAATGGCAATACTATTCTGAGCGTTGCATGAAGTCGCTTTGATTTAGTATTTGGAGTTCGCTACTTTAGGAAATGCAGATAGAAAACGTGTCATAAATAACGGCGAAGGAAGCAAAACCTGTTGCGGGGCAAATGAGGCGCAGTTGGTCAATTGGAAAACGAAAGAAAGCGCGCCAGGAAGCCCGTGACGACTGGACTGGCTACTGCATTGGTGCTTGGTGCCGCCTGCTGGACACTCCTGGTCGACGCGTGGGGATCAGCGAGAGAGGAGGAGTACCGACCGATGACCATCTCATTTGGTAAACTCCGAGCGCGCGTGAAGAATGAAGATGGCACCGACAAATTCCACACGTGGTGATGAACATGCCAGAAGAAAATATCCAGGATGACGAAGAAATGGCCTGTGTTGGTTATGACGGGACAGTTTACGACTTTGCACGATCTATTGCTAACTATGGAACGAAACGCGGCCCTATTACCGCGCGGCAACGTTTCTCTGCCGCTGTGGGCGATGCATTTTACACTGAGTCGTTTAACGATCTTATTAATCATAAGAGGAGTTTTTTTGACGAAAGCCACACGTTTGAGCGCAGATGCAGAAATGATGCAGAAATTTCAAATCGTAACGTTATCCAGCTTGACAGCGAGTACACTAAAGGTATAGAGTCATACGATACATTCAACCCATCTCCAATCGACTTTCTTGTGACGGTCCCTCGTCTACTATCGGCTTCGAAAAAGATTGCAATCCCAGAAAACATTTACAGCAAGGTGGTGATGGTGTGCGAGGATATTGACGAAAAGTTCACGCGAGGTTGCAAAGGCACTTGTTTACAGAAGCAGATCTTGTGGTGGAAGTTTCGCGTCAGAACTGGCTTGGACAGTTACTTTTCGCCACTGGCATTCTCCTATCGAGCCCGATCGGTTCTTAGGGACATCAAGACGATTAATTGGGGGAAGTTGATAGCTGCACGTCAGAACAAGAAGGAAAACAAGTGAGACATCGCGATTTCATCCAAGTCAATATAATGTCTCATCCTTATCATCGATCTTGTGCTTGAGGCAAATAAGACCGTGCCGAAGAGAACGACTTGTATTCTGCCACATGTTATAATTAGTAGTCCAAGCTATGCAAGTGGATAACAATCAGTTGCACTATCCAATGGACGGCTGGGACGATAGCAGCGAGGAACAGCGGTACTACACGCGCCTTACTCGCCGCAACTGTATGCACAACTCAACACTATTGCAGGTGGTTCGACGAGGGCATGCGGGAGGGGCGCGCTCACGGCCAGATTAAAAACTACGCGGACGGATGGTGGACAGGGTATCGCGCTGCACTGGGCATCGGGCTCGAACTAGGCTACTACCACGCCGTGCTGACCGCGATGGAGCCAGCGACTGACAAGGATATTCATTTCAGTGGAGAGGCAGGCGCGCATGATGCGCCAGCAGAATTGTTGGCGAGGCATAATCAAGCGGCGACATCACCACGCCAGCGAACGCGATTATCGACTTTGAGGCGTCAGCTTCTCCACGCTATAGATGCGATGGCTGCGCAGCCTCGACAAGACACCAGTAACGTTCAGAGTACAATGGATATCACAGCCATACGCACTCAGTACAAACTTGTTTGCTCACTGGCGCGGATAAAGCACTCCGAGTTCCGGCCAGAATGGCTGAGTGGTAGAGCCGCTCAAGACACTTTATCTACAGCGCAGCACATTACATTTTAGACCATTGAATGGATATGTTTTCTACAAAACTCCAAGATACTCTTCTCATTAACATTGTTGTGTCACCAGCAGGTTCACCACACACACACGTCTGACTCTCTCCGAATCAGCTTCGGCCTGAAATTACAGCCTTCGAGTGCTAATGATAGATAACTGCACATGATGGAAGAAGTAACAAATAAGCTCGTTCGATTCTCGAAAGTCGCCGTGGTATATGAAATTTCGTCGCGAGGTGATCATGTCGTGCGCATTATTTTTGGATCTTCGTACCTGAGTGCAAAGTGACACATAGCTACCAAAGCAAATGTTCAGAATGAACCAGAAATCATGCATGCGCGCAAATAGCAGAGCGCGCATAATGTTTAATGGTTAGAATGACTTGAATTCCAAAAAAGTAATGTAGATTTACTCAATTGAAGATGAAGCGGCGAGCGATGAAGCAGTGTACCAACGAGTGCGTCAATGCAAGGCCGGTGAGTCCAAGGATGTGATTGTTGAAAGACTAGAGATTAAACTACGCGCGATGCATGAAATAGTCGCTCCACTGATGCTACGCATATTTCTGGGTAGTCACATGCATGGATTAAGATTAAGAACTCTTACAATCCATCCTAGAGCGGTGTCTGTTGACCCAATGTGACCGCACTGGAGTAGCAGACATGTCATTTGTGGATAGTTTTGTGCATTTGCTGACTTGCGCCAAGAAATAAGACTGCCAGTAGCGAGTGAACTCTTTCCGAATTAAAGACAGACAGCCACTGGCAAATCGACTGTGGCGCATATTAACTTCATTTTTGCGCAGCACATCACGATGCCACGAAATATAAAGCAAAAATGCAGACGAGCTGCTGGTTGAAATGGTGCGGAATATGAGTCCTGCGTATAAGCAGACTGAACTGTCGGAATATGTCCAGTACTTATCCAGAAGTTATGAAGACATATGGTGTGCGTACGACTCCTTACAATAGGTTAATGGCATCAATGCATCCAAAGCATTATACGTACAAGGTCAGTATATATCTTTGTAGTTTATGAATGGGGCACTGCTTTGCTACAGCAGGCTTCAATGCTGAGTAATGTCGTGAATGACAATCACACAGCAGAAGCAGCAATCCACGCAGCACCACACGCGCGACCCCGCCTACTGGGGCCTGTTTGGCTCGCTGTACTGCGCGCCCATCCTCTTTATTGCCGACGTGCATGCACTGGACGCGGTGCCACTAGACCACCTGCTGCGACACCACCACCACCTCCAGCAGCAGCAGCAGCAGCAGCAGCAGCATGCACCGGGCAAAGTGACGCCGGCAATCGGGGATCTGCCGCCGGGTACAATGTACTTTTATGGCGCCAGTCGGCGTGGCGATGGCGGGATGCCGGTGCGCACGGTCAGTGTGCAGGGTGTAGTGGTGGCGGTGGAGCGGTTGCCCGGCGCGACGACACGCGGCCACGCCATCACACGCAAGTATTAGTGTGCAATGCCATGCCATACGTACATATAAGTTGACAGTGCCGTGCAGTGGATGATGGCACGGGGGCGATTGTGTGTGTCAGGTGGAGTGGCGGGGATGCCGCGGCCTCTGAAGCGGAGGATGCGCCGACACTGGGCACTGTGTTGAGGTGTCGCGGCCGGCTGGGAGTGTTTCGCGATCGCCTGCAGATCACCGCCTATGACCTTGGTACATATTATATATATATATATATATATATATATATATATACAAGTATACTCATATACACTTATATTACATTTCCATAGTGGAGGTGGACGACCCGAATGCGGATGCGGTGCACATTGTCCGCGTGCTGCACCTGAAGAAGCGTGTGTATGACCGGCCGTTGTGGGACGTGGTGCCTGCCGATGCTTTGGACGCCGCCCACGCTCTCTCCACAAAAGTCCGCCTGGCCGCTGCCAGTCCCATTGTCAACAATGTAGGCACAGATATATGTAGTACACCAATTATACATGACTAGCGCCTGGTGGTGGAGAGAATGGGCGAGAAGGACTGGCGGGACCCGAAACTGTTTCGTCACTATGTGTGGCAGTCGGTACTGCCGAGCGATGAGGGCGGCGACGCTCCCAGCCAAGAGTTCCACTTCACCATCGGCAGTGTGGAGCGGCGCGGGGAAGTGCACCGCTTCCTGGACGCAATGACGGCCGACCTGCCGCTCAAGGAACGGGCCGCCAAACGCATGCAGTTGATACGCGAGGCAGTACTAGCCCTGGAAAAGGAGGGCAAGGTCATGTGCAAGTATGAGCGGCGTGCAGTCGATTTTGAGTGGTACGTCGACATTCAGTGTACAACATTATATATATAATTGACATGTATAAATACATACAGCATAACGCACGGCCATCACCTGGCACAGCGCATCGTCACCATACTGAAGGAGGCGCCAGAGGGTGAGGGCGTCAAGGAGGCGGACATTGTTCTGGGAGTCACGTCGCTTCTGGCGTACCACTTTGTCCCACGCCAAACCATAGCCGACAGTCTGCGCAAACTGGTGGCCCAGAGTGTTTTATACGAAGCGGCTAATCGCACATTCCAGTTGACGCGGCTCTAATATACGTGTATATGTATGATGTTGGTTTCCCTACATACCGCATTGACCCTCTGCACATACGGATCATTGTGACAGCATTACTACTCAAATGCCACATGGCACGCGAGATCCATTAAGCGGCCAATGGCACGTGGAGAGCAGCTGGCTTCCCGGTGAGCGTGTTCCTGTCCGCGCCTCGCCCTACATTGGCGGCATTGTGGATGACGGCGGCGGTGAAGACGGCGACACCGCACCCATAACGATGCAGACTCACTCGCGCGGCACGGACACTGATGGCGCGTGTGTGCTGCGTATCTCGCGACGACAAGTGGGAGATGGGGCCAACCAGCACCACTACTTCAACAATGTCCACCTACAGCTGGTATGCTCGGCGCGCACTATTGAAGTGTACAGCGGCGACAGTCAAGAGTATGTCTGCACGGAGCGTGGAGTCTCGTTTGCCGGCGTGTACGGCTTTGATATTCACGTCGAGGATAACATTATTGCCACGACGATCCTTCACCTCAAGGTATTTAGTGTCTAATACATATTAGATCATATACACTCGTAAGTGTACTCACGATATGCGCAGCTGCTGTCACTGGCCACCTTGGACGCGGTGGATATGGCCCCAGTGTACATTGCCGCAGACATTGTCCATCGTGATGAACAACTAGCTATATCAGAAGCAGCGCCTTTGGTATCCGAGCAGACGTATCAAAGTATCCAACTGGCATTGATGCAACAGCGGTCAGAAGCTACGCGGGCGCCGCCTGTGAAGCAAGAGTCGACACCGCCACTCAACGCGACTACTGAACCACATCTGCTGGAGAAGCGGATCTGCGCGCATATCGACCTGGCCATAAACACACTGTCGGACACGTTGAGCACGCGCATTAATGCCGTCGAAAACCGTTTGGCGCGCATTGAAGCTGCCATGCTGGCGGAATCATTACGGCGGACAACTCTGAGTTGAACAAATATATATATATATATATATATATATATATATACATGTATGATATGCATGGACTATTGCAACATACAAGATACAAAACGAGCCATGTATTTATAAGCAATAAGCAACTATTCAGTGCTGAGTTGCAGCTGCGAGGCGGCGGCGAGAATGTCATCAAAGAAACTGTCGCCCAAGAACACGCCATCCACATCGAACCAGCGCTCGATTGGGAACCCGATTTCTCTGCCGGCAGGTGCGGCCACGGAGGTGCTGGTGGCGGGCAGCACGGCATTCAGCACCTGCATCTTGATATTGTAGACGGGCACGCAGTTCTTGACCGTGGTGCTGACCACCAGCTTCTGTGGCACCGGCTACAATAGTTGATTAGAGCGCATGTCATCATGTAGTAGTCACACCTTGGCGCTGTGGCCTTTGGTGCCGCGTGGGGCTCGCACTCCCGGCTTGTAGCCAGTGAACAATGTTCCGCGCTCCACCAGCATTGTGTAGGCGGCCAGCAGGGCGTTCAGTGCCACATATCTGTACATACATTAGTATTATACGGTTATAAGTATACACTGGTCCAAACTGCATGCATGTGCACACACACTACGTACACGGTGACGGCAGCAAGTAACTCCGGACGACACCGCTCAAATGGGACCTTGTAGTTGTGGTAGGCGACGGCGCCGGCCACCGCACAGCTCATGTACCCCACCAGCAGCTGCACATCCGTGTGCCGATGACTCTCTCGCCACCCGAACCCCTTGTCAAGCACCTGCACAATTTACTCGGTTAGAGAGAGAGTATGTGTGCGAGTGAGAGTACATCACATACAATCTTCAGGTGGTCGTCCAGCGTATTCTTGACCTCTTGCAGGTTAAACTTTTCCACCTTGACCGGCGGCGAGACGGTGCCTACAGGTGCACGGTCAGTAGATATGTGTGCACGGTGGCGGTGTGCAGGCCGTACTCAGCTCGGAGCGCAGCTGCTCGTGTGATGGCGGGGCCATTAAAGTTGGACTGGGTTACAAAAGGCTGATTGTATTAGTGTTTTGTGGCCAGGAACGAGGAAAGCCATCTCACAAGCACACAATGCTATATGAAGTGTGCAGGTAGTACATTTAACAGTGCCAAGAGCTATGGGCTCATTTGTTGGAGAGATTGATATCGTCAATTAGTGGCCATGCATGTGACTTTTTATTGGTTGTAAGATGGGCGCTGTAGATATATGTATATATATATATATATATGTGCACATGCCACGACCATGTAAGAACCTTTTCTATTAGACTGCCTCTGTGTGTCATGAAAGATTTGTGTGCCTATCATGTATATAGCCTTACCATACGGCCAGTGCTCCGAACACGGCCGCAACAGCAACTACTAGCTTGGGCAAAGCGGTGATTGTCGCGTCCGATTTGACTCCCGGAAGCGGCGTGCAGTCAGCTCCATCGGTCAACCCGTCACAGATCGACATGAAGCCGAGTTTGCCAGCACACTCGTCGCGTTCCCCGAACACTTGTCACTCACAATTAGGGCTCCGATCGGGTCGAGTCTTGACCCGGGTCGACCCGGGTCCAACCCGGTCGAGTCGAGTCGAGTCGAGAGCTCCGACCGACCCGGGTCGACCCGGGTCAACCCGATCGGGTCAGAGGTGTCGACCGACCCGGGTTGACACCGGGTCGATCAACATTTTAACACATAGAACACGGGAAACGATTACAACTCATGCAGGCTGATATATTCTTCAATCTATTAAACCTAAACCTTGCGTTTTTATTGTGACATTAGCCAGCATCATGCACGTTGATAGAATGTTATGCAGCTGATCGGTATCTTGACGAACCACTGGACTTAACAGCCGCACCACTGGAGTACTGGAAGGCTAATCAATATCGTTTCCCCGTGTTGGCAGCATTGGCTCGACACTACTTGGCAATACCAGCCGGCTCCTACGTGCCACTATGCTCAAATTTTTTTCAAATGGCTGGTGAACTCTTTTCCGTGGACAAGGCAGCAGTGGATTTCAAGCAAAATCCAGTCGTGTACACGCTTCTGCAGTATTACCAGCGCAAGTGGTCTTTGATGATCATTTCAGGGGCGCCGGGGCATTTATGGCTACAGAACTCACACAAAGGACCGGGGTTTACCTGGCAAACATGCGAGGGAAGCGCAAATATCCTCGCGGGGCACACATGGGCCATCGCTGCCTGACAGTTGATGAAGCACTGCGTGTTGGTGCTGCTGAGCTGGAGGTTGTTGCAGAGGTCAAGACTGAATGGTAGAGCAGCATTGATATGAGGATAGACTATAGAGCCGCTAATAATCTCGATGTTGAGTTCCTTCTGT
Source organism: Aphelidium insulamus (assembly GCA_036784855.1). Classification (NCBI taxonomy): domain Eukaryota; kingdom Fungi; phylum Aphelidiomycota; class Aphelidea; family Aphelidiaceae; genus Aphelidium; species Aphelidium insulamus. Next base: position 912,361 of record JAZDSV010000001.1, on the reverse strand, counting down.
GTATTCGTTACAAAGTGCGATTTATGTTCTAGGCGTTTCGCATCACAGCAGCACATGTATGATTGGACGGGGAAATGGGGCGATAGAATCTTGGAAAACGCCACGTTTTCCCGAATTCTGCATACTTGCACTATGCTCGCCCGCTACGCGCCCTTGACGGTCGCCATATTTCTTGTTCTCTGCTTGGCAAATGGTGCCAAAGCCTTAAAAACATTCAGACCAAAACAGGAAATCAAGCTTCTGCTCGACTTGACAGAGAAAAATGGCACCTACGGAATTGTTTGCTCGCGGCTGGCCCTTTTCCTCTTGGAGTCAAAGTTTTGCGCAACCAGGAAGGTTTCTATTGCCACGCGTGTTGGACTCTTGGCGAAAACTGCACCATACGTGTTTCCCGACATTCCACCGTTATCCAGTAACGCGGCCACCTTGTCCATTATTCAGGGCAACAGATTCAAAATTGTGGTTGGCGCACCATCCAAGCGCGGCAAGTACCGTCTGGAAGTGGTGTGCGGGACCGATAATTCACCGTCACCTAGCCAAACTTTTGCATTAAGCAAAATGTTTGCGGTTGAAAACAAACCATCAAATGAAAAGTATGTAATCGCGAAGAAGGCCAAAATCTATAGCATATCGATTCCGGAAGATGGCGGCTCTGATGAAGACGACATGAATGCAAGCAAGCTTGAAGATTATCAAGTAAGGTGCCATCGTCAGAGATCCATGGGACGGTATGAGGCGTTCAAATCATTGACTTCAAGGCCGAATCGATGCCCTCTCTGCGTGGACCATCGTGACTTCAAGTTTCTGACCTACGATGTATTGTCTACACTACGCGCAATTAGAAAGAACATGCTTGAAAGGGGCTTGGACAGAGAATTTGCTTCTGAGGCCGACTTTGAGCCAGATCTTGGCTTTGAACGAATCGATGTTGTGCCTGGTCTACAGATCGACAAAATTGTGCTTCCCGTATACCAGTCGTTGCGATCTATTCTCCTGATGAAGCATGAAATACGATTGGCGCGGACTATGCCCAAGAGGATACGGCATGAACTTTGGTGCTTGGCAGTCAGAATCAGATACTGTTTAATGGGATACGTCGTGTGCCGAAATACGCCGATTCTTCGAGACTTTCTCATCAAAGCGGGCAATTACAATCCGGCTTGGAAACCTGCAGTGGCATTCATTCTGGAAACGAGCGTGGAAAACTACCTGCACTATTTTCGACAGCCAGGAGTGTTCATACCAACTGTGATGTTGTTCACTGCAGCACTTTTTACGTACGCGGCTCTATTTATGCGCGTTATGGTTATCACGGAGCGAGTGACACGAAAATTTCCACGAGGAAAGTTTTTGAACCGCTTCGACAGAGCGCCGTTTGCGGCCCCAGTTGACGCAGACAACTGAGCTTTCGCGCAAGAAATAGTAGACGGTTGTACTTTGTCGACGGCACCCACTAATACCGGCTAGCACACCAATCTGCGATAAATAAAATTACACGCAAAAAAGGATGTGGGGTCGGTCCTGTGTATTAGTTACAGCTACATTATTTTGTAGCAACGCTCCATGCTTGCTCCACCCACATCTGTGTAACCCAATGCCATGCTAAGCTGAAAGCCAGGAATAATGATAGACCTGTCATTGTTTAAGCCCGCCCACTGATATACATATCAATTACAGGTTGAATCAGACGGCACATCTGGATTAATTGCACGTTACACCGAAACGGTAAAACGCACGAAACAGATGAAACGGCCGAAATACTTGTGTAACATAAAGATTGCAACATAAAAACTCCATATCCGTGCGGCATAATTTAACTTCTTCAGCCAACTCATATGACGCACATTTATTACAGTTTTGCAATACTGTTTATCGCGTTGTTAATTACGTGGTCAACTCCTGCTGAGTGCGGCCACAAACGACTCTACAGTCCATGCACGACAAACGACTTGCGACACGAGTGTGGCCCGAAGATGTTTTGCCACAATGAAATTTGCGTTTTGCGCAAACCTATTGGAGGTTATTGTCACGCGTATGAAGATTATCAATGCCAAGATGGTCTTTTTTGCAATGTGCCAAATCTCACAGAGCGGGAAATCAATCATGAATCGCTGATCGGAACTTGCATCCAAACCGGACAAAGTTCCCAGCTCATAGAAAAGCATCCCCATCGATCCCGAACACAACCTATACTCAAAGGCAGTGCACGACCGTAGTAACATCACTTACTGCAATTGTGCGCGACACCTTCCCCTTCTCCATATCATTCCTCTCATAATAAACATTTCACTTTACCGCATTTAAGTGCATTTTACCGAATTTTACCGTATCCCTAATCTTAACTGACTTAACGGCTGGCTGCATATTTTATTTAAGTAATGCAGCTCGTTTGCCAGCTTAGCTATCTCTAAATTAAATTCGGATGTAAGTAGCCACACTGCGGAGCATTACCATCAAGTTCCTGCCGTGATACAGTCCACTGCGATCATTTACCGTTATATAGTTCTCTAAAAGACAGTTCATAAGATGAGAACTGTCAAAGTCTGAGCTTTCGAAGCTTTTATTACCTCGTCGCATGAACGTACTGCACCCATTAAATGGTCAGCGCACAAACCACGGCCATCAAAGTGCCCACTAGTGCGGACAAACCAGTGTTTTCGGCGTCCGACTTGACTCCCGGAAATGGAGTGCAGTCGGCGCCGCGTGTCACAGACGGAGTAGGAGAACCGAGTTTGCCGTCACACTCGCCGCGTTCCCAGCACACTTGTCACTCACAATAGTATTGAATTGGGTGACGTAGAGCAGACACGACAACTTGCGCAGCGTGTACGCGGCAGTGGCCACATTCACGTCGTGTCAATTGGCGGTGAGATGCTCTTGGCCGTGGAAATAAATAACCCAGCCGCGCCGTAACAGATGTACTGTCGAACTGCCGGCGTAGTACCAATGTCAGTCCACACTCTGTTGTTGGGTTTTGATGGTGATCACGAGAAGACATCGTAATAAATCGGTGAGGTAAGGGTCTCTTTTCTTGATCAATACGGGGCATCCTCTTATACCGCAGTCTTGGAAACTAGCATTAGTGCCTTGAATTAAAGATAACATTTTAGTGCCCGCCATGGCAACAAGTTATCCACTGGAAAACTGTAGTAACAGCGCACTTTTAGTACGAAAATAATGAAGCTATCCACCAACATTGCCGACATTGCATCAGTGCTGAATGTCGTGGCCGGCGAATGTTTCGACACTTCTGCCCTGCCCTAGTGCTCGGACATCTCGATCAAGCTCCAGGTATTTTCTGACACCAGTTTGGACTTATTTGCCAAGGAAGCACTACTTTGTCATTGATCGTCAGACTGAGGAGGTATAGCAGCGCTTTTATTTGAGGACTTAATACAGCTTTAGATAGAGCCGATTAGAGTTTTGATGTTGAGTTCCTCTTATGTATTAGCTAAAAATGACTGATTTATCTAGTCGCTGCATCCCTGGACCTAACGACGTCTCTGATTGGACGGCAAACGTGGCGCTGGAATCTTCGAAAACGCTACATTATCCCATATTCTGCATACTTACGCTATGCTCCCTCGTTACGCACACTTGGCGGTCGCTTATTTTCTCGTTCTCCATGCGGCTGTAGCCGTGAATGGCGTTAAGGTATTCCGTCCAAATCAGAAAATTGCGCTGCTGCTGGATTTGACTTCGAAGTACGGTACCGAGATGGTTGTCTGCTCGCGCTTGGCCGTTCATTTAGAAAAGTTCATCAACATCGATCACGTGTCTGCCTATTGGTGTATTGAGCGCCTGGCGGAAACCAGTCTTTATCTGCCTCCCAACGTTCCAACGATTTCTAAAGACGAGTTTTCAATTATTCGAGGAAATAAATTCAAGGTTGTTGTCGGTGCCCCGTTGCTGTCCGGAGACTACCGTCTACTCGTCAATTGTGAGTCCGATGACCAGCCGGTACGTCGGGTAGAAGCGCTTGCCATCAGCGAAGAGTTCGCGGTGAACGAAAACGCGGCGTACGATTCAAATGGCATTGAGACCAAAATTGACGCACGAATTTTTAGCATCACCATTCCAGCGAACGTTGACACTTGCTACGGCAGCGGCGATGTGCAAGTAACTTGCTCTAGTGGTCCGTCTATGGCAAGGTCAGAGATGATTGGACACTTGTTGGCCATGCCGACTGCTTGTCCTATCTGTGTGCAACGCGGGCTGGACCATTCAAATTTCAATGTTATCAAATATGACCTGGGTGCTACGCTCGCCACAATGGATGCCGCGCAACACACTGATGAATCTGTGCGCCGTATGATATCTGAAGCTGACTTTGAACCGGACCTCGAGTTTACATCTATTTTTAGTGTGCATGGTTTGGCATTAGATTCAGAAATCGTTCTTTACCAAACGCTAAAAAATGTCATCGAAACCAACGTGCTGGTGTTTTTTGCTGACAATTATATGAAGCGCTCCGTTGCTAGCATCAAGTCGATTCTGGTGCAATTGCGAACACCGTTTTACATGAAGTATACAATCAAGCAAGCAATACTAATTAGAAACTTTCTTTTGGGATATGCCGTTTGCCGAAATTTGGCAATGCTGAGAAATTTCCTGCTGAAAGCTAGCGAATACAACCCTTTCTGGAGACCTGCCGTGGAATTCATTCTTGCACCGAGTGTTCAAAGCTACAGGAGGTATCTTCTATACACTTTCAGGAACAAGGTAGTTTGGGTCTTGTGTATGAATGTGCTCGCTCTATTGCTACGTCTTACGGTCGCTGCGTTTATAACACGACGCTTTCCCAATGGAAAATACTTTGGCAAATGCAACAAAGTTCAGCTTCAAACCTGCACGCGAGCTAGCGACATTTAACCTCCAGATTACCCAGCCGAATCTCGTGACAACTCATTTCATCAATATAAAACAGATAAGCAATACAAAAGGTTTTGGCGGGTATTATGTATTATGCTCAGTGTTGTCACGTTCATTATCGTAACAGGATGTACACAGCACATCAACATTTCTACGGCAACGGACATTTTACAGCAGTGAACGGCAGTTGGTGTGGTGTCAGCATAAGGCAGCCTGTAAAGTAATACGCTTTCGTGATAACCTGTTATATTATTACTTCGCCTCATGAACGATACTGCACTCATTAAATGGTCAGCGCACAAACCACGGCCATCAAAGTGCCCACTAGTGCGGACAAACCAGTGTTTGCGGCGTCCGACTTGACTCCCGGAAATGGAGTGCAGTCGGCGCCATCGGCCAGCGTGTCACAGACGGAGTAGGAGACCGAGTTTGCCGTCACACTCGTCGCGTTCCCACCACACTTGTCACTCACAATAGCATTGAATTGGGTGACGTATAGTAGACACGACGACTTGCACAGCGTGTACACGGCAGCTGGTGACGTGCATGTCGTGTCAATTGGGGGTGGGATGCTTTTGGCCGTAGACATGAATAAACCAGCCGCGCCGTAACAGATGTACTGTCGAACTGCCGGCGTAGCACCAATCTCAAACGTCTGCCCACACACCTGTTGATGGTGTTTTGCATGGTGATCACCTTGGCAGTGTACAAGTCCAAACTGGTGTCGGAAGATATTGGGACCCTGATCGAGATATCGGAGCACTTGGACAGCGCGGAAGTGTCGAAACATTCGCCCGTCACGACAGTCAAGATGGAAGCAACGGCGGCGATATTGATGTATACCTTCATTTTTCGTACTAAAAGAGCGATGATATTAATAGTCCTGCCAAATCGCCTGGGCCGCACATTCGGCGTTGTCACTGACAACTGGCACGCTAGAATTAGCGCCACTAGCACCCTCGCGATAGAAGGTATTAGAATATCGACTATAGGCGACCATAATTATAAACCATGTTTATTGAGAAGGGTTTATCACGCTGGCGCACTCTGCGGTCGGTGTATTAAAGCGTACACCATTCTTATTGCACACTAGTTCGTCTCGACGCGCACTCTGTTTCCTCCAATTTGAATGCCGTGCCATGCAGTGCATTGTATCACTACGATGATGACGTTGAATGCAGAAGTGGCTCACTCTTAGTCTGCCACAACTATCCTTCTTGATGACGGCACACAAATTACTACTACCAGACGTGCTTGAAATGCATTGGCAGAGTGTAAGCATACCGTGACGTAAAGAGCATCATCGTTAACTAACTATCAACATCAGCAGAATGCAACATATTGAACACGTGGTCTTTCTGCGGGTCGGTTCCCGTACGGCACCTACCACGCACACACCCAGTCTCACTCCCCCCCCCCCATAATTATGCATAGTTGCGACAGTTGCAACCGGTCGAGTGGCAGGCGCTTCGTGCCCGCTGCCTGGACCTGAAGGTGCAAATCGGCGGCGTGCTGGACATTAGCATCGGGCGCAGCATTTCCCCCGCCCGCTCGCAGGGTGTGTGTGTCCATTACTCATTGCGTGTCTGAGTGCCGTTGCCGCAGACTACACACACGCGCTGCGCGCAAAGTTTGTGGATGAGGCGGCGCTGAGGGCGTACGGGCCACACCCGGCACATCAGGCATTCGTGAAGGCTATGCCGTGGGACGGGGAGCCGAAGAGTCTGTGTCTGGACTGGGTGGTGGACTCGGGGGAGGCTGATGCCGCCAGCCAGTGCCAGTAGGCACCACGCATATAATACATACATAGACACACAGCGGATGACTCTGTATGCCGGCCGTCTGTTTGTCGCCGCGGGCAAAGTTTGCGGTTGCGTGGCGTGTGTTGAGCACTCGCCGCCAGCGTCCCCTTTCTTTCCTCAGCGACAGGTCGCCAGTCGCTATATATATCTTGTACATATAGTATACATAGCTGGCTGCCACCACCGTTCATCCCGGTACCGACTGCTACCCACTTTACTCCCATACATTACACTGCTCCACAGAGAGTACGTGCACTGCCCACTCTGACAAGTACAGTCTTACGTACCGCGCAGTGACCACCAGCCAGCAACATCAACAACAACAACAGCCGATGGAAGAAGATACAGATTCGGCAGCGGCTGCAATGGATGTGGTGTCCACCGGTCCTGTCACAGATGATGCACTACCACAAGAGGAAGAGACCGCCACTGCGCCACACCAGCAGCCAAACAACCGACTCTCGCCCACAGACTACAGCGACGGGGATGCTGATTCCGCACCGCCCAAGACCGTCTGCATGACCATGACATCGGCGGCTGCAGCTGTGCGGGATAGTGGCAGCGCTGCCGACACTGACAGCGCGAGTGCCACCGCGCTCAACTCGGACACTGAACAGCAGCAATTACAACAGTTACAACAAGGACAGCCACATGAAGCGGCACAGGCAGCCGGCACAGAGAATGGAGTGCCCGCGGCGGCCACACAGCAGCTGAGTGCTGATGCGGCCAAGTTGAAGGGCATTGACCGCAACCTGCTCACACCGGGCCACGATCCCGCCTTCCTAGTGTACCGTCCAAGCGCTCAGTTTGTCATTGACTGGCAAGAACACTTATTTACTATATACATACTAACACATATCGACAGGCTGCATCAGAACTTCCAGCTGGCGGACGGGATGAACTTGCCGCGCGAACAAGTGTACCAAGAGTACCACGACTACGCACAGAGCCACAAATTTGTGCCGCTGAATGCCGCGACATTCGGCAAGCTGATGCGGTCCACGTTCCAAGTGGTGGCTACGCGGCGGCTGGGTGTGCGTGGACAGTCCAAGTACCACTATCACGGCATCAAGGTGCGTGCCGGCTCATACCTGGCCGACCACCCCGAGATGGAGTGCTTTGTAAAGGCCATGCCGCCCGGAGTCAAATCGTACGCTCAATGCCATTTTATAGGTGTATGTTGTATAAATATATATTCTGTGTGCAGGAAACCGTTGCGCAAGATCAAGGCCGCCGGTTCGGGTTCATCTGGCAGTGGCGGCAGTGGCAACTCGGCCACATATCGACCGCTGCCCGACAAGTACGCCGTGACAATGAAGGCCACATTCAACACGACCGGCAGCGACCCGGCCGCCCATGATCCGCACAAGGGTCGTTTGAACACTCTGTTTGTGCCAGAGATGCCCGAGGTGAATGAGAGCGCCATGGATCCGGGAGTGTCGCTGCAGCAGTTCCACGAATTCGTGGCCATGTACAAGAATCATCTGGGCGACCTGGTTTGCGCACTCAACTTGACCAACGTGCATCATGTGCGTTTGATTTTGATATTATGTTGATAAAAATTATAATGCTCACAGATTCCCGACTTGATGCACTCGTTCTGGCGCCTGCTGCTGGACGAACTATTGCCCATGCTTGGCGGTGCCTACGTGTCAAAGTACATTGGCGACTGTGACATTTACTTTTATAGTGCAAGTTTTGATTGTATCAACGTGATAATCATTTTAATGCGTCCGTAGATGATACTCAATTTTTGCTATGCCGAGTCCCTCATGGCATGGGGCAACACCACACTGGACCAGTACGAGGCGATGATGAACAACTTTGACAAGTGGACCGCGGCTTCAGTGTCTGTTCTGCCCGACTCCACCCGCAATGTCAAAGTTACAGGTACTTTTGTTTTCTAATGCTGTGTGTATGTACAAGACTAATTGTGAATAGTCGCGACGGCGTTTGCACACTCGTTGAAACGAGTGCTCCATCTGCAGTTGGTGGCGTCTCGCATGCGACCAATTCTCGGCAGTGATGCAGTGTTGGGGCGCCTGATCAATGACTGGAAGAAGCTGGACTTTATGGCCGTGAATGAGTACGTGTGCTGGGCCGCGCAGTGGCAAGACGGGTTCATTGACGCCGGTATGTGTGTTAGATACACAAGAGCTTCAATGTAATATCCGCAGTGGAAACGGATATACTGGCCATGCTGAGAAAGAAGGCAACGCTGCAGAACTGGACCACGTGGCTCAACAGCCTCATACAGCGCAGTATCAACTTTCCCATGGTTTGTGTTGACTTATCACATCATGAGTCTGACAATTAGATACATGAAAACTACGACATGGTGGCGGTGGAATTCTACGCAAAGCAGTTTGTGACCAAGTTTGCCCTGTTCACCACTCAGCTAATGCGTGACTTGACTCTGCGCGGGGTGTCTACATTTGGTGCGTAGATGGAATCGGTATATCGGTCTGTATTGATGACATGCAGCATCGTGGCAAACATTCCGCCTGTTCATTGACGAGTACATTTGGTACACCACCACCAAGAATCTGGCGCTGCTAAAGTTGAACTACTACGGCAAGATGGGCATGTTGCGCTACCCCGACTGGATAAACGGGACGCTCTACTTCCACCTGGAACAGAGCCACTATTTCGGCGTGGCGTACGCACAAGACATCAGTCGACCCATGTCACGGGCGCAAAGTGTGCCGTCATTGCCGCGGCTGCCTAGCAACGCAGACATAGTCAACCTGCCTCTGCTGAGCCGCGATCAGTCGTTTGAACACGTGGCCGATGTCAAACCGTCATTTCATCAAGATCAATCTGCCGGCACAAGTGGGCATGCCAACAGCGCGTACCATGCTGGGGCTGCTTCTGCTGGTTCCGGTGGCACAGATGGAGGCGGAAAGCCGCAACATGGTGGGTATCCAATGGCTGCCACATTTGGCGGAAAGAGTCAGTATCACACTGCCGAGGTGCGTTTGCCAAATCATCAGTTTGTAATATCCACCTTCTTATTCACAATCGCAGACTTCGTCATTGTCACAAATCCTAAACTACCAGCAGCCGGCATATCCTGCTCCGTAGTGTGTGTACTATTCCCTAGACGACTGCGTGATTATAAATTGTACTTAGTAGAGTCGTATTCAATGCTTTGCATTGTATCAGTATGTAGAGTCCAAATTTATTATTACGCACTGTCATAGATTCATATCACGGCGATCTGCGGAACCACATCAGCCTCATCTAGAACGATGCTAGGATGCGCATTATTTGGATCGAAACTTTCATCATCAGGCGCGCGGTTGGTGTCGGCGTCATTCAAAGCACAAATCTCGGTATTTCTCGCGGCCACGTATCGTTGAAATGCCTCCAAGAGCCCGACACAAGTTCTCGGCCGAACAACTTTGCCAGGAGCTAGTCGGCGATTCGCGCGGCGTGCCCGATAGTCTCCGTACAGATTTTGCAAGGTTTCTCCCTGAAATGCGGCCAGATAGGCCAGCATCAGCGTTATGAAGAGCACGCCCGTGAGTTGGACACGGCGCATCGGGTCCATGCCGAGGGATGAGGTCTCGCTATAAGGCTGGATGCCAATCAACACCAGACTGGGAATGGCGCGCAGTGCACGTCTGCATGCAGTCCGTGCCGTGCATGACTCGGCCACATCCTGAGAGAAAATGATCCCAGTAACTAGTGCCATGGCATGAAGTAAGAACGCAGCTCCCCACTGCACCAGCGGGAACGCTGTTTGTGCCTTATGCCGCAACTGGGCCGAGCATGTGGACATGGCCGTCTTGAGTAAAGCTTCATGTTCCAAAATGGCGGCCTGAGTGCGGTAGACAAGTTGCTGGGCGAATGCGGCATTGTTGGGCAGGTCATACACTCGCAGCACCTCCAAGTTGTACTCGGCGTCTTCTGCAGCCTGGGCGGACTGGCAGTTCAGCGCGTCAATGACTGCCTGTGCATTGTCTAACTCGTCCACGTGCAATTCGGCAAAGTCTGGGTGCTGTCCCTCGTCGCAGGCCGGACAGGTGTCTGGAGAGCCGCGAAGTAGCGCCGCCGCGGCAACATAGCTGACCTGGCTGCGACCGCACGTAAGTTGCAATTCTGAGCACTGTGCTGCATCATCATCAGCGGTGCTGCCACCAGCCACCGGACTAATGTTGACTATGCGGCCCTTCTTGTGAGAATGGGCTCCCGTGACAGCGCTGACCACGACCGAGAATTCGTGGCTGTGGGCCACAATGTCGCTGCGTGTGCGTAAACGTCCGTAATGCTCGCACAGTACTTCCACGACAAATGTGCCGTACACCGGTGGCGCGTACGCAATCACCTGGAACACCGTGCCAACGGCCAGGCGATACGTCGCGTCCGTGCGTCTCATTCCCGCAGGCACCGCGCCAAATTGCAGCGGTTCCGTGTGTGCCACGTCGCGCACATGTATACTGCTGCGGTGCAGGTTGGCCCCGCGGAACGATGCAGAGAGCCGCGCGCAGATGATTCCTTTGGGAAACTTTTCCGTCAGGTCCAGCTTCATGGCAATGCGCTGGCTGGGCGTGAAGAATTGCCTGCGCGCGTCAACAGCCAGGGCCGTCAGGGCGGCAATAATAATCATCCATTTCACGGTAGTCGAGTGCATTTATCGTATCGCTCACAGAGAGAGTTGCCTTTACAAGTGTGGCGTTTCAAGTGTCAAGTTGGTAGATATTACTTGGATATCGACATTGAGCTCACTAAAAGTCCCCATCTGACAGCACAGCCATTCATTTGCAAAGGAAGCTATTCAGTAGTAGTAGTACGTTTAGATCTTCACAGTATATTCTCTGTGATACTTTACCACAGAGAATATATCACCACCGGTTCCTAGCAGGTGTTTGACATGCACATGCATGGGGATTTGACGTAAATAATGTTATGCATTATCACCAATTTTTGTCACCTGAGACCCATCTATTATAGCTTAATGGAAGCAAACTCAGCAGCAATATAGTAAATTTATATAGTTAATATTATAGTGTCAATATATCATATCGGCTACACTATAGCGTTAGCTTTTTTAAGCAGCTTGACGTCAACCAAATCCAGCTACACAACTATATACTCGTCTATGTCTTATTTAATTACATACTACCTTTATTTATGTTACCCACACAAGTGTGTGTGTGTGTTATGCACCCATGATTGTCACAAGTGTGTTACAAGGAGGCGACGGCGCCACCAATGCTTAGTAAGCCAACTCACACGCCTATAAATAGGTCAGTATGGCTGAATTCATCTCCACTTCAAATCCGTAGCAGACCACAATGCACTCCATCACCGTTATGTGGTTGTTTATCGCGGCTATGGCAGCCATGGCCGTCGAAGCAGCTGCCACCAAATTCAAATTCTACCCCAGCCAGCGCCTTGCAATGAAGCTGGACGTTCAGAAAGTGTACCCGAAAGGTGTAATGTGCTCGCGCATATCCGTATCAATCATTGGAAATAGCAGATATGACGAAGTACGCTTGCACAATGTGGCCCACACGGAACCGCTCTATTTTGGCAAAGTTCCCGATGGCATGGGACCCTCCGACGCTACAGCTACACTGGCGGCCGGCACCGTGTTCCAGGTGATTGCCTACGCGCCGGTCGAGGAAGGAACATACAACATGGCGGTGTGGTGCGAGAAGTTCGGCAAACATCGAGACGTTCTCGCATACAGCAAGCAGTTCTCGGTCGTGGCACAACGTCGTACACCGGAATTCGCGCACCACAAGGGCCGCGTAGTCAACATTAGTCCGGTGGCTGCAGGGAAAAGTGCTGTCGATGATGATGATGATGATGATGATGCGGCACAGTGTCCGGAATTGCTGCTGTCATGTGGTCGCAACCAGGTCGTCAGCTACAGTCGCGCCGCGGCTCTACTCCGCGGCTCTCCAGACACCTGTCCGGCCTGCGACGAGGGACAGCACCCATACTTTGCCGAATTGCATCTAAGTGAACTGGACAATGCACAGGCAGTCATTGACGCGCTCAACTGCCAGTCCGCGCATGCTGCCGAGAACGTCGAGTACAACTTGGAGGTGCTGCGAGTGTATCACCTGCCCGACAATGACGCGTTCACCAAGCAACTTGTCTACCGCACCCAGGCTGCCATATCGCGAGAGGAAGCTTTGCTGAAACAGAGCACGAAACGGTGCTCTGACCTGGTGCTACACAATACGAAAGCAGTGGCGCCGGTGGTGCTGGGCGCTTCGATAATTATTCACACCCTGCTGCTCTGGGTGGCGATTGTGTTGTCGCCACAAGTGGCCGAGATCTGTTTGCCGAGCACGCCGTGTCGCCGTGCATTGACCGCGCTACCCCGCCTAATTGGCGTGCATCACACAGCCGACCTCACCATTGACACGGTGCCGCAGCTGCAGCTCCAGGCCGCGCTGTTCACATTCCTGCTGGTCTCGTTTCTGGCCACGTTTGAGGCGGAAAACGTGCGCAATCTGTACAGCTACGCGCGCGACCTCCATGTCAACCGCCGCTTTGTTGTCGGCGAAATCCGCGGACAGCCGCCCAGAACGTGCACGGGCGTGTTGGAGAAGTTCCAGCGCTATCTGGCAGCCACGAAGACCGAATCGTGTGCTGCGAAGGACGCGCTGGACGCCGACGACAACACCGGCGACTATAGGTGGCAATCGTGGTGGCGAGGTTGAAGAACGCGCTGCCGACGAATACTAAAAAAGTCTCCCAACAGTCAATGCCAGAGAAATAATCAATGCCAGAGAAATAAACACGCCCGAGAAATAAACACACCAGAGATCCCGCTTTCATACATTTTCTCCACCCCGCTTCCACGTCTCCGTACAAATGGACGTCTTTGCGGCGTTGGGCACCGGTGTGCGCTTTGACAAGCGGCGCTTCCGTGATGACCACCAGATATTTGAAAAGGTGTGCCGCGTGTTATATGTACTCGCGCGCCGTGTGTGCTGCTCACACCTCCCTGCCAATATAGGCCAAGCGCACTCGGGCTGCACTCTGTGCCGGCCAGTCCACGGCACCGCTGCCCGATATCGATTTCTTTGCCACGCAGCCACGTGCAGAGGGTGAACAGCATACGCGCCTGGTGCTTACTGCGAATGCCAATGCTGTGGACGCGGCGGGTAAAGCAGAGGATCTAGGCGGTGATGGCGACGCGTCTGCTCGCGTCCCTGATACTGAACACACTGACAACTATGATGATGATGATGATGCCAAAGTCCACGCCGACACTGATGCGGAAATCTCGGACTTTGCCACCGATGAGCAGGTATGCAGACACCCACTGCATGTGTGTATATTGCACATATTCACAGCCTCCACAGCTGAATGTCTTTCGCAAACGGCACCGCATCAAAGTGTACGGGAATGACGTGCCGGCGCCGTTCCGCTCATTCCAACAGCTGCGCCAACAGAACATCATCTCACCGCGTCTGTGCAACAAGATCCAGGCATCCGGCTACACGGCACCCACCGCCATCCAGATGCAGGCTATGAGCGTGCTGCTGGCGCGCCGTGACCTGATTGCATGCGCGCCCACCGGGTCCGGCAAGACCGCCGCCTTCCTGGTGCCGCTGCTGCACTCGCTGCAACAACGATGCAAGACCGCCGGGATCCGCGCGGTGATTGTGTCGCCCACACGGGAGTTGGCGCAGCAGATCCTGCGCGAGTGCGAACGGCTCTGTGTCAATGGCATTCGCGTCAGCATGCTAACAAAGTCCAACGTGGGCCACACTGAAAAGTGCTTTGGTATGCTGTGTGTAGTTGTATTATAGATTACGTTGATACATGTATGTATGTAGATATACTTGTGAGCACGCCCCTGCGACTGGTCAATGCCCTAAAGTCGGAAGCGGTTGATCTCAACAGGTGCGTTAGATTCAAATTGAATGCCTTTTAACACATCTTACAAAAATTAACTTCAGCGTGGTGCACTTTGTGGTGGATGAGGCCGACAAGCTGTTCGAGATGGGCTTCATTGAGCAGCTGGACGAGATACTGGCCGCCTGCCAGAATCCCCGCATCACCAAGGCCATATTCAGCGCCACCTTGTCGCCCCAGGTCGAGACCCTGGCGGGCAATGTGATGCGTGACCCTGTGCGCGTGGTGGTTGGCCAGCGCAATGCCGCCACCGAGTTGATTGACCAGGAGCTGCTCTACGTGGGACAGGAGGAGGGTAAGGTGGTGGCGGTGCGGCAGATGATTCAGCAGGGATTCCGCCCGCCCTGTCTCATATTCGTCGACTCTATCCCGCGCGCCAAGGAACTGTTCCACGCGCTGGTCTATGACGGCATCAACGTCGATGTCATCCACGCCGACCGCACCCTGGCCCAGGCATGTTTGATTTATATATCGTTTTTTGTGCTGTATATTGCTGACTGTTAAATAAACTCATGCAGCGCGATGCGGCGATAAAGAACTTTCGCTGTGGCACCACCTGGGTGCTGATCGCCACAGACTTGATCGGCCGCGGCATCGACTTCAAGGGCGTCAACTTGGTGATCAACTATGATTTCCCGCAGTCGGCCGCCAGCTACATCCACCGCATCGGCCGTACGGGCCGTGCTGGCCGCCGCGGCAAGGCCATCACCTACTTTACCAAGGAGGATGCGCCGCGCCTGCGAACGTATGTGTATATTGTGTAATTGTGTGTGTATATCGTGTTCGCCTGCGAACTTATGTGTATATTGTGTAATTGAGTGTGTGAGTCCTCTTCTAAGTGTCTACACAGCATTGCCAATGTGATGCGCGAGTCTGGCTGCGATGTTGCCGAGTGGATGCTGGCGCTGCCCAAGCCCAGGTACATATATGTGAGGGGGTTATTGTTGGATACTAATTGCTGTGTACATACATAGCCGCTTAAAGAAGCGCATCAAGGCGGAGCAGAAGCAGAAATAGATTGACTTGATATATCACTTATATAAATATACAATCTATTGCAGTTAGTGTCCCACTGAAGTGGCTGGACGCGGCTGCAAGCACTGGTTAACCACCTCCAACAGGCTCTGGTTCTCCAGGGCGGCCGCCACGCGTTCCTTGTCATTCAACTGCTTATTTACTGCATACAAAATACAAGCGCTTAGTATCAACAATGAAAACTATGCACACATACTCGCTGCCTCTGACTGGTGGGTGCCGGCACGGATGGCCACGTGAACCTTGAGCCGCAGTGGCAGCGAGCGCAGCAGCTTCACGCGCAGACTCAGCCCGATCAGCGTGGCCATAGAGCAGTGGGGAATGGTGGGCGTGAATTCGACGCGCACATCGCGGCCGCCACGCTTCACGCTGATGTGCGCCTCCTGCACCACGTTCAGCTGCTCCAGTGTCAGCGGGTGCTCCGGGTCATTGATGTGGCGGATGAGGTCTGCACGGCGTGATGATGTTAATGTCACGAGGTGCATCCATAGTAGACTAACCGAATATCTCGGCAGGTGTGAATGGGTCAGTGATGCTGTCGTCGTAGTCGGCAGGGCGCGGCGTGTCGGCGGCGTCTGCGGGCCGCGTGGCGAACACGACGGGATTCGCGTTGATCATGTAGGAAAATACTGGTTGAAAGATAGATCGACTTCATACTGCGTGTTTCCTAAAGGCTCTCATGTACGAATAAGTATTTATTAGCAGCAACACGCACATCAAGCGCAAAAGCCGTGTGAGCACCGTACATATTTAGGCTGAGTCTCTGCTCATCGCACGATGCAGGCTTCAAAATGGGTTTGTACCGATCCCTCCTTAAAGATAAAATGGTAAAATCTAAGCTGCATCCATTGTCCGAGTCTGGTCAAGCTGATGGTTGATATTTATTATTAACGTATTAATTGCATTTCATTTCCGAAAGCAAATCAGCGTCCCCACAAGCTAACAACCCTAGAAGTACTGTGCAGGCCGCGATTCCCGTAGAAAATCGATTGACACTCATCAAACTCGCGGAGTTTCTTGCGATGCGCTAGGCCGTTACGAACTACAGGCAGGGCATCTACACCTTGCAGCTTCTTTTGTGCAGCCAAAGCGAGATCTTTGCATTTATGATCCGCTATTTCCGCCAAGATCGAGATAATCTTTCGGCCAACGGACTCGTTGCACAACGCATCAACTCGGGCAGGTTTGCTACCTATCTGGGCTAAGATGTTGCGAAACTGTGTGACTTCCAGGTGAAAAATTTGCTGAAGAAGATTTTGTGAAGATTCCAGGGCCGGTTCCAAAATTGGTGTGTCTTTATCTAAATCATGCAGCTGGGTAGCGAGAGTGTAAAGAGTGAAGCCCGCGTGGTCCAGAAAGTCCCGCTCGCCGATTGCTTCAGGCAGCATATTCTCCGTCGCAGTATCTGCGTACGCCAACGCAGAGTAGAACTCTAAGCGTGCAATTTCCATTTCAATTTCTCGTGCTGCTCGGCGGTTAAGGTCATTCCGGAAATTGCTGAGTTTTTGGGAAAGCATGCGCTTGATCATATCGATTCCAATCGGATTGTACTGAGGGTTATAATCTTCATGGAGCAAGTTCGTGTCAGACAGATCAAGCTGCGTAGATTCGACGTGTTTATGGGCGCAAGTCACGTACGGCCGGAATTGGTCCACTTGATCTGCGAAATTCCACATGAACTTGCCGTTCTCCCACACGTACACGGGCGTATCTCCAATTGTATCATCAATGTCATTTTCCATAACGACGCTGCCATCGACAACATCAAGGCCGTGTTTTTTTATCAAAATCAATTTAGCGTGAACGCTTAAGTAATCAGCCGTATTTGGAACATCGAGGCGGGCCCCGTAGCAAACATGTTTTTGAGCGTATTTTGCGAACTCTGGCGAGACAAAGTCGGACGACATGGCAACAATCTCTCCGGGGTACAGTGTAGGCTCACGAAAGGCAAAGTTGGCATAAAGTTCCGCGTTTTCACCACTTTCAGCAATACGTTGTCGAATGCTCTTGCCATTGCCATCCGACAGTTCAATAACGGTATTTGCAAACAGCGCGTTAGCGACATTGCCAGTTTGGAGAATAATTCGGAGCGAGGAAGCGGGGAAATATGCGGCTAGATATGTAAGCAAGTAAATCGGTCAACGCACGTAAAAATAACTATATAAATAAATATATAAAAATAACTATATATAACTATATAAATAAAGCAAACTGAACCTTGTGAAGCAAAACTTTGGGTAAGCCGTGCTCCCCTGCTCAAGGTGTTCGGTATCAAACCACTTGATATCGGAGCTCAACGCGGACAACAAGCGCATTCCACTGCAGCATCATTATATTCAGCTAGATTTTCAATTCACCTGTGCAATAACACCTACTTGGCTAGCTGGAAGTCTGCCGCCAAGCAGCACAGCAGCGCGACGTGCAAAAAGAAAGCTATCATTGCCAAATGGAAAGACGTTCACAACGGTGGAGCTGGGAAGAACGATATGCGGGAAGGCCGCTTCGTTGATTGGCCGATGGCTGTTTTGATCTCGGAAGCTCATTGGCTCATTGGTATTCCACTTTCGCTGGTTAAATTGGCGCTGCTTCAATCCAACACAGGTTTTTGCCGCTTTTGCTTGTGGCGACTGATCATTCCTGACATGTAGGCAATTGCACCAATCGTCAAGGATACTTGTGCGTCACATAGCACTGTGTACAACATGCTGCTGTGATGCCGTCACGGAGGGTGCTACTAAGTGTATTTTTTACTTAGCTATGGTTCCAGTGGTTTACATGGTGCGACTTTCTGCATTATGTGCAGTCCGCCCAAGTCATTTGTCTGTCGCGGCTGGATATGGTCGGACAAGTCTTCCGGGTCCACAAGTACAATCTTAAGAATATGTGGTAGTAATAAGCCCCCAACCTGCGTTTATGCTTCTTTGTTCCGCTTCACCCTTTTTTTGCATCACACAAAAGTGAAAGACTTCGACAATGCTGAGCAATGACAATGCTGCCACTCGCACGGCGGCAACGAGGCCCGACAATGGCGACGTGATGTCCCTGCTGGCGGAAGCCGAGTCTGTGGAGCGACAACTAGGTTACAGGAAGCAGGTGGACCTCCAGACCTCCATCGTGAATGAAATCGACAATATTTTTGCTCTATACTATACTGTATATTATTTACATATATAAGCTAGTAAACGAGACGAGACGAGAACGAGCGGGCAATTATTCTCGCGAGCCGGCTCGATGCCCACCCTTACCTGTTGCACACACTCACTGCAATGGCCGCGGCAACGGTGTTCGGGGCCGACGCAGTGTCTTGCTGGTGCCACTCTTCGCTTCAGAAAGCTGCTGAATCATACTTGCTGTGCAGCGTCGCCACTGGGATAGCATTGGGGAACACGCCGGCCGTATTTCGCTTCTCCAGTGAGAGCACGTCGCGCCACGGCGTGCACACTTTGGCCACCTTGGCAAACAGACGGCCGTAGAAGCACAGATGCCCGCGTGTAATGATCACCTTGAAGTCACTTCCTTCTCCAAACTACAGGAGAATACATCGCGCACCAACTCGCTGCCAACGGCGGGAAAGTGCGCGGCCAGCAGTCGCTGCTCGGCCGACACGGCGGCCGAAAAGCGGGCGTTCTGAATGCCACCCGTCTCGGTCACGAGGAACGGGGTGGTGGCGGTGGCGACAATTTCAACAGAGCTGCTTGACGAAGCAATAGATTTGGCGCTGGGTGGGCCGCTTGCCGTCGCGTCCAACATCTGGTCGCCATCTGCCGTTAACAGGGCCGACTTGGACTTGCTGGTCGGACATCGCATTGCACTGTCTATGTATATCTGTGTGAGTAGTCAGTAGAGTTCAACCTCGGACTTTTAACGACAATTAAAGACAGTGGATGCATTGTCCGCCACTGTTCACAAGCTGATTCTGATTGGCTGCTACAAATTGCGCTGCAGCAGAAAAGTGTCATCGACCGGTTGTTATGTGGTGTCAGGATCGAGCTACAGTGCAAAGTCTTTGCCAACTGGCAGTCAGCAAGTCACCACTGGCACACCAGTTGAATCAGCTGTTGTGCACACTGACACAGGAAGTCACGGTCCACTGGCTTCCTCATATGCCGCACCATGCTACTCCAGCAAATGCTGCTTATGCCGCCGCCCGGGTAGCAGCCACTGACCACGCAGTGCCGCTTTTTGATCTGCATGAAGGCATCCGACTGAATGATGCCAAGCGTAGTATACAACGCCATGCTTGGCAGCAACATCAAGCCAAGTGGGAGACAGAGGAAAAGCTGAACGAGTCATCGCTGTACTATGATGACATTCTCTCGGCCCCGGCTCTCTTACAGCGTCTGCATGCTGGCCGCACTAGACGACAGTCGAGCGTTCTTACTCAGCTCCGTTCCGGCTACTACCCAACATTTTCTGTGCTAAAACGACTGCGACTCACAGACTGTGCCGACTGTCGATACTGTGGTACCCGTGATGACATTGCCCACCGCGTCCGACATTGTCTGTCTCGACAGGCGGAACGTGCTCAACTCCGTGACAACCTGGCTCAACTCGGCATATTCACGCTGGAGCTGCGTCTGATACTACAACATCCACAAGCGGCAGCAGTACTTGCAAACTTTTTCACGCAGTGCGATGGCTGACCACACCGCTTTACTCCGCATGGAGTCCATCACTGCGAACTGAAGTATATTTTGTATATGTCAACACGCACTCGGGCAACCAACGGTGCAACGTCATGACCGACCGGTTAGAAACGTTTAATGAATAAATCAATCAATCATTCTTCAAAAGTGCGAAAAATGAGCAAAATCGCCATTCACTTCTACGACACTGTCGAGTGCACCGGGGACCCGAAAATTGTCAACACGAAACTGACGCTTGATGGGAAGCTGCCTGTCGGCTTCTTGGAGAAAGAATTCGAGGTGAAGACGGTGAAGGAGATCGAGGACGGAGTGGCGTATGGAATTGGTGCTGACGAGCACGGCGTTTCTCTCAATCCATTCACTGGCAAGACGATGATCAAGGTGACCGGAGAGCCCAAGGGTAAGCAGCGTTGTGCTGTGATTATGCCGACTAACTGTGTGGTAGGCGGTGCTTTCATGATGGAGCCTCCGAGTAGGTCAAAGAGTCAGGAGCTCAAGGATAGTAACGAACGCCACGAAGAAATCCAACGATCATTAGGGGGCACGACCGCGGATGTGCAGATTGACGATATTTCGTTGCGTGGCCCGCATCTGCCACGAAGTGGCTTGCTGAATCGGCTGTTGGATCACTTGGGCGAAAATAAGTTCGTCGCGGTTATGGCTCCGGCAGGTTATGGCAAAACGTCCCTGGCTACTCTTCTGCGGCATCATTTTGACACCGTGGACATTACAGCTCGTGTTTATTATGTTCAGTTGCGGATTGGTACTGATGATGAACCTTTTGAGCGGCTGGCCAAAGTGGGGATAGACATTCGCAAAGAGAAAATCGTGCTTTCTACAACTCGGCCAAGAGTCATCGTCTACTTTGATGAATGCCATCTGCATTTCCACAATAGCGATTTTTGGACTACGCTCATAAAGGGATCGTCGGCGCTACTGGGTTCGGCTCCAGCTCGGATTCAGTTTGTTTTTGCGGCCACCTACAGCTTGGCAATCGAACAAAGTCCAGTCCATTTCAAATCGATGCCGATGCTGCGTCGCTCGGATTTCGTTCTTGCCGACCAAGAGTCTGTGGATTTCTTGCGCTTACCTAGCCCGCATGGGTTAAACGACGCACTGCAGTGCGACGATGACCTGAAACGTTCAATAATCACACTTTGTGGTGGTCATGTATGTGCCCTGCGTCTCGTGGTCACCACTATGAATGACATGTCCAAACTCGGTCCAGTTGAAGCAAACAACGCATTGCAAATGCTCTATTCTCCCGCCATCTTCGTCAACCTGGGAAGAATCTTTGGCGAGCCACGCATGGGCCGAACGGACACTACTCTCGATTGGTTTGCCAAGATATTTCACATGATGCAAGTTACCGTTAAACCATCAAATGATCGCGCTCTCAGCACCGATGCACTGGTCAAACTGGCACGGGCGGGAATCCTCAAGCCCGAGTCCACCAGCTGCCAGCCACAATTTACATCGCCACTGGCGCAAGGTTTCTTCTATACAGAAGTATATCCTCGCCGTTCTCCAGCAAACCCCGAAAGTCTGCGAGATCTGGTGCGCTCCGCCATTCAGTTTATGTCGGCGTCTGTTTTGCAGCAAGCTGGAAAAACTAATTTTCCGAAGGAGGCTGTCTTTCAACACGAGTTCCACTATGGCCTAATCCGAGCGACCGCCTCTGCAACTTATGTGTGTCCCGAGTTGTCGCAAATTTTCGGAAGCAAGAAAAACATTACAGGAGAAATTGATTTCTACGTTAACCTAAATGGTGGCTGGGGCATTGAGCTGCTGGTTCAAAGCAGAGGAATAGAGGAACATGTATCACGATTCGATCCGACTACTATCCCTGCCGGCAAATATGTTCGACTGGGTGTGAAAGATTACACAATAATCGATTTCCGAAATTCGAGAGGTGGGAAAGAAGTCTGCGTGAACTCGTACAAGAAGGCAATCACAGTATTCTTTCCGAAGACCAACTTTGCAAAGTGCACAGTACGTTACCACGACGACCAGAAGACTGAAAAGCTGACTCTGATGCCGTAATCAATACACTGAAACTTGAAACCTTGATTCTGAAATTAAAAATTACTTTGTAACATTACTTTGACTTTTACGCTTTCACCTTAGAATTTGACCTCTGAGCTATCATCTTTTACCCTACAAGATGAAACGTTCAAGATGAAACGATCAAAGGTTCAGAGATGAATCTTAAAGTTGCAACGTATCAAGTAACAAGGCGAGGGTCTCCTGTTCTCGCCATTTGTGGTCACCAACACTTATCAGCGGGCTCTACAGATTGTGCGAACTATTGCCATGGGGATTGCACAGCGCTACGGCATGAAGGAATGTCTTGCTATACACCGGGCACATCAGAGGCTGCAATTCATCACAATGCAGCAAATTGGTCAGGCCATTGTTGATCGAACTCGCCAGCTGGGACGTTCTGGTCTGCCAATTTAATTGTAAGAGCATCTCCACCGCTAGATCTATTTCAAACAGACTTTTTGTTCTATTTTCGCCTGTTTTAAACAGAATAGAACAAAACAAGCAAATTCCCCCACCGCTGTGTTCTATTTTAAACAGAAAATGCTTGACTGTCATATATAACTACATTATAATTACATTATTGCTGGTGCCTATTATCGTGGTATATAAGCGTGCTGGTGCTGCGCCTTCAGACTGTGCCCTTGGGGCCACTGCAGGAGCTAGTGCGACGTATCATAGTTGGGTGTGACATTGGCCGCCACTCTCCGCCGTGGATGACACCGCAGCCAGTGCCAACCAGGTTGGTTTAGTCTGCCGCCACTGCCACCCATCTTCATGTGCAAGTACGACGCGACGGGGCCGTATTGACTGGTGGACTGTGCTTGACAAGATCCAACGGCACTGTCTCAATGCCTCCTTTGCAGAACAGCTTCCCAGCTCCTGGGCCGTGAGTGTAGCTATCTCTGCCATGAACGCTTGACCTGGGCAGAGTGATAGGCATACTTACTTGGTGCTGGCTTTGTTGCAGTAAGCGGGCCCAGTCATACGCGTCTTGCCAGTACTGAGGCTGCTCATAGATCGCCACTCTTGCTGGTGTAACCGCAGCTATTGGAGGTAAACAAGCTGCATGGCAGCGGCCGAGACACCATACCTGTTGCCGGAAGAGTGACTGGCTGTACCGTCCGCAAAGTCAGTGACTATTCTCGGGGACGCCAATGTCACTGTGGTGATACCTTGTGGCCATCTGCTGCAGCCGCTGCACCAATACGGGGCACCGCTGTCATAACGTATCTGCCAGGGGTGTCGGGCGAGTGTTGAGGGCAGCAGGGGCGCCGGAGGAGGCATAGGCGGCCACGTATGACGGCGTAGTATATGGCGGCAGCGAAATAGAACAGAAATAGATCTCGTTCTATTTGGTACAAAATAGAACGAGATTCGGCCTGTTTTAATATGAAAAAAAAAACGAGTTTACGATTCTCACGATGTCTTAAACATCACGCTGCGTGCTTCCTACAGGCTCGTACACTTATAGATGATGATGATAACGAAGCAGGCATGCCACTATGTCAGTAACATTATTTTAAATATTGGTTACAGAGCTGGTAATATAGTTTCACACTTTCTTGTGGTGTGTAGCGAGCCCCCGAAGCCTTTAATTGAGAAGATGTGCATGTGATGCAAACTACACTCACACAGAGCGCCACGTGCGTCAGCGATAAATCTTCCAGAAACAATATTATAGTAGGGCGGTATCCATGTTCACAAGTGGCCCCACAAGAGACTTGGCATCAAGTGGCTGGCTGGCTGGCTTTACCTGGCAGAGCTCAGAAAACACTTAATCACGTGCAAATACAACGTGGACCAGCGTCGACAATGCTGAGCAGCGACAATGCTGCCACTCGCACGGCGGCGGCAACAAGGCCCGACAATGGCGACGTGATGTCCCTGCTGGCGGTGGCCGAGTCTGTGGAGCGACAACTAGGTTACAGGAAGCAGGTGGACCTTCAGTCTGACCGTGACCAATGCCGGGCGCCGCTTGCCTGGGAATTGCGCTTCAAAGAGCCGGCCCGTGGCACCGCCACACCCGATAATTCTCGCATTACACACGATACAGTGCTGCCAGTGGTGATGCCGGTTCAGCGTCCGTTCTTTGCGCCGAAACATGGCGACACTCAAGTTCCGTCCCGATCACCGCCAACTGATATGCAGCCGGTACACCACTCGTATGCGCACGAAAATACCGCCACTGGTGTATCAACTGCCGTGGATGACGTTGATGGTGACGTTGTCGACCCGGTGATGCTGGAGCTGGCGGAACTTCGCCGTGATAATGCAGCACTACGCCAGCTAGTTACCGTCCAAGAACGGACCATTGCCAATGGCGCCGCTGCTGGTGTTGCGCAATCGATGTCTTTGTCCCCCAAGTCACTGGTGAATTCCAGCGACGATTATTCCGCGGGCTCCAAATTTATGACACTGCTCAACGCGCAAGTGCTGCGCCTGGCTTTATCATTTGTATCTAATCTTTTGCAGCTGGCGCACCAAGGTTCATCAGCTACTACTGCAGCGCACGCTGGACGCGGATACTCGCCGTGCTGAGCGTCTACGTACCGAGCAGAGGGTGTGTCAAATCTTTGCTACCTGCACTACATGTCATTTACATGGCAGTTCCACGCGGCTATTAATGCCCGAATTGAAGCAGAGAACAAGTGCAAGTCTGCCATGGAGCAGCTTGATGCAGCTCAAACAGATCTGAAGTGCGCGCAGGAGAGCTATCGAGTATGTGCACTACTTGTGTATTTTACCAGTAATTCAATTTAATAGTCTCTGTACGCAATATCAATGAGGTTAAAGCGGTTGGTCGCACAGCTTAATGAAGATCGAGTATCAATCCAGCGGAGAGTTGCGCAAAACATCAAGAAGATTGCAAGGGGATCACAATCTATTCAGACGGACGGTGAATTAGAATCGATCAAGTGTGGCAATGAAATTGCCAGAGCCATCGATGCGTTTAGCCTTCACCATCGCCAACGAGAACAAAAATTTACATCACAAGCTCGCCGAATGATGGACGCTATCCTGTTTCGGATAGATGCCTGTGCAAAGAAGATTGCTGGTATGATAAGTTGAGTGAGTGATATCGCAAAGCCAACACCCTTAGACATACAGCAAGCTAAACGGAAACCAAAGCTTGATCGCCAGATTGAATCTCCTGATCTTATTGGTTCAAATCTTGTCGCACCCGATGACGCGCTACAGATAGCTGATGGTGGCGGCCCCAGCACGGAAGAGGCAGCACGGATCGAGAGATTAGTGCGGCTGGCTCAAACGATATTAGACTAATTGCTAAAATATATCAGTGTCTCGAAATCTACATATGCCCACCAGCTCTGTGTATGCATGTCTCGAGCAGATGGACGTACATGCCGAGTGACAATAGTGTAGGTTAATGCAAGCTATAATTTATATATCATGCGGCGGTATGTACAACGATGTAAGAAGAAACAAGACAAACAAGAGGGGCGTGTCTATCATCCTTTAACATGGGCATTTGGTAACAGAAGGAACTGTGAGTGGTCGTTCGTTTAGCATCGTTGTGGATGCTATGCTACTATGCTGCTATTAATACTATAATGCGAGTAAGTGACAGACATTGATATTAGCTACACAGCACATTAGTATCGCACATGGAGGCAACAAGACAAACTCATACACTTTATCACTGTTCCAACTGTTTCAACAGCCACAGGCACAACGCATAATGACCATCGCCGACACCGTCGACTCCGCCAAACCGCAGTTTGTTGTGCACTCGGAGCAGCAGCTCAACTACACCGCGTTCGACTGCCGCTGGATCCCATGCTCCGCCAAGATGGTGGTGGTGGGTCAGAATGCGCGCGGCACCGGCGCATTGGAGGTGTATGAGCTGCAGAGTGGCGCGCCGAAATTGCTGCATAGTGTGCGTGTGGTCTGCACTTGTGCGTATACACTAACTACCAGGTGGAGAAACCGGCGCCGTTCAAGTGCTCCACGATGGGTGCGTCTGGTCTGCGCGCACGGCAGCTGGCCACCGGTTCCTTCAATGGACGGCTTGACATTTGGTGAGTGCATAGATACTACACACAATTAAGAGTAAACATATAAATTGTCAGGGACTTGGAGAGGCCACAGGAGGCGGCAGTGTACTCTGTGCAGGCACATGACCAGATAATTAATGCTATTGATGGAGCCGGTGGATTCGGCGTCAAATGTGGTGCCCCAGAAATTGTCACTGGCAGTCGAGATGGTGCGCATGAATTATCGCTTCCTTTACATAAAGTTTAATGGTATAGGCTGCGTAAAAGTCTGGGACACTAGACAGGCGGGATCACCGGTGGCGGCCATCACACCAAACGTGGGCGAGACTGCACGCGACTGCTGGTCCGTTTGTTTCGGCGACTCGTACAATGACGACGAGCGCGCCGTGGTGGCCGGCTACGATAATGGCGACGTCAAAATGTTTGACTTGCGCACAATGTCGCTGCGCTGGGAGACAAATGTCGGCAACGGTGTCTGCGCGCTCGAGTTTGACCGAGCCGACATCAAGATGAACAAGCTGGTGGTGGCAGGCCTAGAGGCTGCCTTTAAAGTGTATGATCTGCGCACATTTCACCCAGAGAAAGGCTTCACTGCGCTCACGGAGAAGGTATAAGCAAATTCATATCTCTCTATGCTTTGCAACAAGAATTTAATCAACAGATTCGCGACGCCAACACCACCATTTGGACCATTAGACATTTGCCGCAGAATCGGGAACTGTTTGTCACGTCTGGCGGAACCGGATCGCTGCACTTGTACCACTAGTAAGTCTGCTTGTAAAGGTGGCTAACATACACAACCATAATACATACACAGTCGATATCCGCCAAAGAGGGCCGAGAAGCTGGAGGACGGCAGCCAAGTCGGGGTGGTTGGCCGCGTGGATCTGCTGAACTACGCGCAACTGGCCGAGCAGCCAATCTGCGCCTTCAATTGGAGCCCCGATAAGCCGGGCCTGTGGTATGCAGTGGTTGATTGTTGTCCTCTGTCCCGTCTGATATCGTCACAGTGCGTTTGTGGGCTACGATCAGACACTGCGAGTGGCCATGGTCACCAAGTTGGCGCAATTTTAACTGCATCTTTGAATACATATAATTGTCTAAATCTAAAACTCAACTAGTCTATAAAATATACTTCTCTCCAACACTCCCATCAGCCCATTACAACACCCCTTACAAAAAACCGCTCTCGTGCAGCAGTCGCGCAATCTTTTCATCTTCCCGTTCGCGTGGCTCAATGGTCAAACTCTGCTGATATAGCTCTTCTGGATCACACTGGCTGCTCAGCTGCAGTTCCGCGTCCATAAACAGCTGCAGCTCGGCCACTTCCACCAGCGAGTACGGCACGCGCTGGTACTGCCGGATCTCACGCACCTTTTCCGCAGTCTTGGCACGTTTGTCAAAGTTGATCAGGTGGGGCATTGATTTGACGTGGTTCGCATTGCCGTCCTCGATGAACGTTAGATCGGTCAGATAGCGGCCTGTCAGTCAGTGTGAATTTAATTACATTAAAATTGTTATGCAACGGATGACTCTTACAACGATAAAAACATAGATAACACCTACCGAGAAAGGGGACGCAGGGCGGGGTCACGGAGCGAAGTATGCGGCGATAGTTTGCAAAATTCTGGCCAGGTGCCATAAGGGTTTTCAGTTCTTCCAGCGTGGCACGCGATTTGGCAGACAGCAGCTCCCATGTGCGCTTCAGTCGATGTATGGGCGAGGAGCTGAGCGCCGCCAGTATGGCCATGAGTGTGTTGTAGTTGTGCAGCGAGCGACATCGGTCAGCCACTTGAATAAAGTACTTCATGGTTGCCGCGCGCTTCTTCACTTCCAGCTGGCGCAGGATCGAGAAGGCCGCCCAACCAGTGATGTGGTTCGTGCTGCGGATCATTGCCTTGATGTTGGGTGCGGCGCTGTCGTTGGTCTTGTCGGACCAGGCCTTGTCCAGGAACTCGAGCGCCTGAATGTTGCTGAACAGTCGGGCCTCCATTATTGTCAGCTGTCTGGCCAGCTCCAGCGGGTCCACCTCCCACAGACGGAATGATTTCAGATTCTTGGGCAGTAGTGACAGTGGCGGCGCTGCCTTGGCCAGCGGTGCGGAAATAAGTGACTGCCGCCTGCTGTCTGACGCTGACGAAGCGGATGAGCGAGCGTTGAGATGCAGTGGTGCGGCCGGTGAGTCGGCTTCCACATCAGCCAGCATGGCTGTGCTGGCGTATGCGATCGGTCCCGATTCGGTGCGCACATCCACCAGCGTGCACAGAGAGTCGGCAGCGGCGGGAATGTGCGCACGAACCACACGATCAGCGAAAGCCCGGATCTGCGGCAGACATTCCATCTCGTCACGAGAGTAGAACGACTGCTCCAGCCAGGTCTTGATGACGCTGACCACACGCAGGCGGACCACTTTTTGCTTGCGCTGCCGCCACTCGTCCAGCTGCTGATCGCTGAGTTCCTCGCCGTCGCGGGCGGACGGAGCAATATTGAATCGTGCAATCAGGAGCTGCAGCAGTTCTCTCGCACCCATAAAAGATCGATATGTCAGCAGAAATGCGTCCACGTACGGTGCATCTACAAGAAGGAATTAGCAAAAGTACTCTGTACAAATAAAACAACTTACCAATGGCCATGTGAGAGGTGAGACGCTCCACGAGTGCAGAAACGGTGCCGCCCTTGACACCGCCGCCTTCCAGGGATAGAAGCAGATCTCTGGACGGGTGATCCGGCCCCAAAAAACACTCGTGGTCAGGCTCGCTGATTGTGGCGACTGATGGGATCATCTGCAGCGGCACATCTTCGCCGAAAAACTTTGCCAGCTTGGACGAGTCTGAGTTGGCGCTGGACAGAGAGCGCGCGGTGGCTGAGCGGCGGTTAGTATGGCTGGCCGGCGGCTCCGAAACCGACACCTTGTCTCGTGATTCTCCCACACGAGACAGTGGTCCGACCGAGGTTCCTGACGAGTCAGCTGCCGTTCCTGTCTCACCAACGTGATCGGCGACATCGACATGCCGCAAAACTGGCGCCGTCTTTGCACGATCATTAATTTTAGCCGCCACATTGGTGTCAATGGTGAGAGGTGGTTGTGACGACTCCTTGTCCCGCCTGACGCGGTCCACGTATGAGCTGCGGTGCTTTCTCGGCTTGGTTGAATCGGTTGGTGTAGTTACTACTATTTCTGCTGCATGTTCCTTGTTCTCCTTGTTCTCCGTGGTGGACGGAGCAGGTGACGGTGGTGGAAGGGGCGGTGCGGCGGCCGAGTGCGTCGAGTGCATGGACAGTGCCCTTCGCTGCCTTGAAGCACCGTCTGCGGCATGATTGCTACGTTCCAGCCTGACGGTGGAAGCTTTAACATCTTGGGAGACTCCTCCGGGAGAGTGTCGACTGTTGCGTCGGTGTCGATGCTGAGGATACTGCTGCAGAGACACACTGCCCAGCCGTGCGCTGAGAGCAGTCTGCTCCACGGCGTGCAACTCTTCAATCAACTGCTTGGAGGCAAATATGAGCCGCACGGCACTCTGCTCCATTGCATAGACGGCGCCATCGATTTGGCGGCGCGAGTCAGCCGGGGCAAACAGGTCAGCCGCGGCGGTGGTGGCCGACACGAGCGATGCAATGTCCTCGCTGAGAGTCTGCTTGTGTGCCACAAACGCTTGAATGGTGTCGTCGGTTATAGCCGCGGCAGTGTCCGCAGGCAGGAGGCGCCGGGCGGCCGGAATGTCCTCCACGACGGCCAACAGCTGACCGACCAGAGTCACTACCCGTCGCGTCATCAATATGGTGCGGGGGAGACATTGCTGCTGGGAGAGAGACTCGTCGGCCAACAATTTGTGAAACTCGACCACGGCCACAAACAGCGCCTGCACCGTGTCGTCCATGGCAGACAGCAGATCTTCGGCCCGGAACTCGGCCACCGCCACAATGGGTGTCGGTTGCATTGTGTCCTCTGGCGTGGGCGATGGCATGTCGGGGAAGTTGCCATGAGATGGCCGGCGATGCATTATGTTATTGTTATTGACTTGGGCCACCTCAGAGTCGGCCTGGGCGTGCAAATCGCCTTGGGATCCCTCTTCGGGCATCAGCGCCCTCATGGCAATACCAGCGGCGTCGGCGGCATCTGCAAAGTGGCGCACGGCCAGCAACACGTCGTCGGCATCATCCGCCAGCTGGGCGACTATGTCCGGCGGCGGCCATATGCCCGACGCCTGCTTGGCCGTTAGCACCAGCCGGCTCATACTGCGCATCATGTGCCTGTGATGCGATCGCAGTTGCCGACTGGACCGCATGATGGCAGAGTGGCTGGGATCGATTAAATCGGCGGCCAAGAGGGCGCGATGCAGCCAGCGCACCAGTCGCGACACCAGCGACAGGGTGAGCGACTTGTCTGCGGTGCGCGCCGCCTCCTTCAGCATTGAGAGCAGAGATGTTGTGGTGGTGTGCAGCACTTCCCATTGCGACACTGCAGCAGCTCGTCGCTGATCTGCACTCGGTGATGGCCATGCCGGTGCTGCCGGTGCTCTCCTGGCCGTCTATGGAATAAGTATCATGCAGTTATAACTATAATGACCATACAGTGGAAGGCGTCGGGTGGTTGCCGGCATTGATGCGATCGCGATCCCACGTCGTCTCATTGGTGAGCATGTTGTAGTAATACGTGCGGCCGTCAGCGGTGCGCTTCGTGCCCCAGTGCAGAGGAAGCAGCATGTCGGCGTCGTTGGGAGGCGGCAGCGGGGACGCGGGGGCCGCAACGTCATCACACTCTGGCACCATGGTCAGCGTGGCGGTCTCACCAGTGAGCCGATTGCGGAAGGAGCGGTCTCCCGGCAGGTGTTCACTGCTATCAGTTCCATCGCCGAGACGTTCCCCACCGACAATCTGCTCCCAGCCAAACTGCTCGGACGGCAGCACAGACTCTTGACGCGGCGGAGTTGAAACGAAGTTGCTGGGAAACCAGCCGCGTCTGCCCGCGCATATTCCGTCCCACCTGCGCACAGTGTCACAGTGTGTGATGATCCCTAATGGACTACGTACCAGCCACTGGGCAACTGCTGCAGTACTTGGACATGCTGGCCGCGTTGAAGCGGCAGTTTGCCGTCGTCCGCGCCGGTGCCGGGAGTATAGTCGTACATGGCGCGCACAAACAGGCCGTCCACGGTCATTTGAGGCGCAGGAGGAGATGGCGGCGCGTCTGTGACGGGAGGCGTGCGCGGCAAGAGATGCGCATGCCGCTCCTCCATGCTGTTGATATAAATGTATTAACAAGATGGAAGCAAAAAAATATGCAACGCAAATTAGCGGCGCGCTCTGATTGGCTGCCACAAGTTGTTGGACCAATCATGTGCGTTGGTGGCGCTTGAATTATTCTGGTGGTGCAGCCCGCCTCAGACAGCGACATCCTATTGGACAGAGAGCAAATAACTTTGAGTCATGGTGCTAATGTGTATATACCGTCATAACTGGATACTGCTGTAGATGTTGCAAACGTGACATCTACTACTAGTACCGAAAATACCACTTCGGAAATGGAAGCGCAATCTAATCCGGCGTTTATTCTTATAATTCACAGTGAATGGTTAAACACCACTTTTCAACGCTTTATTTATCCTGATAGCAAACGCCGCACACTGCGTCTTGCCCGATTCTCTCTGCTATGTGCGGATTTATAATCCCGAACCCAGGCAGCAATTTCTGGATCAAGTCGCTCAATTTCAAGTACTTCTTCCGGCTTCCAGGGACATTTATTGCTAACGGCCCACTGGAGCACGAGAAAATGTCCATGCTTCGCCGCTTTGATGCAGGTTTCGCCATCCCATGGACAGCCATGATCTCGCAACCAGTGCAACATTTTTAAATCTCCGCACAGTGAAGCCTCCGCACATACTTTGGCGTTCCATTTATGACCGTTTTTCCGCAAAAGTTGCATCATCTCAATGTTTTTGCTTCGTGCAGCCGACGCGCAAATTTCTTCATTATGTGGACAATGATTTGCAATTGCCCACTCCAGAACGGCAAAATTTCCGCTGTCAGCAGCCAAATTTAAAGTTTCGGCGTCCCATGGGCATCCACGACTGCGGAGCCATTGCAGAGACCTCAATTTTTTACCAAAAACAGCGGCATGACACAACTGTTCGTCCCACGCAATAAGTTGTTCTTGTTCTGCCCATTCCAGTACATGGATATGGCCTGAAATGGCGGCACCAGAGGTAAATAGGTCCAATGGATATGAACGAGCATGAGCCCATTGCAGAAACTGCAAATTACCAGACCTGCCTAGTGCATCGCCAATGAATCCATTCCACTCACATCGATTTTCAAGCGCCCACTGCAGCACGGCAAAATGTTCGCCTTCCGCTGCCGCATAAGTAGTTTCATTATCCCACTCACAGCCATTAGTGCGCAACCACTGCAGCACTACCAAATGGCCATTACCGGCAGCCTCAGAGCACGATTTGGCATCCCACGGACACCCATCGTCCAGAGCGTATTGTAGAATGTTCAGGTGGCCACCGGCAGCGGCATTGGAGCATGTTGATGCATCCCATGGACAGCCATGTGTGCGCAGCCACTGCAGCAGTTGGAGGTGACCACCGCCAGCAGCTGCAGCACAAGTTGCCTCACTCCGCGGACAACCATGGTCAAGTGCCCACGCAAGAGTCTCCGCGTGGCAGCCGGCAGCGGCATTAGAGCATGTTGATGCATCCCATGGACAGCTATTGCGACGAAGCAATTGCAACACATCCAGGCAACCATTTTTCGCGGCCTTGGCACACGTCACTTCATTCCACGGACATCCGTTGCTGTGCGCCCATTCCAAAACAGTTGAGTGACCGTTGGCGGCAGCTTCGTGGCACGTTGATGCATCCCACGGACAGCCATTGTGACGAAGACACGTTAGTACGTCTAGATGGCCAAGAGCAGCTGCCAGCGAGCAGGTCTGACTTCTCCCGGGGGCCTTGGCACGATGTTGCAGCCAGTGCACAGCATCCAGATTCTTTGCCGTGACGGCATCGCACAACCACTTGTATGAATATCGAAAATCATATCCATGCTGAGAGTGCGCATGTTGCAGCAATTGCAGATTCCCTTGGTCACTCGCAGCAGCCACAAGCTGGTCTGGGTCGGCGCCAATCGCGATCGCCATGTCGAACGTGTTCTTGGAGGTGGCAGCGGCCGCGTACGTGGTGACTATGGACCCGTCTTTTCGGGTGCACAAGTATGCATCGTGCATCTTCCGCGATGCAAACCCAAGAACACCGTTGCCCGCGCCGCAGAATTCCATCATGGTGACCAGGAACTGCGGTTCTTCGCGGCCTTCAGGACTGCCATCGGCATGCGGTGAATGATCGTCATTGCAGCCATCTGAAGCCGTGGAGACCGAGAGTAGATGTCTGAGGGGCATTGTGCGCGCCCATCCAGCAGCTAGCACGGCGATGCAGGCGGCACTGGCCGCGGATACTTTCATTGTAAGATTTTTTCTTTGTCCCAATTTCTATCGCCATTTACAGCGCCCCCCTTTAACGTGTCCACCAATTAGAATTGGTTGCAGAAGCAGGGGTTAAAACTTGTTAGGCGCCGCAAAACTGTTAAGTGGCTCTCTAGACCGATAGCTACACATAGTAGCTACTGGAATCTTACATATTAGTACCCGTTAATGGATCCTTTAGTAGTGACACACGTAAGCTACCAGGATCTCACACCTTATAATTAATCTACCTTTTGTGTGGATCCTTTAGCAATACCTAAACTGACAGAGGCACAGAGCAGCTACAACAGTCGAACGCCTTACAATATACCTGTTGGGTGGATCTTTAGGGCTGTTCACGCCGATATAGACATCCATAGCTACTATGGTCGATACACTGTTTGACATCTTTCGGCCTGTTGCCACAAAGAAGCCATGCTTGGCGGCAATCCCTTTGCTGTATCCTTACAACACTATGTATATCTATGCGTAATGGAGCTGGCCGCGATAACGGATTTCTCAACATGACCATACGTACGTCTTACGTACGTCTCCTTATCGACGGTAGGCGTCATATGCGATGGGCTACTGCTTCCCGATTCGTCGGCGCCGATATAGCCCGCTTACGTACGTACGTGGTTGCCTGGATGCCTGGGCTAAAAATATTGTCGCAACCACGGCAACTGTTGTGCATAAATAGGCGGTCTTGGCACACATCCAGACACAATACCACAAGATATCAAGTCGTACATACAACATCATCATGTTCAAGCTTGCAGCACTCACCGTAATCATTGCCGCGGTGGACCTCCGGGTTGCCGCGTCGGCACTCCCCATCGAAGCGCTGGAGAAACCGATTGTCATCCCGCACCCAATTGAAGTGGCGCGCAACAACTCTGCCGACAGTCTCATCATTGACAACCAGTACATTGTCCGTCTCAAGAGCGGTGTCAGCGGTTAGTGCTTAGTTCTATTGTGTGCTGACTGAATTTTATCTGATGTGTGTCTGCCTGTCTACGTGCCTGTCTACGTGTCTGTCCATATGTCTGTCTATATGTCTGTCACACATCACAAACTAACTCCTTGTGACAGTGGCCGCACACCACGAAAACTTTCTGGAGAGCTTTGTGGCCAAGCACAGCGAGTACGCTGCAGTGCGACACACGTTCGACTTTGACGAGTCGCTGAGCGGCTACTCGCTGCAGCTCGACTCGGACGCCGCGCTGCAAGAACTGCTGGACCACCCCGAGGTGGAGGAGGTGGAGCCGAATCAGCTGTGCTCCATCGTGTCCACCACGCAGAACAGTGCGCCGTGGAATCTGGCGCGTCTCAGCTCCCGCGATGACCACACCAACGAGTATCGGTATGACTCGCGTGCCGGCTCCGGAGTGGACGCGTACGTCGTCGACACCGGTATCAATGTAAACCATCGCGAGTTTGAGGGACGCGCCATCTGGGGTGCCAACTATGCCCGCAACGAACGGGAGAATGATGACAACAATGGCCACGGCACTCACGTAGCCGGTAAGTCCGTGTGTCTGTAATAATCTTTGTAAATGTGTCTAAATATATCTATCTACAGGCATCATTGGTGCCAAAACGTGGGGAGTGGCCAAGAATGTGCGCCTGATCGCAGTCAAGGTGCTGGACAAGTCTGGTCGTGGTCCCTGGGATCAAGTCCTGGCCGGTCTGAACTGGGCCTACAGCCGCTTCAGATCAGCCGGGCGCCGCGCGGTGATCAAGTGAGTGTGTGTCTGTATTGAGTTGACTTGCATAGGTTTTAACAGTGCATGGCAGCATCTCCATCTCTGGTCCACGCTCTTCCTCGCTCAACTACGCCGTGTCCAAGCTTGTGTCTGCCGGCATGCACGTCGTGGTGGCCGCCGGCAACGATCACACCAACGCCTGCAATGAGAGCCCGGCATCTGCCACCTCGGCCCTGGTGATTGGCTCCATTGGCCAGTCGGACCGGTTCAGCTCCTTCTCCAACTACGGCAGCTGCGTGGACCTGCTGGCACCCGGCGAGGGTATTGTGTCGACATGGCGCGGCTCCACTACCGCTCTGGCCGTGGCGTCCGGCACGTCCATGGCATCACCGCACGCGGCCGGTGTCAAGGCCATCTACTTGGCACGTCGCAACTACAGCCCGGCCAGTTTGGATTACCAGCTGCGCAAAACGGCCACAAAGTACTCGGTGTCGGGTGTGCCGCGTGGTAGCTCCAACTACCTGCTCTACTCCCCATCCGATATGTCACTGGCGGCCGGCACTGATGACGGTTATGACAGTGGCGATGATGACAGCTACAGCGACAATGGCGACGGTGCCGATGATGATGATCAAGACAACGGCGACTACCCGCAGCAGCCGGATGAAGAGACTGATGAGCCACGCCTCGTCATCCAGAAGGCGCAGTAGTTTGGTAGTTTACTTCCCATACCACGGAATAGATCCGTATACCGCATATAAGCTAGTGTGACTACGAACTCCACCATAGAGTGCATCCATTTGAGACAGCCATTGTACCCCGCATATAGCATAGCTATGTTACATGTGTGTCTATTCAAGAGTAGACACCGGAAAAGAGGGACGAGTTGCCGCGCCGCAGCACAAACTCGTCGATGCGCTGATCGAGCAGATTGTATGCGTGCCAGTACAGCTGTTCCACGCCGCCACCGCCACTGCGGCCATCATGCACATCCATCACGGCGTAGTGATGCTGGTTGCGCACCACCGAGAACATATTGTCCGGCCAGCGCTGCACACGGTCCGTCTCCAGGGTGCCGCCAGCGCCGCCCACCACCACATACACCACTCCATTCAGTTCACCGCGCTCATAGTTGTGCTGATGGCCCGATATGACCAGATCGACGCCGTACTGTTCAAATAGCGCCACGTAGCGCTCCCGAACAAACGCACCCCACCGACTCTCGCCGCCGTCGAACCAGGCACGCGGCTCCCAGAACTCCATGAAGGGCGGAATGTGCGTGATGACCACTGTGAATGCGGCACCCGCACGCTGCGGGTTGCTGGCGGGGTCCAGTGCGTCGCGGAGGAATGCATCCTGCTCCGGCGAGTCTGTGTTGGCGTCCAGCACTATAAAGTAGACGGCGCCCACACGC
This sequence comes from Aphelidium insulamus, assembly GCA_036784855.1. Taxonomy (NCBI): domain Eukaryota; kingdom Fungi; phylum Aphelidiomycota; class Aphelidea; family Aphelidiaceae; genus Aphelidium; species Aphelidium insulamus. The sequence goes on along the minus strand of JAZDSV010000001.1, from coordinate 875,475 downwards.
AGCGCTCGCCACCGCTTGGCCGCCACGCTGACCAGCTCGGGGTGGATTGTTCTGTCTGTCTCTGCTATATCAGATGGAGGCTGCAGTGGCACCTGCTCTTCGACCGTGTGCACGGGTGCATACTGCACATCCTGCAACGAGTCGCCGTCTCCTTGTTCTCTGTCATCGCCACCGTCATTAACGTCATCGGTGTCGGGCCAGCGCATGAGAGGAATCTGCTGCTGCACAACACGGGCAGCCTTGTCCATATCGTGGTTCCCTGAGGCACACAGCCACACGCTGCTGCCAGAGAGCCGCGTGTCGCGCACAACGTCAAAGAAATCCGTCTGCCACTGGTCGGGATCGTCGCCACGCTGCACCGCATCCCCGACGTGCAGCATGTGCGTGGGCCGGAAGCGGCGGTACAGCGCGGCGCCCACTTGCCGGAACGTTGCGGCCCCGAACTGGTTGTCGCCCACGACGCCAAACCGCATCGGGGAGCACGAAGAAGATCCCGTGGGCAGATCGGTGTCGGGCGCCGCGGGTGGAATGCAGTCCACGCCGATGGTGGCCACATCCGTGAGACGCTCGTCCTCGTCATTGTCGCCACCGAGATGCTTGTCCACCCGGGTCAGAGTGATGTGCAGCTGCTGGGCCGACTGCACGTCTCCCCCGATATCCATGGCCACCTTGTAGGCGACGCGGCGCGGACCCTCTACCAACGCATAGTCACCGTCGTCCACCTGCACGTCAGACTGCACCGGGTCCACGCGCACGGACCACTCTCGGCCACGCCACTGCCACTCAGATGGCTTCAGAGCAGTCGACTGGTTTGCCACCAGGCGCACCATACTGCGCCGCCTGGCCGTCACCACAAACTCTGCTACGGCCAGACACCGCCGAGACGCTTCCCACACCAGCACCGCAGTGTCACCAGACTGCAGCAACAACAGCGGGCCACTGGTCACTCGGCATTCACGGATAGAGGCGTCTCGATGGAGCTGCCAGTGGCTGCAGGCGCCCGCCAGCACCGCGGCAGTCCATCCGAATGACGGGGTGACCGTCACGGTGTGGCATATGCGCGGCCACGCCACCGTCGACACTAGCAGCGCCACCACGAGCACGGCGCCCACAATCGCCGCGACCAGCAACGTGGTGGCTTTTACGCGCATTAAGTGGATCTGCATGGCATTTTAGACACCCGCGGTTTATAGGCGCATCAAAGCTATATGTTGGAAGTATGGCAGTTCCATACAGCACCCGTGCCTAATTATGCACTGATGGATGCTGTAAGTAGCCACAGTGATGATGTGTCAGGTCGCACATCTGACATCCCTGTGCGCGCGACAGTCTCGTATACATGTGAAGGGCATGTTGATCAGACGATCCTCAATAGTAGTCGAAGCCGCAGCTTTCTCCGGGTGCCTGCCGTGAATATCACTCCAAAAAGGCGAAATGAGGCATATTTTCCCTTACTACCCACCCATACAAACTTGCTTATACTCATATGCATGTGTGTCGATGGAATACTTAGGCTTTCCACCAGTTGACTGTCACGCTGTATCAGAAAGCATGACAGAGAGCGCACAAGCACTGACTGCTATGGCCGCCTTGTCTTCCAGCGGTTGCTCAGCTGTGATGCAAGGCTCTTGGCCATCTCTTTGGTGGCGGTGGTGGCAACGGCGGCGCGATGTTGCAGGGCCGGGAGTGTTCGTGCGGCGTGTGTGTCTGAACCGGCTGGATCGTGTGTCGTCGACGTCGCCGCCGCCGCCGTGGAATCTCGCGCATCACTGACGTCTTGATTGTCATGTGTCGGCGGCGGTGGTATTGGACGTGCGAGAAAGTTCTCAAGGGATTTCAGTTGCGTCACTTCAATGTGCGGCGGTGGTGCCACTGCTCGGGCAGCGGGTGGCGATTGTGCCGGTACATGCTCGCCGATGAGGCCGTGGTGCTGCACCTCACTTTTAACCGTCGCCACCTTGTCCTCGGCGACTGTCGGGGTGATTATCGGCACCACGTCGACCGATACCTCCAGTTGGCCAGTCACAGTGTCCACTTGTGGCACACCGAGTCCCGCGCGCAGCATGTCGGCAGTAACTTCACGCTGTCCCAGTTCGTAAGACTTGGCCAGCCCGCGATTAAGCAGCTGCTCGCGGTGTGTGGACCCATCATCGGTCGGCGATGATGATGCGTTCTCACGATGAGCAGCTGATATGTCGGCGGCGTTGACAGGCACGCGCGCCTGCCCGAGAAACTTGTGCTGTGCAAATCTAGTCCAGCTGAATACTTGCACGGCAACGTCCGAGGGTATTGAAGTGACTTGGCTGCCATGATATGAATATATGTGGTACTAATGGCACAATGTATCACTTACAATACCAAATCTTCGTTCCAAATGGGCGACAGTGATTTCTTGACCACCTTTGTCTTGCGGGAAGCGCGCCCAATTGTAACGCTGCAATACGGGTCCTTAGTATTGATTAGATCATGGCTATTGCTATTTCATCACAGTAAATACAACTCACGCTAAATCCGGCGCTATCCGTGGGCACCAAGCCGCGTGCTTGGTTCACTGACACGATCACGTTGTATCGCGGCGTGCCAGGTAATTTTTGTCCACCTGACGGAGAGGTGGGCGATACCGGTGGATATGAGTTGTCGATTGCCAGCTCCGTCATTGAAGTCTTCACGGACTCTGGTCGCTCGATGCCGATGCTGTGTTCATCATTCGCCGTCAACTGCAACAAATGAATCATCAGGGCCAGAAGCGCATATTACGCACATTGAAGTCGCTTCCAGCCGAGATCCCTTGTGCATTCATCCGCTCATCGGAGCCAATGCTCGTTGCCGACGAGAGCCGTCTATCGCTATCACCCAGAGCACGCAGGCCATGCTCAGCAATTTCAGGCTGTGCATGGCGACTGCCCGCGGATAGCTTCCGCATGCTCCCACTGCCCACTGCTGAAGAGGCTGCAATATCGCCAACGGACTGACTGTTGGGCAACATCAAGTCGGCCATTGTGAGTGATGGGCCGTCAGTCTCCACAAAGCTGCCGACACGAGTTTGAGCCGGCTCCTTTACCAGCGTCTCGATGAAAGCATGATCGAATTGGGACAGCGGTCGTTCCTTGTTGTAGACAACGGTGTGTACCCCACCAATGACAGTGTCTGTAAAAGGTTCATAGCCGATGGTGACGGAAATAGTCCCTGCTGATGCCTCCTTGTTGCCCTTGACACTCAGGGTGCCCTCAATGTCAGTTGCTGACACTGCTTGCTGAGCACCCTTGCTGGTATCACTTTTCGATGGAGCATTCAGTGCGGCCTTGAAGTGACCGCAAAAATTGTCTATATTTTCAGATAAATGGTGCTAGATATAAGCATAGAATCACAATACCTTTGCCAAATCGATCGCGGTCATACACTGAGAACACCACGCTGTCAGACGCATCGAAAACGTCACTACCATACGTTTAGACTCAAATTCTTAAATACTACAACATGTCACGTACAAGACGTATTTCTCATCCCAAAGCGGATGAGCCGCACGTGAAATCACCTTGGACTTGCGATTCTGTCGATTGAACGATGTAATGCAATACGGATTACCGGCAAGGCCGCCCGGGTGCAAAGATTTTAAATCTCGAGCCGACTTTACTGCATCATTCGTGAGAATCTGTTCACTCAGACTAACAAGTGGATATCAGACTAACAAGTGACAAAGAGCCGGCCAACAGCGGGCGACGTTGTGGTTGCCCGCTTCTTCTTGTTGCGCTCAACCGCTGCCTTCTTCTCCGCCACCTCAATCGGTACTGGTCGCCAGCCCTTCACCAGCAGCCCGGTGCTGGGATCCACTTTGGGACTGGACCAGCGGTACCGACGCCCGTTCGGCGTGACAAACATCTTGCGAAAAACTAATTTGAAAGTGCCGCCAATAAGCTGTTTCAGCATGGACAGGTCGCTGTAGCTGCCAAGCACAGATTTGATATCCAGATTGAACACTGGATCCGCCGCCAGGCTCATTGTCACATCGATCTGGTCGGGGCTATCTTCGGCGCCGCCTCCAGCATCCACTCGCATCAATATCTTGAAGCAGTCAACCACAAAGTACAAGTGTACGGGATGTGACGATATGCACTCACATCTCCGGAACAGTCTTGCACGGTGACTTTGACGTGGGCATCCAGAACAGAATAGAGCTGTATTTGCGTGTGCAGCTCCATGGAGAATCCACCAAAATATATAAATTTAGCCTGCAACGCCAAATCTTTGCGCGAAGCATCCGTGGGCAGCACTCTACACGTCAATGACATAAGATATGTCCCACATGAATGAATAAATGTAATGCAGTGCACATATTGACAAATATGATCAGTGAAGAATTAGGCAAGCCTGTTGTATGCAGAAGAGACAAAAGTACAACTGTACAATGGAGTGAGTTATTTACGCACTGAATGAACTTTATCTCGGGCGGCGAGTGGCCAACGTGCAGGTGCGATGCGTAAATGTAGGACAATATCTTGGACCGTTCCTCCAGCTGGGCAAACTCCTTGTTCAAGTTGGAACACCATCGCTCAGAAGTTTCCTACCCAGTAAGACTTTCCTAGAAGTGACAATCAGGATCCATCGCACCTTGCCCTGCATGCGCTGAAAGAGCGATTGTATCAGTGTGTTGACCCAGTCACACTGCTCCACCGGCATGCCGGGCGGAAAGTGCCGCGGCAGAAGCAATATATCTGGCTGCCGTTGCTGCTGTGTGGCAAGAAGCAGCTTTGGGGGAGGTGGTGGAGGTGTATCGGCGGTGGCGCCATCTTCAGTGGTAGCAGTCAGGATGGGAGGCGGTGCAGGAGTAGTCGGCGATGTGGGAGTAGGAGGAAGTGGTGCAGAATGCGGCCCAGCAGCGGCACTCAACCGCGGTATAATAAGCCGTGTAACCACCCAGTGGCACACCAAATGAATGAGCGTGGCCACGGCGAGGAGCAATGTCCATGACATCGGTACTGTGATTTGTATTGCTCGTTCAAGATCTGGATCAGAAATCTCGCAACCTGATTATGCGCCGATAACTGTGACCGAATGGCTACGTCTCGGCCGCAGCTGGCAACTTTTGAGACATCCAGCAAGATTAAATAAAAGACAATGGTCGTAAGTGGGTAAATAGCGACTTGAGTGCAATTAGATGACAAGAACTTGGCTCCCTGAGAATCCCTGAGAGATGTTCGTACCTATCCTGTGCATCTCTTCCGTTTAACGGACCTCCTGGAACTTCCAGCCCTGCGATATGTGAAAATCGCCATTTCATTAAGTTGGATTTGGCTCGCGGCTCATGTGCTACATTTCTATTGCGTTAAAGTATAGTGATTTGCTTGAGCTGGAAAATTGCACCTGATTGCTACAGTTTGAGCATTGCTGGCTCAGGAGCAGTAATTGTTGCACGAATAAACACATAGCCATCGTTGCAGATCCCTGAAGAAAAAGCTTGCTCTAAATGATTACCTGACATGCAGAAATAATTCTATGTATGTACGACGGTCGGAACAAAAACACATCTATTTAGACACATAACGCACCATTATCACCACCACAACTATTATACACGTGCATTAATGCACAGGCTTCACGTCGCTGAACCACGGATGACTCCGCACTTCAGCCAGTGTGGCCCGCTTGTCCGGGTCCACCTCCAACATCCGTTTCATCAAGTCCACGGCGCCTAAATTTAAATTTAAGCTCTCTTCAATGGTTAAACAGTGCTTATAGAGGTGCACTCACCGGCCGGCTCTGATGGGAAGCGCACATTCATCTTGACAATGTCATCGGGATTAGGGAACGGATTCTCGCCAAACAGTATGGTGAAGAGCAGGACCCCTAGGGCCCACACATCCGCCTCCGGTCCGCGATAGAATCGGCCTTGCAGTATTTCGGGCGAGGCAAAGTGCAGTGTGCCGTTAAACCTGTCAAAGTAGTGTGCGGTGTCGCCTAGCTGCGGCACTGGCGATGTGGATCCGAAATCAATCAGTTTGACGTGGTAGTGCTGGTCAATGACCACGTTCTCGTCTTTGAGGTCGCGGTGTACAAACCCAATATCAAGCAGGTAGGTCAGCGCGTCCACAATCTGGACCAGAATGTACTTGGCTGTACTCTCGGGTATGCGTCGACTAGTTGATTACTCATATGCGGAAAATATAAATAATTGTAGTTTCACGTACTGCGCGTCAATGCATTCAAACAGATCGCACGCGGTCCGCTTCTTCTGCAACAGCTGGTCATCGGTGAATTTCCGATGATCCAGCGACATTAGCGGCGTGGGCGGCTGTACTTTCTCGGCGCAATTACGCAATCCCGGGTTCTGCTCCGGGTTCAGTAGCGGGTTCGAGGGTGTCCATTCGGCGCCGTGGAACTCGGTCACCAGATAGAAAAATCGGTCGTCCATGAACAGGTCCATGAACTGGATGATGTTTGGGTGTGATAGCTGCTTGATAAAGTGCGCCTCGAACGGGATGAATCCGTACGTCTCGTCATTTGCCCAGCCGTCCAGCGACAACTTGTCCCGTATAATGAACTTTACGGCGGCCTAATAGTAATACAATTATAAGCCGATGTTAATACCCTATTGTACAGTATTTAGCGTACCCGCTCGGGAGAGTTGCCTTGACGCCGCGGGGACTTTACCCGCGCCAGAAAGACAAAGCCAAATGCACCGTCGCCAAGCAGATCCAACAGTTCGTACTTCTCGCGAAACTCTCGCGGCAGCGTGTACTCGCGCCGCATTACATTCAAAATCTCACGCCGTCGGAATAACTTGGACTCTTCCTCGGATTTGGTAGCCTCACGGCGCAGAACACGCGGATTCCGACACGGAGTCTGTATGGCGACTCGAGCAGTTGCTGCTGCTGGTGCTTCATGGCCAGCGGCTGCTTGCAGAGAGGCAACTGCAGGGCTGGTGGTGGATGCAGCGCCGTCAAGCGATGGTCGCCCGGAACGCGATTCATTGTTGCTGGCCGCCTTCTTGGCGCGTGATGGCCCCACGTGCAGGTGCTTCATAAAGCCTGTCACCTTTTTAATCGCGTCTGGCGACCGCATCTTGGCCGATGTCGGTGGCAGTACTTGTTGTTGCGGCGGTGGCGCCTGTGACAGTACTGCCAGAGTGTCGACATTGGGTTCAATGTCAGTTTCGCGGCCGTCAATGGACACCACACGGTCCTGGCGGTCCGTCGCGACATCTTCCTCGCGCACATCTGCCAGTCGGTGCTGACTGGAATTGGTGTTGTTGTTTGACGGCGGTGGCGGAGACCGGTCGGCGTGCTGATGGTGCTTGCTGTGCAAATGTCCCGTGGCTGCCGGCACAAAGACATTCCACCACTTTTTCTTGCCGTGTTGCGTGGCGCCGTTATGCGTGTCCATATTAGTGCCACCTTGACCGCCTTGACCGTCACCACCACCATTGCCACTACTGCCGTGACTGCCAACCGATATCGTGGGAGAGGCGGGAGAGGCGGCACTGTCTGCCAGCAACTCGTCGCCGCTGTCAATCCGCGACAAATCGGCACAGGCGGGACTGTGTGGCAAGGGCCGTCCACTACTGTCCACTTGTTTCTTGCTATCTTGCGGCGTCGCGTCTCCCGGCACGGTCAGTGAGTCAGCACCCACAACAGACGCCGTGGGAGCGCGCGCCGTGGCGATCGGTGACAACGGCTGGCCGTCACAGACAGCCGCTCCGGCCTCGTCGTCGATAAATCCGCTGTCTCCATTCTCTAGTCGGCTGCCGCTGCTTTTGTTCTTCTTGCCGGTGCCGGTGGTGACTGTGACGGGGTCTACGGCGGCTACGGTGCCAGCCGTCGTAGGTTGTGTCGCCGCCGCTCCCTGATTGCCACTGTCCGATTCCGAGGCAAGCAGTCCCGGCAGATCCATGCATGTCTGAACGGTGGCGGCCTTGGCGCCGGGCGCGTACAGCCTCCGTGACTGTGGCGGGGACTGTTGTGGCTGATGTTGGTGTAGTTGTGGCGCAGCAGCCAAACGGGCATCAGCCACTTCGGGGACAGTGGCGGTGTCTGGAGATAGTGGTGGTGGCGCCAGCGACGCTTTGGACGATGCGGGCGACCAGAACTTCATGGTGGCGCGTGAGATATCTGTCTACGTACGATGATGTGATGTCTATAAGCGTCCAGGTGGCGCTGTGAGGGGAGCGTGGGCGCGGCAAGTTTCCGTGGAACAAACTGGAGCCTGGCTGTGTTTGTTGTGCTTGCACAGCATGCCTTCTAGACACCGTTGTCCCGTTGATAAGATGTGTATACATTGTATGTATGTACATATGTGTGTGTGTACAGATATATACTTCTCAATATACACATATACCGGTAAATGGCTGCTGCTTTCATTAGATGTGCTTTTATTTGGTTTTAAGCAGGTCGGGAAGGCTTGTTCAGGGCTTTTTTGCAGCTACCTGATTTCGCTTCTTGGAAATGATGGCCTTTGGAGAAATATAAAAACTTCTTAGGCGTTTCGTAGTGCTATTGCAATCATCTGAAACCCAGTACGGAGTCCGTGGGCACTGATAATCTTTTTTAGCCGCAAATGGACTCGGCCCGTTGCATTTCTTCACTTCCAAATTACTTCGATTATCTTTGACATACTTGAAGTCATCATCGAACAATCCGTGGCCAGTACCTTTGACGTACTTGTTGCCCGCACCGTCCCAGCACGTTATGTATGCAAAGAATTTGTGGCCAATAGTATTTAGAATTACTGACCGTTCAGATGGAATCTTCAACGAATAGGTCAGTGACCCCACGTCACTCTCAATGGAGCTGTCGGGCTTTACAGTTCTTCGTGCTATTTTGAGCTGTGGTGCTGAAGTGTCGGAAGCCACCTCAAACATGCAGGGAATGATGTCTGGGATGTTTGGCTTGAAGTGCGTTGGGGCCACAGGTTTTCGCCTGGGATGTCACGCAGTTCTCTTTGCATCAAGGGGAAGCAAACCAATGGCTGATGCCATGAACAATGCGAGAAATATCGCTCTCATGCTGTATAATTTAAAGCTTTAAATACAATGAGTGCCAAATCGCGCCTCTTTATATCTTTTCACATGTAACAGTGTAAGTTGCATGAGCGCGATAAACCAATCGGCAGACTGAACCGCTGTGCCACCATCTGAATCGTGTGCCACCTGTGTAACTCGGGCAATACATACACAAGCAGCACTTCTGAACCAATTGACAACGTTAACATTGATTACTTCAATGACATGTCTGTTAACATAATCATTGTTTTCTTCAATGGCTTGTCCATTAGCGTACGCAATAGTTTATGCGTTTTTACACGATGCGCAATCAATCGGGCAACTATGTGCGGCAATTCGCCCAGGCCACGGCGTCCTGTGCAGTGACGGTACAGTAGCGTGCACCCACGCATCTGGGCACACACCTTAAATAGTCCTTAACCTGTGTGCGGTAGGCGCGTCAGTATGGCCAGTGCGTCTCGGCCGTCGCAGAATCAATTGACCGCGACGCTTGCCGTGCAGAATTTCGCGCATTCAAGGACTGCGTGCAGAAGGCGGTGTGTACCACGCGTTGTATGCCACACCCACTTTACTTTATCATTGTTGCTTAGATGAAGAGGCGGTGGTGAATATGGCTTGCCACTTGTTTAATAGAGCCCATGCTGTTGAGGGCACAGCTTGAGATACATGTGTCTATTGCTGAGAGACGTTCTCGTGAACATCCTTATCCGTCACGTCGGGTAGGGGCTCCGTCTCGTGCAGCGCATACTCCACGCCTACTCCGGCGGGCAGGTTGCACGTGACGTAGTGCAGCCACCGCTTGACCGTCTCTGGCTCGCAGTCGTACAGGTCCAGTGAGCGGCGATAGGTGCGCACCTCGAACTGGTCCTGGTGCTTGCCGTGCACGAACGGCGACCGATTCACCGTCCATCGGTCGTACTCGAATGACAGGCCCTCGGTGTAGAGCGTGTATCCGTCGGATGGCTTATTGGATGATTGCGTTGGTGCACAGGTGCCATCTGCCGGCAGGTACTCCGGTGCAAATGCCACATCGGGTGTGTGTCGTATGGGGTATATGGTCTTGGACGGGGTGATGGTCATGGCCTGTGCGGCCTGTCGCGCAAACGACACGTACAGGTCCAGCAGGGGCGACGTGTTGGCAAGGAACGTGACGCGCGCTCGTGGCGAGGCTGCATGCCCAAAATTAATATTTGAGTATGGATACAGAGATAGTATGAATAGAGAGCACTCACCCACACCCACGCGGGAGGCGGTGGCCATTTGGCGCAGCTGGCAGGCGCGAAGCATTTTTAAAATTTTCGGCAGTCTGTAATCTAGGGTTCGCGTTTCCAGGACTTTTTGTCCCGAGATTTAGGTTCCTGGGGAATATTTATCATCCTCAGAACAATTGCATTCTATTCAGGCACTGTTCCACAGCCAAAGATACTGCAAGGACCCATCCGTTACTTGGCGGTGAGTGGCGGGGGTAGCTCTTCGTCCACCACAACATCTAGCTTGGAGGTGCAATGACCGCATCGCGTTGCCTTGACCGGAATCACAGACAAACAGTGCGGGCAGTCCTTCTCCGTGGGGTCGGCCGGTGCGTCTTTCTTTTGGCGACGCTTCAGTTGCTCCACAAGTCGCACCAGCAGAAACATGGCAATCGCCACAATCACAAAGTTGATTACGGTCTGGATAAAGAGTCCGTAGTTCTACACATCAACTGCATCAGTCCAAGTAATCTTTACAGCTCTATCGCACCTCAGTAACGGCACCATCTGCCTGCGCTTCCAGCACGGTGTTGTACCTGCATTTGTTAGGTTACGTTACAACGTCTAGCCTTAACACTGTGACCTACGTGGAATTCTTTTTTCCAGCACGCAGCAGTGCAAACTTGTTTTCAAAGTTGGCACCGTTGCCCGCCAATGCAATAATGGGCGTGATAATGTCCTTGACCAGCGACGTGACGATTGCCGTGAACGCCGTGCCCATCACGATACCCACCGCCAGGTCAATAACATTGCCGCGGCTGATGAACTTGAGAAAGTCGCCAAACACCGTAACACCGCCGGTGCGCGCCGCGTTTCCCATCCGGCTCAAACCGGCCACACCGCGGTTCAGCACATTCGCACGGCCCTTGTTCTTGCTCTCTGGCGCGGCGCTGCCTTCCGACGAACCATTGTCACCATCACTTTCAAATCCGGCATATTTACGTTCATCCTGGTCTTCCAGGTGCGGCGATGTGGGATTGTTTCGCTTGAACATGGTGTTTAATTGTATGTTTTGGAGTAGTCGATGTGTGGATGCGCACGCAACTGTGCACGGCACCATCATAGTCATACAGAGTGATCCTGCAGCCGCTGATTGGTCCGTGCGCTCCTGCTAATCTACAACACTTGTAACACCTACTATGCTAATCGACAACATTTAATAACAAGTATTGACTAACAGGATTTATTAACATTCAATACGCTGCACATATCATGCGATTGGTGGTCTAGACAGCCATGGGTAGCATTTCTTCATTGGAGAAGTGCTTGGCGAATGAACGACGGAGAGACGGCATTTAAACCTTTGTAGCAGTCACTATTTGTGCTACACTCATCCCAAGCTTGACAAGTTGGTGCCATCCTGACGTTAGGGGGGATGTTTTTGGGATAGAAGCATTTCTCTCTCTTCCCGCACGGAGTGGCCGTGCTGCAAAACACAGTCTTGCATTGTTTAATCCGTTTTCCGCTGACCAGCCGGCACACTGTTCCTGGATTGCAATCAATGTTGTTGATGCAACTGTTTCCTTCGCCACCTTTGCAAAGACCGTGCGGGGTGCATACACTGCCTGGACAATCAGTACTGTTACTGCACGACGGCACTTTGGTGCATAGAGCAGAGTTCGCCAGCAACAGGGCAGTCGCAGCCGCAAAAATGATTGTAAAGTGGAAGTGCATTCAAGAAATAATGATCAGTAGAATGTAAGTCTTGCTGACAATGACTTGTTACAAATTTGCTGACAAAATGGCCAATATATAGCTGCGCCGCAGCAATATATCGACAGCCAATCGCAGGTGATAACGGTGTGGCAAGATCACGTGACAGCGAGCCAGTAAAAATTGTTCTTACTTATTTTTCAGTACGTATGCACAACTGATCTCCAGAAGGCTACGCCGCATCAGCAAAACTTCCGGCACTAGCCGGCACGATCCAGAAGGGCAGATGGAGTGTAAGTCACACCTTTGGCGGTCTTTTGGAAACGGAATACGTTTTTTGGGATGAAGGTAATGAAAATCCAAATTTATTCCAGTGTCTATGAAGCCAACGTGTCTACTCTGACAAAGCGTCCATGTTCTTTGGCTTCGGGGTTCCTTTGCTCTCCACGGCATTGGCAGTAAAATAGAGCATCTTCTCCCTGCACTAGTCAATACTGTTATACTAAACATTGCTGGCACTCACTTGAAGGACAGCTTGTCCGGGTTGGACTGCTGGTCTTTGCGGATCTTGATGCGCAACGTTTTGCTGTTGGACGCATACGAGTTCATCTTCTTTATCCAGTCGGGCACGCTTGCGTCACCAGCGGCCGGAGTCGCAGTCGGTGCCGTGACATTGGCAAGAACTTGTTCCTTGACACTGAGCACCTCGGTGGACAATTTTTGCAGTTGTTGCTGGGCACGGCGCTCCGCCTGCAGCTGCTTCTTCAGGGCCAGCAGCTCGATCTCCATCTCGAGCAAGCTGCGGCGCACGACTTGTTCCGGCGTCAGTGCACTCACAGCACTTCCATCTTTGGCGGCGGCTGCGGCGGCCAACTCGGCCAGTCTGTTCTTGCGCTCAATGTCCGCAGCGGCTTTGGCAGCCAGTGTCGCGGCAAGTTCATCGGCACGGCGCTTCTCCTCCGCGGCGCGGGTCTCTGCTTCGCGTTTCTTGCGCTCTGCCACAGCGAGCTCGGTGGCAATGCGCACCTGTTCCGCCACACGGTCCTTCTCCTCTTGCATCAGTCGCTCGCGTTCGATGCGTCGCAACTCGGCCTGGTGTTTCTTCTCCTCGGCCGCCAGCCGCTCCTTGGCCCACTTCTCCTTCTCCACCAGCGCCAGTTTCTCCTTGAGACGGATGGCCTGCTGTTCGGGTGTTTCGTCCGCATACAGTTTGGCCAGCTCGGCCTCTTCCTCTTCGGCGCGCTTCTTCTCACGCTCCCAGCGCTCCTTCTCCAGCGGGGCCAGTTTCTCCTTGAGCCGCGCCTGCTGCTGCTCCGGCGTCTCGTCGGCGTACAAATCAATCTCTGCACGTCGCTTCTCGGCCGCCTCGACAATCTTGACCTCTTCCTCGGTGAGCGGCGGTCGTTCTTCCTTTGCTTCGGTGTCGGCTGCGGCTGCCGGCTGCAGATCGGCCAGCACTCGCGGCGCCGGTGTGACTTGCTGCAGGGCCGCCAGGCGCTCGATCGTCTGTTCCGAGCGTTTTATGGGGGCCGGGGATGCCGAGACGCTCACGGCGACCGGTGCGTCCACCACATGTCGCAGAGCAGATTGTCCGGCCAGGCGCGGTGTGGCGACCTTTTGCACAGCTGGTTCTTGGGTAGCAGGAACAGTAGCCTCCACTTGGACATCCTCTGTGGTCTCGGCTGTTCTCTGTGGTGTGGTATCTTCACCTTGCAAGTCTGTGGCTTCAGTTGCCGATTCCGGCTGCTCCTGGCTCGAAATGTCTTGCTGTGAAATCTCTGGCGCCTGTTGCGCCTGCTGCTCGACTTGCTCTTGAACTACTTCGCGTGTTGCCTGCTCTGATATCTGTGCAGCTACTGATTCCACGAGGACTTTCTGTTCTTGTGCCTCTGATATTTGTGCGATGGACTGTTCGACGGCAATCTGTGGTGCTTCTTGCTGCTGCGGCTCCGCATCTGTCACAGCCAGCCGAGACTGATCGTTCCTTGTATCCACTTCTGGCTCGGTTGACTGGCTCGCTTGTGCCTCCACCTGTGCCTCTTGCTTGGCGTCCTTCTCCTCAGACATGGCTTCACTGGCAGACGGTGCCAGATTTGAAAAGGTTTCTTCGGGCTGTCTGTCCTCTTTAGTAACAGTGTTGTCTGCAGGCTCGGGGCCGGCATTGCTGTAGGCGCGTTGGCGTTTCTGACTGTCGGCAGAATCTGACACATTCGCCGCCAACGCAACGGCAGCGGCACCTGCCACAGCTGCCGTAGTGATTTCGGCATTCGTAACTGCGGCGTTAACGTCTTCAGACTGTTTGCGCTTGTTGTTCACGGCGGCAATCACGTCGTCGCGCAGACGCTCCACCTCGGCCTCCATGGCGTCCGTGCGCCGCTCCTCCGTAGCCAGCTGCTTGTGCACCGACTCAATCTCACGTGACGCACGTCTGGCCGCCTCCATCTGCTGCGCGGCGGGACGGACGGGAATGCCATTGGAGTCGGCGGTGGCCTGCAGATCGGCGAGTTTGTCCAGACTGGAGCGCAGTTCCGTGATGTCGGCGGTGATTTGGGCGTGCTCGGCGGCCAGCTGTCTCTCCTCGGCCTTTGTCTCGTCCAGCTGCACGGTGACGGCGCGCAGATCCTCTTGAATCTGCGACTGTGCCTGTGACTGCTGCTGTGGCGGCTGCTGGTTGACTGCCGCGGCCTTGTTCTCGGAGTCCGGTGCAACTTGGTTGCTGCCACTGTCGAGTACAACAGTCGCGGTGGTGGCAATAATCGGTACCGGCTGTGCATCGGCGACACTTCGCTGCAGTTCGCGCTGCTTCTCCTCCAGCAGCTGCACCTGTTTCTGCGTGGCCTGCAGCTGTTTGCTCTTGCGCTGCTTGAGCACAACCTTCTTCTGCACGGTAGAAAGGATGGATAGTCAGATGGCTCCATGTAAGCTTATACCACATCATACCTCCAGCCGGCGCGTCTCGGCGTCCAAATGTTGTCGCAAGGCAATGTAGTGTTCCTGGACGCGTTTGTCCCACGGCGGGTCGACGTACGTGGACTGCGTGTTGTGGCTGCGTGAACAGGTTAGACCCCATCACCCCGCGTGCAGACAGGGACGCACTCCATGTAAAACACACCAAGCTCCGGATCGTGCAGCTCCTCCCATCCATATGGCAGCTCTACGTGGCAGGGTTATGGGGCTGCACACCATGGGGCACACCATCATCATACGGACCGCCTTTGACAATCTGGGTGATGTCTGTTTTGCGCGTCTTTCCCGTGCGCGGGTCCACCCACGACGTTGACCGTGTCTTGTGACTGTTGGCCACATTAGTCCGTGTGTGTACCACCATACAGACACAGTAAGATTATCAACCTCAGCACGTACTTTACAAAGTAGGCGCGCCCATCGGCCGTGGTTGCCCGTTCCCAGCCAGCGGGCAGGGGTCCCAGCAACTGTTCCGTCTCATACAACTTGTTCTTGGCCGTGCCTGGACGCGGAGTCGTGCCGGCTGCCGGTGATGACATCTGTATCTAGTATGTGCCTGTGTGTGTGCGTGTGGAGTATGGGGCTGCGGAATAAGTCTTCTGACTATTTGTGTCGGTCGCCAAGTTGTTGCCAGGGCCGGCGATATCTGTTTGTGTAAGGCTTATGCAGGTATGTATGATGGTTTCCAAGAACGACACCACGCCACCTAGAATTTGTCTATCAGACCTTAGCTGTTGTCTACTCAATGTCCACTCATGTGCATGTATCAGACATGATGTACGAAGTATTTAGTACAAATTGCAAAGTATTTACAACGACAAATTAGCTGTATGTAATCTGAATGCAACTACATAACAGCAGGAACCATCAGCGTGTACAAGTCCCATTTTGACCGAATTTCGCGCTCTTTCCACTTGCAGCACACCTCAAACACCTTTGGACTCAATTCATACAGCTTCATATCTCGAGTAAGAGCGCCACTAGTTACGGCGCCTTTGTCAAGTCGCCAGAACACGGTGTCGGCAGCCTCCTGATCAAATGCTTCAATCCGAAACTTGGCTTCATGTCGCATCCCAATGACAGGATTTTCTGAACATTCCAGGTATTTGATGCAAAACAGCGGAAGACTGGCTTCCTTGTCTTGTGCAGACAAAACTTCGAAAAATGTCCGACAGCAAACCTCTCAAAGGACCCAGAGCTATTGTTTCATCGACAAGACGATTCTCAAACCGGAGAGCGGAATCTTCAGTCTTGAATAGCACCCGTACCGTCATATCATCACCGACGTAATCGAATGCCTTCTTGTCTTTTTCATAATAGCCGAGGTATTGGCCCGCAAAACGGTACAGATTAGAGCGAACGCCCTTCGTCTTGCAAGCGTCATAAAGAGTGCCGGTAACCGACCACACCGATGGTCTGGCTGCAGTCGTGCTGCCTGCTACCAGTCAGTAAGCATATCAAATAGCTTCAGTGCTTACCCTTGGGTTCACCTGTCACTATAATTGTCGTCCTTCCAGTGAATGGAAGGCGTGAATCGCCGTGTTCGTCGGCACCAATAAGAACGGCCTCACCGTCATCGACATCTTCTAACGATTTCAGGTCCAGCTTCTCCTTCAGCGAGGCTACAGGAAGTTTGCCATCGGGCGTTAAACGGGTCTTAACAATCTTTGGGTCCCCCACGCACGCGACAGACTCGTAGAAGTGAATAGCGACTTTGCTCATTTTGCGAGTCTGCAAACAAGTATGCACCATTTGCATGATTCACTTTAAAGTCAATTGATTTATTCATTAAACCGGTCGGTGATGACGTTATAGTGTTAGGACACAATCGGCACACAGGTATGATGGACCCCATACGGAGTAAACCACCGAACAGTGACAGGCGCACAGTCGGCGTGATCAATTGTTGGCGCGCAGTGTTGTGATTGTTCTTGGCGAGTCGTAACAGTCGATGTGATTAGTGTTGTTGTTGTTGTAATGGAGCTGGACGGGGCGGACCTTTTCCGCGACGCCTCTGACGCTGACACTTGAGAGAGCCGAAACCGAAGCACCGAATATCTGAAGGAAACCGAAACCGCAACCGCAACGTGTTGAATGACCGAAACTGACACCCCGAAAAATCTCGCGCGCACAAACGCAGAAAATTCGAAAAGGCACACACAGTCCAGATTCGAACCTGCTGCTGGCCGACACCGTGTAGTAACTTTACCACTGCACCCAAGCATCCGGGCAAAACAATACAGGTACAGGTACGAACAGGTACAGGTACGGGCGAGCGACAAACACGGTTGACAGATATTTTCTTTTACTTTACCACTTTATCCGGTTACAGCCGCCTTCTCGTGCTCAAATATTTGAGAAGTATGCATGACATTACAACCCACGTTATGAGGTGAAATTTTAGCATTAGTTTGCCATTTTCACTAAATGATGAAAGTGCCATGAAACATGAACGAGATGATTGTCTCATAGCACTTCTAACGGGAAAACTAGTCTGCGCCCCGGCATGCTCTTGCAGCCTGGTCACACTTGATGACTTTGACTTATTTTCCCATTCCGACGAATCGCAGTACATGGAACTGTATCATTGCAAATATATGATCTCATGTACAGGAAACGTATGGCAACTGACACCACCTTCCAGATTAAATCAATTATTATGTAATAACCACCAAAGTCGGATCCCAGCAGAAGCGCCAGGATGTACCCTCGCCTGCAGACAATGCATCCAGCTGTTCACGGTCAGATTGTGCTAGTGGTGCCATCGACTGCGCCCCGGCATTCTCTTGCAGCCTGGCCAAACTTGACGCCTTTGGTATGACGCCGTAACCGTGATCCAGTGCCCATCGGAGAAGGAGTTGTGCCGGCGTGCATCCCACTCGCTGAGAGATGCTTTCGACCAATTTTTGTCCGGCCACAACAGCCTGATTGTCATTGGCATCGCTGCTTGGAGGCGGCGCCGATCCTGACAGCAGATATCCCTCTCCCAGCGAGGAGTAAGCCTGCACAAATATTCCGCGCTCTTGACACAGTCGGATTACATCCAGCTGTTGACTGTAGATGAGCGGATGCAGTTCCAGCTGCAGTGCCGCCACCGAATCAGAATTGCCTTCATCTTGTTCAATATGTTGTAGCAACTCGGTGAGGTGTGCGCGCGTGTAGTTTGATATGCCGGTAGAGCGCAGCACTCCCCGTCGCTTCATCTCTTGCAGCGCCTGCCAGGACTCGGCGCGTAACATAGCATTGCTTGGATCATTCAGTGCCATGCCTTGCACTCCCGGCCAGTGTATCAAGTAGCAGTCCTGCCACACATTGAACGATTTGGATGTGCCTACTAAAAATGGGTGCACATATGTGAATAGTACAGTTTGCATTCGTATGCAATTTCAATGGTGGCTATGAGCACACATATACATGAATATATATATATATATATATATATATATATATGTATACATATATGATTATACTAGTATACACCGAATATTAACCATATTACGTACAATGTAATCGAGGCCAAGCTCAGCGTTGGAGCGCTCCACAGCAGCCAATGCCTTATCGTAGCCCTGGTCACGCGGGGCTGTGCACCAGTTATAATACAGACATATGTCTCAAATGAACTTGGATGCACGCACCCAACTTGCTCGTGATAAACACGTCGTGCCGTGTGATTACTCCACGGCTGATTTGTGCCCGCACGGCGCGACCCACCTCGGCCTCGTTGCGATATACGGCGGCCGTGTCAATTAGCCGGTAACCGCACACTTCAATGGCGTGCGTGACTGCCTGCACGCACGCCTCGCCGCGCAAACGATATGTGCCCAGGCCAAAAGCGGGGAACTTCATTGGAGAAGATTTATGTATTCACACACTTTTTACCAAATGACATTTACATCGCCATCACAGCAATCGACGCGCTTCACCCCAACGACGCCCATACGCGGCTCGTTTCCCCTGGACAGGAAAGGTGCAGTTGATGTGTGCATGCACAGATAAATAAATATTTAATGTGCGTACAGGAGTCTGCAAAGAGCTGGTGGAGAGCTATATGAAGTGCCTGCGCGCCAATAGAGGCCAGGTAGAAGCGTGTCGGGAACTGAGCCAGCAGTATTTGCAATGCCGCATGAATGGGTGCGTGCATTTATATGTTTATGTTATGTATACTCATGCCTTGCTATATAATCCACTTGACAGCCTACATAATGATTACAAATACTTTGTCTGTATAGCTATAGTAGTATAGCTATATATGTTGGTTAGTATATGAATACGTTGCTTGTCGTTGTGCAAACATGTTCTTGTTACTGGTCTGCAAAACTCTTGCAATGAGCTTCCGAGTCTATTGTTGTATACTATACGGCTGAAAGCACATATACCTGTATGCATATAAGATAATGGGAAATGTAGTTGAGTAGTAAAATACAACGGTTAATCAAACTATTGCAGCAACTTGATGGCACCGGAAAGCTGGGAGAATCTTGGCTTCACTCAAGACAAGATAATAATAACACAGTCTGCGGAAGAACCTACTATTGCACACAACACACAGCCAGACACGCCCACCACGACAGCGCAGCCAATGCCGGAGCGCGCGGAAACCGAAAACGCCGGCAAACAGCGACGGCAACACGAATAAAATTTTTCTTTCTTGCAATGGTTGTGGCCGCGGTTGAATCTGCGCCATCGCCGCCGTCTCTGCTCACACATCGCACGGACGGGGCGGACGGGGCCAGCGGTAGTGGTGGCAGTACTCCCGGCAGTATGTCTGTGTCGCCCACCACTGATATCGCGGCGTCCAGCGGCCACACGGCCAACGGGCACGCCGACAAGGCATCACCGCCACACACGGACACGGCCGTCACCGAAGCGGTCAATGACACTGTCACCGCCCCTGCTGACGGTGGCGACAGCTCTCCCGCTGCAGCTAGTGGCGAGCACGGTGCCGCTGACACTCACGGCGAACACTTGTCTACTACGGCCGCGCTGGCCAGCCGCGCCGAACTGCAAACCCTCGAGATCCTTCTCTCCGAGCTCATATGGGAGGCCATTCGTGCTGGACTGCGCCGCGCGGACACTTCATCAATAGCAACACCCACCGCCGGCCTGGTGTCGACGGCAGCTCAGTCTACTTCGCCGGCCGCAGTCGCGGACGCTGCCACATCACCGCTGCCCAAGATCACAACCAGCGCCGCCGCCACTTCCACACCGCTGGGCACCGTGTCGGTGATGGCCGGTGCACTGGTGTCCAGTGGTGGTGGTGGTACTGCTGCTGCCGGCAACTCGGGCACCGCATCGCCCACCACCAGGCGCAGTGTCAGCTACACGGCCGTCATTCGCACCTCCATCAGTCAGCAGCAGCCACAGCAGTCACAACAACAGCAACAGCTCGTCGGCCCGCACAACCAGGCGAGCAGCGTCACCGCCTCGTCCACGCGCAGCACATTCAGCTCCATTGGCGGCGGTCTGTCTCCCGTGGTTGGTGTGGCGCTGGAGCGCACTGTGTCGTCGTCGGCCGTGGAGACTGGCAGTCGGGGTGACGCGCTCGCCAACGATATGCTCTCGGTGGGGGATGTGCAGAACAGGCGCAGCAGTCTGGACCTGACGTCGGGTCACAAGCAGTCGTCGCAGATTTACTCGGCGCCGTCGCCCTACAAGTCAGGTACTGCTGCGTGATTATGTTTATGTGTGTATTTAGTAAGTCTATGTATAGTTGGTGTATGTCTTTATATATAGTTGGATGCATGTGCTAATTCCATGGCAGGAAAAGCCGCTCGGGAAGCGTGGACACCGGAGCAGCAGGACGAATGGCGGAGGCTCAAGAAGGAGGCGAAAAAGCGTCGACAACGCGAGCACTCGACGTCGTTGATGCAAATGGGCACCAAGATAACGGAAGGCCATGTCAACTTTATCCTAATGTACGATATGCTCACGGGGATCCGGCATGCGGTATCGCGGTGTGTGGCCAAGCCGCATCGGGACCTGGCGCCGGCCGATTTCCGTGCGCGACACAAGCTGGCATTCGACATCATGGGCAACGAGATGACGCCGTCAAGCAAGTACGAATTCAAGTTCAAGGATTACTCTCCGTGGGTGTTTCGATATATCCGCGAGCTGTTTAAAATTGAGGCGGCTGACTACTTGGTATGTTATTGCAATTTACGCATTGTATTATTCTGACTACTTGCCAGATGTCTCTCACTGGCAAGTATGTCTTGTCGGAGCTGGGGTCTCCGGGCAAGAGCGGCAGCTTCTTCTACTTCTCACAAGATTATCGCTTCATTATAAAAACGGTGCATCACACGGAGCACACGTTCCTTCGCTCCATTCTCCACTTTTACTACGAACACGTGAAAAAGTATCCCAACACGCTGCTATGTCGGTACTATGGGCTGCACCGTGTGAAGCTGCCTCACGGACGCAAGATTCATTTCGTCGTGATGGGCAACGTAGAACCGCCCGACAAGGATATCCACGAGCGCTTTGACATGAAGGCGAGTCTTGCTGTGTGCATTTGGATCTTCCGTAATATTTTCGGATATAGGGATCATTAGTGGGGCGCCAGGTGAGCGACGAAGAGATCAAGCAGAACCCAAACGTGGTCAAGAAAGATCTCAACTGGCTGAATACCAATCGGCGACTGATGCTGGGACCGCAGAAGGCACAAATGTTTCTGGAGCAGATGCGGCTGGACGTGCAGCTATTGATGAGCATTTACGTGATGGACTATTCGTTGTTGCTGGGTATTCACCACCTGAAGCGGGGAAACAGCGAGAATATACGTGACAAGTCGCTCTCTGTCTTTGATGTACGTTTCATCAATGTATAAATTAATTACTTGGAACCTTACCCGCATGTGCGCAGCCTGCCACCGACACGCTGACCAGGCCCAGTCAGCACCGCAATGAAAACTCGGAAGCGGTTCGCCGCGCCATCAAGACATCGGACCCCGTGCAGCTGGGTCCTAGTCGCTTGCCAAAGACCTCGCCGGCTGAGCGGCAAGCATTCACATTCTA
Source organism: Aphelidium insulamus (assembly GCA_036784855.1). Lineage (NCBI taxonomy): Eukaryota > Fungi > Aphelidiomycota > Aphelidea > Aphelidiaceae > Aphelidium > Aphelidium insulamus. Next base: position 853,600 of record JAZDSV010000001.1, on the reverse strand, counting down.
CCAGGACGACGGCGGGTTCCGTGCCACGGATGACCGCAACCAGCCGCTGGGCGAGCTGTATCACTGCGGCATCATCGACATTCTGACGCCGTATAATGCTGTCAAGCGCGCCGAACACTACTGGAAGAGTTTGTCCTATGACAAGGATCTCATTTCGGCAGTGGAGCCGATACAGTACGGCCTGCGCTTTATGGAATTCATGACGAACAAGGTGGTGTCGTTCACAGCTGATGCTGCGTCCGAGTCTCAGCGTCAGCTCGAAACTGTGTCGGAGGATGCTGCGGCAGAGAGTGTGGAGGCAGCTACGATAGACGCAAGTGTGGTGCCCAATCCATCTACGCCCAAATCGGCAAATGTTGCCCACTCTGCGGACGCTAGCGCATCCCAGCCTTTAAGTGCGGTTGACGCTATGACTCCTCCGCCTGGTGGCAAGCGTGGCAAAAAGCTGTTGAATATGTTTCCATGGGAGCGGCGCAAGTCTCACAAGACAGATGGTGAGCCGAAGCAGCAGATGCAGGAGAACTCGAGGCCGGTGGCTGCTCCCGGCGACAAGCAACCTGCCGACACACTTCACTTAGAGACGATAGATCAGACGCGGCAATAACGATATATTTGATAATATAAAAGTGCGTTCAGTTGGAGCCCGGATTTTCCTGTGAGATGCATACATGAGAGTCGATTTTTTTTTGGCAGCGCCCAGCATAACGTATGAGCTAATCAGTATTTAATTTATTGCTACATGCGTTATTTTTGAGCTGCCAGTGATTACAAACTGGAGTGCACTAGAACCATATTGATGCCCAAGTTGTCGCTCCCAAAGATGATTGCTACAATACGTTGCAACGTTGCAACAACACTGCACTGCGATTGGGCAGAGTCACCTTTTAAGCCTGTTTATCCGTGCCGGTCTAGAGTTTACTTTAAAATGAATTCCACGACCATACGCTTTTCCCCACCTGCGCTCTACGGCTGGTTTACGCCACAACAAGTAACACTCATACTGGAAGATGGAAGACTGCCGATTAAATGGCTGAAGGAACGATTCGGTGCGTTAGACCTGTTGGAGATTGTCAGCGACAAATTATTTGCGACGATTGAATGCGACGAGTACGGCTACTCTCTCAGGTCTTATGCTGGAATGGCTGTAATTCATGTCACTGGCACTCTGCGAGGTAATAAGCATTCGTTTTTAATGTCCCCTTTTAATGGGCTGGCTGCCTGTAGATGGGGTTTCCGAAGATCTTGCTGCGAGAACTGCAGAACAGCGTGAAAAGCGAAAACGTGCCGAGGATGCTGCAGACTCATTCACGGATCAAGAAAAAGGTGCTGATGTTGTTAAAGTTGCGCAAGATGCACTAAAAATTGAACGCACCGCTCATCACGCAGACCGAGGGAAACTGGCTGCTATAGAAGCCCAGTTGCCAGAAGTGCGAGCAAAAATTGCAGCCTTGAAGGAAGAATGGATGAAACTGAGTTACGCCCACACTGTACAGGAAGCACTAAAAACCACGTTCCCCAAAGTTAACCTAGAGCATGTTCGTTCTTCCGCCAACACGTCAAAGAGGATCTCTGATCGATACGGCAAAATCGCTAAACTTGCTCTGAAAGAATGGATGGGCTTTGAAGATAAAGTGCGACAGTGCTGTGAAAAGTTGCCGAAAATTGATCTTCTCCAGCAGATAGCTCGACATCCCACTACAATCTGCACTGACGAAGCAAATGTAGTCGCTCTTGGTGACAATACTGTCTGTAGCGTTGTCACTGCCATAATGGAAGCTCTGGCTGCAAACCTTAAACACCCATTCTCGGGGAAGTCGCGGTTTACATCATTTAATGGAACGTGCGATATTATTGCAGAAGTGGACAGGGTGTGGATTGACAAAGTTCACGATACAAGCAAGCTAGCCATGGAATATAAAGCTCCGTGGGATCTAGACTCACTGGATAACTTTATCGCAAAATACGATAGTGAATGTGAAGTGGCCTGTCATTGTGGTTTCAAAGGTCTAGTTGCAATGGCAGCCGAGCAGCTAAGCACGTATATGGCACTCGCTTCACTTCGATACGGCGTGCTGACGAATTACGATCAGACATGCTTCTTCAAGATCGTCGACGGTGGCAATATGGCAGGCCAGCCAGTCATACTAGTGTCTGCGCCTGTTAGCTGCACGCAATCAGAACCATGCACTCTGGTTGAGGCTTGGGTTTATATACTAACCACCATTGAGGGGGATGACAATTGGCGGTATACTTCGCCGAGTATCAGTGAAGATCTGGACGTCGACGGCGGCCTACAAACCACATCAAGTGATCCCTACTCGTTGCGAAATCTTACGCCATCTGCGCAATGGCACGAATTGATCGCACGCAGTTACACGGGCGCCGTACTTCGCGGTAGTTACATGAACAAGAGTGGAGTCGTCTTCAAAACAGTTGATGTGTCGGAGGGGCAGAGAAAACTCAAGTACTTTATTAATGAGTTAAACATTTACAAAATACTGGAACCTCTGCAAGGCACTGTCATTCCTCGCTTTTACGCTTATGGGCACATTCGCTACTTGGTGCACGTGATGGTGCTTGAAGACGTGGGCCGACGCATTGCGAGCGATGAAGAATTCCAGGAGCGCAAGGCGGACATTGATGCCGCTGTGCAAAAAATTGAAGCACTCGGCGTGACGCACCACGACATAAACAATGACAATGTAATGGTCGACAGCGCAGGCAGAATTCGAATAATCGATTTCGGTTTTGCAGAAAGCCAGGATCAACCGTTATTGGCGGATGATTCTGATGATGAATAGCGTTGCAGTTCAACCATGTAGCAATAAAATTGCTGCTTGAAGACTCCGTGGAGGCTTTTTTATTTGCAAGAAGTGCACACTGACGTCGCAACGACTCAAAAATCATCACCATCGTCGTCGTCCATCTCATCCGCGGCCATGTCGACAATCTCGCGCTCAATGTCGCGCAACTCCTGGTCCGTCTCGAATTCCTTCTTGGTCGCATTTAGAGGGAAGCGCATAGCCTATAAGCGGTGGGTTAGATGAAGTTGAACGAAAGTCCAAATAATCAAGTTGCGGCGAGCGCATTCAAATGCTCACCTTGACCGACTCGTCGTGCAGGTTCATGCAGAATGTAATGCGCTGATGGAATGCTTGCTGCGGCTCCTCGGTAGAATACACGTCAATAACTTCCTTGGACTTTACGTAGCCGTGCTCATGGTCAACAACGGCATCAATCACACCGTCACGAATTGCCTGCACGCATTGTTCAGACAGTTCATATAGCTAGGTTTATACTTCATATACCTTGGCAACAATAAACTCGGCGTCCTCTTCACTGTCCAGGTGCAGCTTGAGGCAAATGTCACGCAGAGAGATCCGCGAGTAGGCCACGCTAATCATGCGCAAACCAGTCTTGATGACATTGTGGCGCAGACTTTGCTTATAAGCAAGAACATCAGAAACTACGGTACAATTTACCGCAGAATAAGCGTGTATGTCTTGTCCTGCTTAAACTTGGCATCATATTTGGCCAGCGTTTCTTGGAAGCGCGCCAAATCACCAACACGCACCGCTACGCAGATAATATCAGAATACAGAGTGAACCTGAATAGCATGTTTACCTTGCACGATGTGAAAGTACGGCATGAGAGCGCGACGCAGCAAAGCCTGGCGAAACAGCGATCGCTCGGGGATCTCACCCATCAACAGTTGGACGACGATGGACACCTTGTTCACCACCTGGTGAAAGCCAGCCGTACTGTTGTTCTGCGGTGCCTTGCGCGACGCCTGCATTAGACGGAAGTGCGCATCCGTGTAGTCCAGCTGAATGGCTTTAATCAGACCAGTGTAGTACATGTAGCGCGCTAGCTGATTGTTGCCAGCGGTCTCGGGAAACGGTGCCTTAGACACCAACTTGTCCGCCTGATCAAACAGGTTGTAGTGCAGATAATTTCTCAGCAGCAAATTGAGCAGCGCTGCCTGGCATTCATAATCGCGACGAATTGTGGCTGTGCGCTGTGCTGCGAGCAGTGCCCTATCCGTACGAATGTAAGGTGTATCGAATTGAAATGCAATATAACGTACGCACGGCACTCGGACAGGCGGCCAAGTAGTTCATGGAAGCGGCTAAAGTAAAAGTACACGGATGCCGACAGGGTGTCCATGGTGCGGCGATTAAGCTTTTGGACAGTGGCCACCAAGTCGGCGGCCAGTCGCAGGCCCTGTGAAGTGTATTTTTAAGTCCACGAGCATATATACATTCACTGTAAACCTTTTCGAGCTCCTTCTTGTCCAGCAGGGTAATCAATGTGAGCAACCCGAAGTAGACTGAAACTTCGGGAGTGGCTGCAGTAGCTTCACGGCTAGTAGTAGTAGCAGTAGCAGTAGCAGCTCCATCCACATCCATGGCAGCGGCCTTTGCACATATGTAAAGGGGGATGGGACAGACTAGTAGGTTACCTTTCCCGGCACCTCCAAGTACCCCGCGAATAGAATGGTGCGTACGGCATCTCCTATATGGTCAGCAAGTTCGTAGTTATGCAAGAAGCAATTACACAACGAACCTTTGGGCAGGTGGGACTCCACAGCAGTGGCAAGGAGCGGCAGGGTAATGCGCTTGCGTAGAGCAGGCACAGCTCGCAAGACCCGGATGGCAAACCGTTTCTCCAGCTGCTGCACACTCTTCTCCAGCAGCTGGCAGTGTGTGCCGATCTCTGTGCGGGCACTGTGAGCACCATCAAGAGTGGTGAAGATATGAAGATGTACCGGCAGCAAAGGCAGCAGCCAGCTCAGAATCTGTGGGCGGGGCGGCAACGGATTTCTTGTCGTCCACGTCCATGGCGACCGATGCGGGCGGGGCAGCGGGCTTCTTGCTGCCGGATGCGGAGGTGCTCATGGTGTTTGATTGAAGGCGGACGTGCAATGCAGCGTGCGGTCTGTATTTCAAATGTTAGAATGGAATTTCCTTTCAACTGAAAGCTCTTTACCACTTCCAAACAAGACCCTGTATAAGCTCCAGTGATATGTCAGGTGCTGGGCATTGAGTTACGAGAGTCATTAGTCATTAGCGGCGTTTATATAGTTTAGAAACACGGGGCAAGAGCATTCGCCAATTGTCTCTGGCTATCAGGTGTAGAATTGGAGCAGTTACTGCTGTATTTCCGATTAGAAAAGTGTGGGATCCTTCAGCGCTTTATTCGCAGACTGGTAATGAAACTTGCTCTTCGTGAATTGCTATTTGATGCAAGCACAAGCTCCGACATTGAGCGGAAGGCACAATTTTACCACGCTCAATGATCGTCATATTGACCTTATATATAGTCCTTCCTCGAATGGCGAAAACTTGGTGTGCAAAGGCACAGCACAGCATTATATGTGTTGCATAATTCATACGTCTAGATGCTGCGCGGTCTTTTTAGCGAAGGCGTGGTTGCTGATGATGACGAATGCTTTCAACGCCTACAACTCCGACAGATGTCGAAGCAATTTTACTTCGCTTCTGGGGCTTCATTTCTCGATGTACTTGAGGCTTGTCGTTATGACTGTCCTTGTTGAAGCAACGCATCGTTATTTCAATATTTGAGGAGTAAAGCCACAGGTGTGACTGATAAGCACAGGCACAAATCGACAAACCAAAATGAACACGGCACACTCGGCCACACCGCGGCATGACCGCCACCAGGCAGACGATGCACCACTGCCGCCACCCAGATACACCCAACTTCCACAGACACCGCACACGGCGCTCCCACCGCCGCACCCGTCTGCCGCCGCCACCCGAACACTGCTAAACAGTGACGCTGGAATGCACACCACGGCGCCGCACCTGTACCGCACTGCACAGCAACCGACAACAGGCCTACATCCACATCGCCGCCCGCCCGCCAGCCACTCTGCACTGTCGGCCGTCACGCATAAATTGTCGCGACTGCACTCGGAGTGGAGCGGGCATGGCTCCGTGCGGAACAACGGAAATGCCGTAACTGCTGCGCCACTCATGCCGCCGTCCAGCGTCATTGACGGCGCCATGACAGTCCATGCCGGTTCAATCGGCAGTCAAGAACGTGTAGCAACCATCCCGGCTCGGTCACCACTAGTCAAGTTGACTGTCAAACTGCTGGACACCTATGTCTCCATCAACAGGGCAAGTACTGTCTGGAGACTATACTGTATTTGACTACATCTACCCGCAGCTCTTCTACTCCAAGAAAAAGAGCAGACACCAGGCAAAGCATGATGGCGGAGAAGTCGTTGAAGCTGCCAGTGGTGGGAACCAGCAGGCAGCCGCTGTAAATACTGGACTGCAACGCACGACGACATCGGCAACCACGAAGCGCACGCGCATATTCAATGATGGCTACGACGACGCCGACCACAACTATGTCATACGCGACGGAGAGCTGTGGGACAGGCGATACCGTGTGCACAAAATGCTCGGCAAAGGATCGTTCGGCCAGGTGGTGGAGGCGTACGACTGCATCAACAAGGAATCGGTGGCCATTAAAATAATCAAGAATCGCAAAGCATTCCACAACCAGGCGCTGGTTGAGATTAGAATTCTGCAATACTTGAACCAGCAAGACGCGGACGATTCCAAAAACATTGGTGAGTGTAGTGCTTATAATTGTTGGTGTCAACGGTATGTATTAAATCTCTCAGTGAGGTTGAAACGCTACTTTGAACACCGAAACCATTTGTGTTTGGTGTACGAGCTGTTGTCGCATAATTTGTACGAGCTGCTGCGCAATGAAAAGTTTGTCGGCGTCTCATTGTCGCTGGTACGGAAATTCGCCATTCAAATGCTGACCACGCTGGAATTTCTGTCTCGGCCAAACATTCAAGTCATTGTAAGAGATCTTCCACATATATATGCCGTGCACTTACAGCCGATCTCATATAACTATTAGCACTGCGACCTGAAGCCTGAGAATGTGTTGCTGCGCCACCCCAAGAGCGACCGGCTAAAAATCGTGGATTTCGGCAGCTCGTGCTTTAGCCACCAGCGTGCCTTCACGTATATACAAAGCCGCTTCTACCGATCGCCAGAAGTTATACTGGGCCGTGCATATGGAGTGGCGATCGACATGTGGAGCATGGGCTGCATGCTGGTCGAGCTGCACACTGGCCAGCCGCTGTTCAACGGCCTGAATGAACACGATCAAATGTGCAAGATCCACGAACTACTCGGCACGCCGCCGCCTTCCCTGATCTCACAGTCTTCGTCGGAAAAGGTGTCGCGCTTCTTTGTCACAATGCCCAAGTTGGCGCCGTCCGATGATGAGCGTGGCGGCAGCGCCGGATACACACACACCATCATCCCCGCCAAGCACTTCAAGTCACGGCCGCGGCCAGTGACACTGGCCGATGTGGTGATGAAGAATGACTCCGCTGCCAGCACGGAACAAACAGATCTACTCGGCGCCCACTCGACTGCAGAGATGAGCAGCGAGTATCAGCACTTTGTGGATCTGGTCAGCAAGATGCTGCAGTACGACCCCGACAAGCGGATCACACCGTCACAGGCGCTACAGCATCGATTTTGCTGTCACGCCGCCGCCACAAACACACCGTCACCGCTACTGCGACGAAGTAAACGGCTGCGTGCCATGACTGCCTCGAGTGATTTCAAGGTTGAAGCTGGTTCAGCGTCACCGCCGCCATGTGCAGCAGCAAATTTGCATGATGGAGGTGTCAAAGAGGGGGTCGATGACGCATTGGCCGCGTCCTTCAAATCACCTGTATCTTCGCTGCTTGGTGGCAGCTTCACCGCCATGCAGCTGACTGACGGCAAACGTCAGTGCCAATGATATAACACTCTACCTTGCACTTGAATACAACATCCATTGTCAAAGATGCATTGAATACTGTTTTCGTCGAGATCTCTGTTCTATTGAACAATATTCTGCACACGTGGCCACCATGTTACAGCGGGGCCAGCTAAACAAAACACCGCCCAACAACATCAGAGCAGTACTCGACTGCCGGTCGTTTAAGTAGCCACCGCCGTCGAGCCGGATGCGTACAGCTCGATGGGGACGACCGCGGGGATGGGCTTGATTTCCGTGCCCAGCTCCTGCTCAATCTTGTACAAGTTGAATCGGTCTTCGTAGGTGATGAGGTTAATTGCGAGGCCGAGATGGCCAAACCGGCCACTGCGACCTGTGATTGTTCAACACACACACACACACACACGCAGAAGCAGCTAAAAATTAAATGTGGCGTACCGATGCGATGCAGATATGTCTCGGCGTTCTTGGGAAAGTCAAAGTTGATCACCACGTTGACGGATTGGATGTCGATGCCGCGTGTAAACAAATCGGAGCAGACAAGATTGCGGCACTTGCCACTGCGAAAGTCGTGAAATACACGGTTGCGGTGAGCCTGCGTCATGCGCGCGTGGATGAAGAAGCAAGAGTAGCCGAGTTCAGTTATTTTGCGTGCCAGCAATTCGACGCGCTGGGTCGAGTTGGCGAATATTATTGACTGGTTGATTTGAAGTTTGGAGAAGAGTGTGTTCAGACAGTGAACCTTTTGCCGCTCCTCGACATATGCGTAGAATTGCGTTATGCCCTTCAGCGTCAGCTCTTCCATCAAATTTATTTCATACGCCTTGGAAAGGAATTTGTCCTACAAAAATTAACTAGTGCTTCTAGATACGTAACACATTTAATATACCTTGAAAGCCTTGACCATGACGGGGAATGTGGCGCTGAACAAGAGGATTTGCCGGTCACGATGCAGCAGTGCAATAAGCTGTTCGATTACTGGCTGGAACTCGGGTGAGAGAAGCTTGTCCGCCTCGTCCATTACTAATAGTTTGCAGTTGCGCATGTCGGCGATATTTCTGCTTCCCAGGTCCAGTATTCTTCCCGGCGTAGAGACCATGATGTGCACTGGCTGTCCCAGGCGTATAATATCGTCCTTGAGCGAGGTGCCACCAGTGCTGGTCATGATTTGCAGGTTGAGATGTTTGCCGAGGTTCTTGCACACTTGCGCTGTCTGGAGCGCCAGTTCACGTGTAGGCACCAGTATCAATGCTGCGCAAGTTAATATCTTGTGTGTGTAATATTGCGTCAGTGCATATGTACCTTGAATGTACGGAAGCGTGGAGTCAACCTTTTCCAGAGTGGGAATCAGAAAAGCGGCAGTCTTGCCGGTTCCATTCTTGGCGCGCGCAAGAATGTCACGGCCAGCAAGCGCGATGGGAATGGCCTCCTCTTGAATGGGGGAGGGCTTCTCGAACCCGGCCTCGAAAATGCCCATCAGCAGCTCCCGTTTGAGGAAGTAGTCCTCAAAGTCGTTGCCCTTGGTGTCGGTAACGTCGTCGGTTTTGTAGCGTAAATCTTTGGGCGGCAGGTTGAGTGCCTGCTTCCACGAATCTGCAGGTGCTGCAGCGTGGTTTTGCCTGCGTGCTCAGATTAGTGGTGTGGGAGCGGGCAAGCGCTGGCGAGACGTACACGGCGCGACCATTAAGGGCAGACATCTTGCAGGAGGGAGGTGAGTGAGGGACGAGCGGCTGAAAGTCGAATGGGAGACAAGTTTTGAGGCGGGATGGCCAGGAGGAGGTGCACACACGGGCGGGGCGGGGAGTGGCGGGCGTAGAAGCAGGCCGCGACAGCAATCAATGAGAGCGTGCGAGCGGCGGCGCAGATTTACTAGATTAAGGTTGCTAAATCGGCGGTCATGTTCAAATGCTTAATTGCTTGCCTTTCCGCTGAGGGGGTGCCACTAAGTGTATTTTTCTTTCAACTTTGGTTTCTGTGGACAAGACTGGTGCGATCTCCTGCGATTTGTCCTGTCCGCACAAGGGGCTCTGCCAGCTGGATCTGGTCGGACAAGTAGTCCAGTAACTATTATCTTTACCACTATTTGGTTGAAACATACTGTACTGCAGTTTATGAGGTAAAGTTGGCATTCAGCGCCTCAAGTAGCCTGTCGGCGCGATCGTTCATGCGAGCTCGCAGGCTTTCAACATCGTCTCCTGCTTTCATATCAGCCGCTTCAAGCGAGGCTAACAGTAAATTATATTAACAGCAACGATCTGCCCACTTACCAGTGGCTGGAACAGTTTTCCAAATGCTTTCACTGGTAGTCTTTGATTCTGGAACGTTACCTACTGGGTCTGGTCGCGGTATTGGTTTGGCCACATTTTGTAGACTCGCGAGTTTGGCACGGACGTCGCGCAGCACTTTCCTATCCTCCTCAAAGCGCTTGTTCTCATTCGTGGCCAAGTCAAGCAATTGTCTGTCCACGAGCTTTGCCCGTTCTGCCGTCATTTGCGCTTCAAATTTCGCCACCAATTCATCTCGCAGCTGCCCCAACTGCTGCACGGCAATATTCCATTGCGTCTGAATATAAGTCCGATTCATGACCTGATACTGTAGACTTACTTTGAACCGAATCTTGGACCCGTGAAGTAGTTTTATCTGTTCCTCCAGCTTCTCGTTTGCTGATCGTAGCTGACGTTCCTTCTGCGCCCACTTTGCGTGCTCGGCCTTGGCCTTGGCAAGTGCTTCGCGGGGTGCGGTGTCGCTCTGAAGTTTTTTGTACTGTTTTTCCAGACTGCTGTTCTCATCTTCTAACCGCCTAATATCGGCAACTAGGGAGGCGTGTTCCTTCTTTTTCGCTACAAGTCGTGCCTTGGCATCGGCCAATTGTTGCTGGTGCGTTCGTTTCGCGCTCTCAGCTTCAAGAGCCTGTTGTTGTTCCCGCCTCTTTTCAATCGCATCCAGCTCAGTCTCCAGCGCCGAAACCTTTCCCTCTCTCACCTTCAAATCCAGCAGGAATCTGCGCAGTCCTTGTTCCACATCGCACACAGACGAATACTGGGCGGCAAACTCATCGGCCATGGCCCTTTGCTTGTCCAGAAACTTTTTTCTCAATGTGAGTAGCCATTCACGTCGCATACGGCGCAACTTGTCTGCGTACATCACCTCTTGCTCTTTTGCCCAGAATGGCAGCTCGGCTTTCGTAGTATCTGACTTGTCTGCGTCGGAATGAACTTTGGCGTCTGGATTCTTGTCGACTTCTGGAGATATATTCAAGGCTTCCTTCACGTCAGTCTCGAGTACATTGTCTTGCTGCACTTCTTGCGCGCCGCTCTCACTGGGATCAATGAGAGGCTCCTCGATCGCGCCAAAGTCCTCCAGGCTGATGACGGCGCGAAGCTGAGCCGGACACAGCGAGCGCCCCATCTCTCTGTTGTAGCCAGAGATGTTGTCGCTCCACTCAAAATTGTATACAGCGTCCACAATCTGAATCTTGATGAGCTTCTCTCGCGCGGCTCCGTGTTCAGGTCGATTCTTGCGCGGACTCTCCAACCAGTCACGGATCGGTGCAGACAGTACAGGCCGTGTGCCCACGCGACATGTTCCAATGCACTGTTCCGCGCCGTTGGTAGAGTCCCTAGTCCACAGTTCCACCACGATATCGTCGCTGGTAAGAAATTGCGGCAGATCCGCCTTGCCCATAACAAACTCCCAGGCGTTGAAACTGTTTGGCAAGAGTACTTGAGTGGTGGGTAAGCCCATCGTAACTGGCGGATACGTTGATATGGGGGACTTTGCGGTGAACGGGGAGTAGTAGTAAGTGCAGTAGACGGAAGCTGGTGGGAACTGAGGACTGTGCAGAGACTTCAAGTCAATTCCCAATCGATATTGATGCCAAGGACCGTTTTGGACGGTGTCTTGTGGAACTTTTTCTACATCTTCAGCTCCCAGATTATCGTCATCATATTCGCCGCCATCATCGTAGTTGCTCTCATCATTGCTGAGCGGAGACACAAGTGCCGATGCCGACGAGCTGTTCTTCATATCACCCAAGAGCGAGTGGACGGATTGTTGTGGCGATGCAAACGAATCCGTGTCCCCTTCTGTAACTGTGACACGAGTACGCAACTCGGGCCGGAGAGGTCCGGGCGCGGTACCGGCCAACGATTGGAACTGGCGGCTTGAACAGGGCACTATTTTATCTGAAGTATCACAACTACCTTGAATGAAGGAGTAGAGACCAGGGGAAGAAGTATCCAGCCAAGGAGAGTCGCAGCCCCACTGACTGGTCGTTGATGACACTGGAGACGGAGCTTGCCTTCTCGTTTGACCTGCCGCCACGTCACCTCGTCAATACGCCATGCGAGCTCTATGGGTTGCGAGGGTGGGTGTCACGTCGTTCAGCAATGGTAGGCATGGTACCAACCTGTGTCAAAATGCATATGAACATTGCTGGGCACCCAGTCCGTGTTCAGGGTCTCGCCGGCCAGCCTCGCCGACACGCAAATGTCAATGTCGGGCCGGCGGGCAAAGTACCTGCCTGCTTGGGATCACTCTGCTGGCAGCAGGACCTGCCACCATTTGCCCTTACCGGCTGTCACATCCACCCGAACAATCATTGGCGAGAACACACAATTTAGCGTCGATGAAGTTCCTGTGTCCGTTCAATACCGTCCTGTAGAAGTAATTGTGTATAAAACTGGCAGAATAAGAGATATATGCACTTCCAGTGCCTCAATTGAATATATGCACGATGTGTTAAGTAGCCAACAAGCTATCCACTAATATTCATATCTGATGATTATGACTGACACTGTGCAGAGTACATACATGTACAGGCAATGCACGGCTCTTACGTCACACAGACACTGACACTGACTGTTTAGCGCGTGCACTGTTTAAGGATTTAACGTACACTGCAGTGCACAACCCTAATCCGTCGCGCGGCTTCGGTTGGCCGTATCGGTTGCGCTCTCTTCCATTCTGCCGCAGATTGCTGATCGCTGCTTGCTCCCGACTGCGCTCAGTCCCGCTCCTCTCCCTCTCCGTCTGTCTGTCTCTACTAGCGTCTGCGCCTGTCTACCCAGTCTTTCGCTTCACCTACACTTGTTGTCGTCGTCAAATGGCCTTGAAGAGAATCAATAAGGCACGTCTTGCACATCATGGCGTATTCTTATCTGTAATTGACAGGAACTGCTGGACCTCGGACGTGACCCACCCTCTTCCTGCTCTGCTGGTCCGGTTGGTGATGACCTGTTCCACTGGCAGGCTACAATGTGCGTTGGTGATGCACTTTTGCCGTCTGTGTGGTCTATGTGTGTGTGTATCTTGTAAGTGTGCGTGGCACCCTTACTGACTTCATCTCTAGTATGGGCCCGGGAGACTCACCATACACTGGTAATACTCTGTGGCGTGCATTATTACGTAGTGCGCTGACAGTATGTGTGCGTGAATTGTAGGAGGCGTCTTTTTCCTGTCGATCCACTTTCCCACCGACTATCCGTTCAAGCCGCCCAAGGTAAGCTCTCTTATATTTTTGAATTGATGTCACCAGCTCATCATTATTGCCCAGGTCAACTTCACCACCAAGATATATCATCCCAACATCAATAGCAACGGCAGCATATGTTTGGACATATTGCGTGATCAGTGGTCGCCCGCGTTAACCATCAGCAAAGTGCTGCTGTCCATCTGTTCCATGCTGACGGATCCAAACCCCGACGATCCGCTTGTGCCCGAGATCGCGCACGTGTACAAGTCTGACCGATCGCGCTACGAGTCGACGGCCCGTGAGTGGACGCGCAAGTATGCCATGTAGCGGCGGCATGTGTCGGTGCGGTGCGTGTGTCAATTATGCGCAACGATGCACTCGCGCAAGTCGTCTCTACATTTCCACCCACGGCCAGTTCTTATAAAAACCAAGTCACCCAAGCTGTTTATCTCTGTGTGCATTTGTGTGTGTGTTGTAGGTAATGCCGCAGCTTTCAAGTGCACAGTGTCTTCGTGGCTCCCTGGATGCTATGCCGTGGCATACAATGTGAGTGGGCTGTGCATAAAGAAACGCGCTCTGACTGACTGCATGCAGCGACGAGTATGACCTGGTGGATGGAGGCTTGACCGAATGCCAAGTGGCGCAGAGTGAAGAATCGTGTTATCCGGCAGCAAAGTTGGCAATTCCTTGCAACTGGCTGCATGATATGGTGGCCGCAGCCAGGCTACAACTCTTTGACATTATGGCGCGCCTTGATGATAATAATGACGTGACACCTTCATTGAGAGCCGATGTGCAATGTACGTGTGTCAGATGCCGGATTTACTTATGAATCTTTAGCGTGGACGCGCATGATGCTCCTGGTGCATGGAGACTGCCCCATCGCATGGAAGCTCCGGTATGCATAGATCTGCATATACATATAATTGCATGCATTGTGTGTATATGCATGTATATCTATGCATGTGGGTGTATCTATAACTCCTACTTGCACTATAAATGCAGTCGTTTGTGTTTGGTAACTACAACTGAAGTTTGTATGTGCATATGTGTGTAACGTGGGCTAATTCCAGGGTAGGCGAAAGTGCCTCATCAGCGACGGCGGTGCGAAAGAGATTGGCAGCGAACTTGATTTTTGTGCGATGCTTTTGCGGTGTCGACGTAACGCCAAATCCAGTTCATGTTGGATGCAGCGTCGCTGGTTACTTCAGCATTACTGCAAATTGAATGGGAACGATGTTGACAATTCTGACTTGGCCGACAAAGAGTTTGCACTCTGCCACGTTATAACGCTGCGTGGGCCTCGCAACTATCACGCATGGACTCACAGACTTCATGTGCTTGTGCTGCTCACACCAAGGAGAAACAGTGCAAGTAGTAATAACATATTGCAGAAGATCTTTTACAATTTGCAGATCGCGCTGAACTCTGAAGTGGAGCGAATGCGTCAGCGAGTTCTGGTCAGTCCTGGAAATCATTCAGCGCTGCAATACTTTCTGCAATTGATAATTTATAACGTTTCTCTTTGCGAACCTAAACAGGACTCCACACATCAAGGGAACTTTTCAGATAGCCTTCATCACGATTTGGAGCATTGGAGCCAATGGGCATCGGAGGCACAGTCGCGCTATCCTGGCCACGAATCTTTGCGACTGTTTCAACGCTCACTCTGGGCCGCAATGCGTACCGTCACTACCAAGCAAACTGTAACGACGGAGAAGATTCCACTGGGGATCCCGCTTCCGCCCAATTCCCCACACGCCGTCTCCGTGTCCATGCCAGAGTGGCAGGATGTTGTAGACTATGAGCTGGGCGATCAGCGAGTCCATGGCGCTCTGCAGTCTGGATATCCGCGTTTCGTTATTCATTGCTCTGTCGCGCGGCTTATGAAGAAGTTGTGCGAATCGCGGCAGACAACTGCGGAACACTTGTGTAAATGTTTCGTATTCCTCAGCGCGGCGGCGGCAAGGCGGTGTAAAGACTATTGTATCAAATGCTGTACTGGCATTGGCGAAGCAGCTGTCTCGGTGGAATCGTTGACTGTGTCTGAATGTATGACACTTCATGTCTTGTACATGCACGCAACGAGTAACGAAGAAGCGCTCAATGCATGTTACACCGCGGGCAAACAATACTGGCAGCACTGCGGCGAGGGAATATCATCTCGAGCAGCTCAATATGCACTTAGCTGTCTGTATGGCCAACCTACGTCCTTAGATGCTACTGACTTTGGCCTACAAGCAAAGCAAAATATCTGCCGTCGACTTGGCCATGCCTACGGTGTCAATGAGGATTGTGTGGCGCTGTATCCAAGTGGCATGGCCGCAATAAGTGCCGCACATCGATTATTGCGTGAAATAGCTGGTGGCAGCAAGCCGTTTATCCAGTTTGGGTTCGTGCTGTTAATTAGTTTACTGTTCCACACTAATTGCATGCCAGATTTCCGTACGTGGACACGCTCAAGGTTCTGCATAAGATGAGCGCTGGCGGCTGTCTGTTCTACCCGCTGGGCAACGATGCTGATCTGGGCAAGCTGGAGGCGGCGCTCGAGAGTAACTTTTCCTTCTCCGCGAACTCCGCCGCAGACTCATTGAATACGGCAATATTCTGCGAGTTGCCTTCTAATCCGCTGCTAGTATGCGCAGACTTGCGTCGATTGAGGACTCTGGCAGACCGCTTCGGTGCCTGCCTCGTGGTGGACGATACTCTGGGGCCACCAAGTGTTGTTGCCAATGTACTTGAAGTGGCCGACATTGCCGTCAGCAGTTTGACAAAGATTTTCTCTGGCATCGGCGACGTCATGGCTGGCGGGTTCGTCTCGCTACTTGAGTCTTCTCAACACCTCTATCTGACACGTGTTGTAGCTTGGTTCTTAATCCAACTGGTCGCCACTATACAAAACTGCGACTGCGATTGGATGCTGAAGCCAGCGAGCGGAACTATAGTGTTTGGGTCCAAGATGCCACGGTACTGGACCGCAATTCTCGTGACCACCTTGACCGCACTTTGCGTGCCTGCCGCAATGCTGAAACGCTGTGCGACTTCTTGCGCACGCATCCCGCCGGTATGAAATCTCTATCATATACTTCATAACATCTATAAAATGTTCAGTTGGGCAAGTACACTATCCAAAGTACTGCGAACAATCTCGTCGGCACTTGGCAGAGCTGCAACCTGCCAATATTCACCGCCCTCTGTATGGCTACGTGTTCTCGGTGGTGCTACACACTAACGCATCCCAATTCTACGACGCACTGGACACCGTGTGCAAGGGACCCAGCCTCGGCACCAACTTCACTCTGGCCTGTCCGTACACGTTACTGGCACACTTTGGCGAACTTGATTTCGCCGAGCAGTGCGGCGTCGATCGCAACCTTGTCCGCATCAGCGTCGGACTGGAGAAGACCGAATGGTTGGTCCAGCAGTTTCGGCAGGCACTTGACACGGCTTGCCCAGCACTTGTCCAATATTAATATATGTATTTATTATATGTATTTATATTGGACGAGTGTCCCGAACCAGACGCCGCAGCTCTATGCCATCGCGGTACTGCTCGGCAATGGTGGCAGACTCGGCCGTAGTCCCGCGCTCCGCATCCACAAGCACCTTGTCCGGGGCAGGCGACTGGTGTGCATGACGCGCGCCACTGTCATCATCCATCACCTGCAGGTTGAGGAAGAACATTTGTGACTGCTGCCGAATGACACGCCGCGCCGTCATCCACAACAGCACCGCCTCTGGCAGCAGGAATACCAGCAGATACACCAGGACAAATGCCTGCTCCACCGGCACCACAACGTCACTGATGGACTGTATGTAGAGCAAATAGGCGCTGGTAACCAGTTGCGGCATCACAGCCAGCAGGAAACACCCGGCCAACTCGGGCACCTACACCGCGATAAGTATGCAAAATAGGTACAATCGGATGTCCAACCCGCTGCAGCAGATTGCCAGCATAGCCCAGCTGAAGCCGAAGAGTATCGGCACCGAAATGCAGTGCCAGCACAATCGGGCCCAACAGTCGATACTGTGAGGAGACGGCGAAATTTCTCTCCTGCCATGAGCATTACCCATAAGATAAGCGCCACACACCCATGCCACACACCCGCACCTTCCATATGAGAATGGTTGTGGCGGCCACCAGGTGCAGCGGCAGAAAGTAACAGTGAAAGTAGAGCAGCATCTGCAGCGCCAGACTAGACACCCGCTTCATCGGCGCAGATTGTCGTCGATGCCGCGACTGTGCCGCCAATTTATCATAGTGTCCCGCCAGTGGACGGTAGGCGGGGAACGCAAGCACGGTGGCGGTGTCGAGCAGTTTGACGGCGGCGACTTGGCCCGACTGTTGCAGCCGCTGCCATGCGCCACCGTCACTGTCTGGCTGTGTTGTCATATTATGATTGCAGTGTGTGGTAATTGTGGCTTCTTCTCATACTGAGAATGGAAGGTCAGTAGCATTTGCTATGCTTCTGATTATTGCATCTTATAACGTTATCGTCACAGTTCCGGCACCCTTATAATACCTTCCACTGCACATGCTGTACTTTGAACTACAATCTTTACTTGCCCATGTAGTTTGCCGCTTAGCCAATGTAACTTCTCGGTATTCATTTTGGCTCTTGCACTTATTACATTAGCTATTCTGATATTAAATGTCATTGTATCATGAATGGTTCATCAAATACTCACAAATTAATCCGTACTTCAGTATCACGCACATTCTGATGACGCCAGCATGCACAAAGCATGTCTTGCCACAGATGATGTGGCATATTACAGTTGATTGCAGTGCATGTTAGACTAGGCACTGTATTAGTATGTAATACCACACATACGTAAATACTGTATATATACTTTATACTTGGTACAAGTTTGCTCTGTCACTGTTCAAAGATTAAGGATAAGTACATACCACACATACGTAAATACTGTATATATACTTTATACTTGGTACAAGTTTGCTCTGTCACCGTTCAAAGATTAAGAATAAGTACATACCACACATACGTAAATACTGTATATATAGTTTATACTTGGTACAAGCTTGCTCTGTCACTGTTCAAAGATTAAGGATAAGTACATACCACACATACGTAAATACTGTATATATAGTTTATACTTGGTACAAGTTTGCTCTGTCACTGTTCAAAGATTACAGCGCATTAAATGCCATTATCTGCTCACAGTTAGTTCACACCAATGACAGAGCAGCCGCCGCCGTTTGAGGGCCGTGTGCCGCGCTTCGACGTGGATGGGGACGCGCAGGTCGCCGTGGTGGAGACACCTGCCGAGTTTTACTCCCAGCTGCTGGTATGCTAGTGATATTATATAGTGTGTAATACACATATGCTCTACATGCATGCTTATGCACACAGGCTGGGATACGGCGCGCGGAGCGGCGCATTGTCTTGGCCGCGCTGTATCTGGGCGCGGGTCCTATGGAGCGCCAGCTGGTTGGTACTACTTCTGCTTCATACAATTTCATGTGCACACCCGTGTCTAATGCTGTTTCCCGACAGCTTGCCGAGTTGCGACGCGCCATAGCTGCCCGACCTGGGCTGCGCGTGCACATCTTGCTAGATTGTCTGCGTGGCACTCGCGGCGACCGCGTTAACTTGCATGAGCACCATCTGCCTGGCCAGCTGGATGCAGTGCCCATCGGTGCATCACGGGAACTATCGACGACATTACATAGTGTGGAGGTCACAGCTGCATCACACACACAAAGCGCCGCCTCGCTGCTGTCAGAGCAGCTGGGACCGAGTCTGCTGGACGGCTCGGTGCGCGTTTCGCTCTATCACACACCGGAACTATCTGGTTGGCGCAAAGCCGTGCTGCCACAACGGTTCGATGAAGGCGTCGGTGTCACGCACATCAAGGCTTTTGTCTTTGACGATGACTGCATCATCAGCGGGTATGTGTATCTTGTTCGTATAAAGCTGGATGCTTTTACATATATGATATTGATGCTCTATGTATATGCATATGTGTATATGTAACGTTGCTCTATGTATATGCATGTGCATATATGTAACGATGCTCAGGGCCAACTTGAGCGAGATATATTTCTCACAGCGGCAAGATCGGGCAATTCTGGTGCGGCAGTGTGCCGGACTGTCGCAGTACTATACGGACCTGGTGGACACTGTTGGCCGGCGCTCCTTTCAACTTATGTTGCGCGGAGGAACGCAATCTGCAGATCGTGTGCGTTCTTACAGGCTTCAGCCTCCAGCTGGGCCACATCCAGTCACGCAGAGCGAGCAGTACAAGGCGCTTCTGCATGATGATATGGCGGCATTTCTGACGAGCTGGCTCCACGATGGCCGTGCAGACACCGTGGCTGATCTCTTGAGCAGAATGCTAGCAACAAGTGGCAATAAGAGTGCCGATGGCACTGACGCCAAGATCGATAGCGTGACAACACCCTCTGCCGCCGCACAAACCACGCTCTATCCGCTGGTACAGATGGGCCTGGTTAATATTCGACAGGAGGAGCAAATAATTACAAAGCTGTTGAGGCATTTGACGGGGCAATCGGATACCAACACCAAGTGGCACACTCACCTCACCTCTGGCTACTTCAACTTTACACCGGCGTATGCGTCGCTGATATCATCCAGTCGATGGCCGGTTTCAATTATAACTGCTGCTGCTGCCTCGAATGGATTTTACGGCGCCAAGGGGCTTGCGGGTCTTGTACCGCAATTCTACGAGCTCATTCAGCACGAATTTCTCTCTCGACTTCCAGCCCGCACCCCAGTCATAGTGCGCCAGTATAATCGCCCCGGATGGACGTATCATGCCAAGGGTTTATGGGCATATCCGATTCCATCGCCGCCGAGCAGTGCCGCTGCTGAAGTGATGCCCCGTCTGACTGTCATTGGCTCCTCCAATTTCGGACATCGATCTGCCGTGCGTGACCTGGAGTCACAGCTGCTGGTTGTCACCGATGCGCCGGCCCTGCAGAAGTCTCTCCACAAGGTCTGTTGCGTGCTTATTTCTGTTGCTTAATATCTGATAAATATTCTGCAGAACCTGAACGACTTGTATCGCTACTGCGGTCCTGCAATATCTGCAGACTCCATGACTGCAGCAGGACACAACCCGTCGCGCTCCATTCGCCTGATCACTCGCATCATACGCACCCTGCTCTGACTACTACTAGATACATACATATGTAGATTGATTGTCTGCGTGCTCTAAATGTATTTTGCTGTGTCAGAACCCGGGCATGAGCGGCACCAGGTCCCTATTCTGTTCCGGCGACAAGGTGGACTTGCAGCCGCGCGGCATCCTAAACGCCTTGCCGAACCGCCGCTCCATCTCTGGCAGGAATTCGTCAAAGAAGGAGAATACGGCAGTTTGGTTTGATGGTGGTGGCGGCGGGGTCGAAGTTGATGGCGATGATGGTGGAGACGGTCTCCGACCGCACAGGGTCTCGTCAGCGGTTATCCGCCGCACAGCCACACCTTCCGACAGGGTATTTGTCTTCTTTTTAAGTCCACCCGGCCACCCCGGCATTCCCTAGACATTGAGTATTAAAACTGCAGACTGCACAGATATAAATTGAGCGCACATACCTGCGCGTGGTCCAAGTGGAGCAGAAAGTGGGATCGACTGATGAAGAAGCGGAAGCCGAGTGCGTTCAGCATCAGCGAATGGCTCTGCTTGTCGCCGCCCTGGTTCTGAAAGCGTTCGTCATACAATGGAGTGTTTAAATATGCGCCTCCGTGCCACTCCTCGGCACCGTCGTCCCGCGAGGTGACTGTACCACCGTGGTCTGACGCTCTGATGGACGCATGTGTGTTGCGTCGCCGCCGCCGCCTTGAAGACAGCACACTGTGCGAGGACTCGAGCGCTGGCTGCACGGTGCTGCGATGACGGTACAAAAAGTGTTCCGAGAGCCAGGTCCGTTTCGGCAGCAAATAGTACGGTTCCCACTGCGTTTCAAAACAGTTTTCATACAGCTGCGCGGCCAAGTCGTTGCGCTCGGCGTCCGTCAGGGCAGGGAACGGTCTCGGCTCGTCGTTGAGCCACTGGGTCCAGGACTGCACGTGCTGGTCGCCAAAGAAGAGCGGGTACCGCGTGGGACCATGCCCCGACCACAAATCCGTCAGGGACACGTCGCCGGCCATGTACGACTCAACCAGGCTGGCCTTGGTGAGCGGGAGTTCCGAGGGGTAGAGCGGAGGACGGCTGAGTGCACGCTGGTGCAGGGCGAAACACGGGATAACCAGAGCCCACGGGTTGCCCAGCTCCATGCCGGCTGGGAGCCGAGCTCTTCGCCACGACACGGACGATATGACATTCCGCGCAAAGGCATTCAGATCGTGCGACGGTATAAAGTCGGCTTCCACGGTCAGGATAAACTCTGTGGGCGCGGCCTCGACGGCAATGTTGCGCAGACGATTTATCGGGTAGCGCGTGGTGGGCGCGGTGCACCAGACGCGGCCCAGCCAGCTGGCATCGCCCACCGTGTCCTCGGCGTACGGATACGGCGGCTTGACCAGGATGAGGGAAGTATGTGCAAATGTGGCAGCCATCGCCGGATCATACAGAAAGTCCAGCACTGTCACCAGCTCCCACGGATTAGGCAGGTACCTATACCATATCAATGTCAATAATTGCTCACATAGGACATAATTACAGGACGGCAGAAAGGGGACTGAGGCGCCAGGTGTCTGTGAGGCGTCGGAAGCGCTTCAGACGGTTGGCGGTGAATTGAGTGACCAGCGTCACGTCACGCGTATTCTGGGCCTGTTTCAAGTGCTTGTACGAGCGCTCCACGTCGTAGTTGGCCGTGAAATCATTCAGCGGCACAAACGGCTGCGGCGGGAACGCCTCCAGCAGGTCTGCCAAGTAAAATACATGCGCACGGCGCACGGCAGCAAAGTCCAGCAGGAACGTGCCAGACGCCAGCAACCCCTCCTCCACCAGCGTCTTCATTTCATCATCAGCAAACAGCATCATCAGGAATTCGCGCGGGATATTGACAGTGTAGACACGGGCCGGCAAGCGGTCCACACTGCCGGCAAACGTGCGCCTACACTGCTCCTCCGTGCAGATAGTCACGGCCGGCGCTGACATTGTATCGAACGCGTCTAAGTGAGGTTGAGAGCGCAAAAGTGAAGCGCAGATAAGTGCGTGTACAGATACAATACAGTATAGCACCCATGGTCCACACACACACCTTGCCGGGTGAGAAGCACCGTGTCGGCGGGAGAGTGTGTGGAATCATTGTCCACGCCAGCCAGTGAAAAGTAGTGCCACCCGGGCTGGTAGACACGCAGCGCGGGCGCCAATGCCGCGCCAGCAGAGTGCCGATACCGTCGCATCAGCTCCCCCCTGCCGACAAACATCTCGCCGCCCGCACGATCACTGGCGCGCGCCCGTATGAGGAGCGGAGTGCGCCTGGGGACTGTAATGCGCTCATCGCACTCGACAAACGTGGCGGGGAACGGGCGGGTCGGTGCATCCGGACACCACACGGACCCGTTGGGCGGCGGTGGCCGGTCGTGCAGCAGCAGCCGGTTCCGGATCAGGATGTCCACCGTGGAGGGCATGGTGTCCAGCGGGGGTTGTAGCGGTTCCGTCACCTCTGTGTAGTCAAGCGGCGTGCCACCAGTGACCGGACCCATCACCTGCACCAGCACCACCAGCACAATACCCGCGCCAATTGACGCGACCACCGCGAGCCAGGGACCGCCCACACCGGCATTTGTGGGGCAGAGCCGGCGGATCCGCGGTCGCATTTACACTTCTCCCCAACTTGATTGTCTCCGTATGACTCGGCAAGAACTTGCACACAGCAGCTGTGCACTTTAACTGTGTGGGGCTCTACACACACACACACACACACACACACACACACACACACACACAGTTAAGTGAGTATAGAGTTGACGTACAATGTATGACCAAAGTTGAGCGTGTCCGTAAGCTAAAGGGCTTACACTGAAGCCTTGTCAGCTGTGTCTCGTACATATACACGAAAATACGAAAATACGATGCCACGTGTAGCTAAATAACAATGACAAGGTATACACACAATAGTGCGTGTAGCATACTACTAATGAGCACCGCTGGACATTGACAAGATAATATTGTCTATGTGAATTGCTCTCTGTATGGCTTATTTATCCGAAATGGTTCGACCTGCTACTGCAAAATCTCCGAATTGGCACTTTCGTCACCTGTTTTCCTCATTGCTAGTAATGAGTCGCCCAAGTTAAGAAATGACTCGGCAGCCCACGGAGATGCTTGTGAATGCGACGCAGGCGCAAGTCGACTTTGATGTTGATCAGCCGGGTCTTCAACCGGTAGTGCCCCGTGATAAATTCCTTCGCCCGCGTGCTCACTGCCAATGCCAGCACTAGGCACACTTGCAGTAAGGTCATCTGCACTCTGCACTCTTCCATTGCTTTCCTCGCTGGAGGTAACTTCGGTAATGGCGCTGCTGCTAGTCACGGACAATTGCCGACCAACATTGTAGAACGACTCGCGGAGCAATGCTCTGGCTTGTGGGCTCATTTCGGCGGGATGCTGATGTTGTGGTAAAAACTTCTGCACTGAATCGTCGTTATTGCCCGCAAGTGTCTCGGTGCCTGTTGTTGAGTCCGAGTATATTGACTGCTTCATAACTGGTCCGAGCTGAAATAATGATTGCAACAATAATTTATCATTGCCGGATGAGCCAGTAGATACACTTGCATGAAGCTGGCTCTGATCATCCGAATTGGGATTGCTACCTTCAAAGTTGGATTTGCTGCTCATTGGAAATTCTTGTGACTGCTCCACAGCATTTACTCGATTGCAAGGCGATGAATAATCAGAACCACCCAAATCGTAAGGAGAGTTAGAATCGTGTGGCTGGCGTTGATGGGATTCCTTCATAGCATTTCCGAGTTTGTGGAATGTTGATGCTGGAAAGCGTTCATCTGTTTCGGACCTTGTCGGGTACAATTTCTGGGCCAGTGCACTGTTTGTTGATGAACTAGATGTGACGAGCGATTCAACGTCAGCAAGGGCGCGCTTGTCATACTCCAACGTGTCTGGTATCGTACCGACTCGAGATGAATCGGCTTCGAATCTACTGTGGAGTAGCCTGCTGCATCCGCTGCAGATGAGGCTGCACCTGAGCGTCGTCTCGCACACCAGCACCTTGACTAGGAACGTCACCACCACCAACGGCAAAATATCAACCAAGTTTGCTTCGGAAAAGGCATTTCGAGCATGATGCAGAATACCATCGGGCTGAGGAACATCTGAATACCGTCTTGAAGTTTCTGCAAGTGATGCGGCTAGAAACTGCAACTGCTGTAGAGCCATATCCAACATCTTTGCAAAAAGCACAAAAACTGCTGCTGTGTACGCATCGGACGCAATAGTAAGTGCCAAGCGTTGGCTCCCACCCTCGAGTTCATCCGAAGAGTGTTGAATACCATCATTCAGGACGTCAGCACTCAATCCAACACCAGCAAATATATTTTCATATTTCAGGTTTTCAGCATGATAAATATTCAACGAAGATTGTGCCTCGTTGTAGATTCTGGTTGCGGCTATTGTTGCAGCCACAGTTATTTCGTCCTCCATTTGCAATGGGCGGGGATAAAAGTCCTTCAGTTGATTTGACAACCCTTCAGTAGCGCAGTTCTTTCCGGCGCATGGTACCGCCCGACCAATCTCCTGCATATTTGGATATTTCAGCGTTACAAGCTGTGCTGATGATGCTATCCGTGCCCGATTTTGAAAATTGCCCACAACGACCTTGAAATCAAAGCTGTGCGCCAGCAATTGATAGCCTAGAGCGACGGTATAGCAAACCACCGAAATAGCATATTGTCCCGCCTTCAGAGGTGCAGCGATATCGATCTTGAACTTGGTGCCCACAACTACATGAAGGCTGTCAGCACGAGTGACACCATGAACGGGTGTTTCTGGAGACACAAGCGCCAACGATTGACCAAATGGAACCACATTCTTCCACTCCTCTTTAATGGTTGGCGGGCCCACGTACACTTCCAGCCGACCACAACGAAAACCGTGACGGTACGAATCATCGGGCTCGTTACGAAGGTCCAATACGGTTTTGATATCGGCTCCCGGTGTAAACCAATATTGCGGAATAGGCTCCGCATGGGCATTGCCGGCAGATAAGGCGATCAGACATACGAGTAGCAGCAGAATCATATTTTTGAGCGTTGATGTAAATGCGCCGGAATTGCTGGCGACGTTCGATGCATCTCGTAGCTTACCCCTGCGTCTGCCGCGTGCGTCGCTGTGGCCAATCACAGCGCAAGAAATGTTAGGCAATGTAATCGTAACATGATCAATAGTAGGCACCAATATGCATCACAACAAGATTTCTATGGAGAGTATGGTGAACTGCGCGACCAACTACGATGCCAGCTGCAGATCCAAATCCACGCACATGACCAAACGCAATATGTGGTCTGTGGCACGAATGGTTCCCTTGACGGACGAGAATGGTACCACGGACGGAATAGTCTCTAAGAAAAAGCATGAGTACACATCTAAACAGAGAATAGGTGTTTCAGTAACGTACCTTTAACGACAAACTCCACCTCGCCAGCCTTGACTGGGCACAGTTGGTTGGTGAAGTGATCGATAGCCTCGCACAGACCCCAGCTCTGTCGGAAGTGGATGAATCCGTTCTTCAAATCAGCCTTGACGGACCCGCCACTCAGATCGTAGGCTATTATTATGATTATTATCACAACGAACACTTGATAACAATAATACAAGTCGATTATACTAACCAGCAGTGCCCTTGACGCGAACAGTAATCTCCTGGCCGATAACAGGGCGCTCTGGTGTAATTTTAACTGACGAAACTTGGAACGTGTGTGTGGACGGATCGTCGCACAGCGTCCACATGGGAGTGGATTCATCGCGCGACGACAAGCCGGCCATTTGAAGCATCGAGTCTAGCGACGGGCGATGGAATGCGATCTGGCCATTGGAGTAGACTACGCCAGCTAACGCCGACGCTGTAATCAGCGACGCAGCTGACAGATACATGTGGCACTGTAGCTGTGGTGGTGGTGGTGGTTGCGCTGTTTGTCGCTGCGTGTGGCGCGCGCTGTTTGGTCACTCGGTGTCCATGCTGATTGGTTGGCTGGGTCACGTGTCTCTGCTGCAATTGGCCGCCTAATTGCCAGAGAGGTGTCTACGCAAGGCAGCACCGCGTGGTGATAGTGAATGTGTCAATGAATAAGTGAATTGCATATCGTTGAATGTATTCAACTGTAATAGACAGACTTTATATTGGACAGAAAGACAGCGAACAGCAATCATGCAACGGTTCACCACACTGCCCATCACGCTATTCCGCATCCAGGCCAGGTTGCCGGTCCGGCTACGCGACCAGGCAACACAGGTGGCACGCGGCCGTACATCATTTGACCTGATCACGCACACGGACGCGGCACTGGTGCGCCCAATGCCCGTCGGCGACGCATTCCACACGCCCAACGGCATGTCACTGCGCCCCAGCGGACCCAACATGGCGGCCATACTGCGACAGTTCCGCGGAGAGCCACGCGTTTACCGCCTGCAGGCCGGCACACGCGTCCCACCCGGCACCGTCATCCTTCACGAGCACACGGACCACTACTCGATGCAGGTGGATCGCGACACGCCGCTTGAATCGTTCAACCAGCTGCTTACCGCCTACCTGGAGACACTTCCATCCAGCAGCAAGCAGGACTGGCTCGACGCGTACGACGACATTGACGACCAAGACAACTAAATTGACTACTACAAATCTGCTATAGACATGTGATATGCTGAGTTAAAGTTGTCTGTCTTGCTGAGCACTTCTCGTCAATTAGTTGTCATTAGTTGTCAAGTAGTTGCGTATAAGCAGCTGCATGCACAGCTGCACTACAATTCCATACAATAACATTCCATTAATCAACTTTCATGTGCACAGCGGGACCGTCCAACGCAGGTTGCCGGGTGAGGGCGCTCTGCCGGCGCATGGCCAGTGTGTATATGGAACCCTCCGCCACGGCAACTATCAAGGCCGAGGCCAGTGCGCACAGAGCCACCACCGAATCGCTGGAACTTATCTGCCGACCGCAGTACATGACGGCCGTCACCACTCCAATGACACTCAGTATAATATTGGCCGCCATCACCAAGAGCTGCCGCGCCTCTCGCTCAGCATCCACATCTCCTGGCTGATCGCCGGTGCGTGCCAGTGCCGCCGCCAAGAATGACTCTGCTGCGTTATTGTCGCCGTGTACCATGCGCGAGTATTCGCGGTTCTGCAGGTCGGCACGGATCCTAGTCAGCCGGCGGTCCAGGGAGGCCGACCTTTCACGCTTCTCCTTGTGCGCACAGAGTGACAGGGGGTATATGATGCGGGTGCCGTAGTTGTGCAGGAGGCGTTGCAGGCCATGGCCATCACGCGGTGCCGATGTGTCTGATATGCTTGTGGTCTGGCCGGCGAGACGGAGGAGTAGGCGTCGAAGTGATGTCCACTCCACCACATCCACGTGGCACCTCTGCCCAGTCGTGCTGTCGATATGCTCCACGGATACAATGTCGACAGTGGTAGTGGTGGTGGCGGCGCTGGCGGAACCATTCACACTGGCCGCATTGTGCCGCTCAATGTCGCGGCGCAGCAAATCGGTTACCAGCAGGTGCATTCTGATTGCATGTGAAGGAGAGGGGAATCATTGAAGTACATATGTATAGTATCAAAAATTACTGCCGCGCGGCCATGCCATAGCCGTCTCATATTCCATGTGCCGCCACGTTTAAATGACCACATGAAGTTGTGGGCATTTCAAGTCACAAATATGAAAACATTACAAGCTACATATAACCTATCCAGCGATTGCGGAAGATAATAAACAACCGAACCGTTAATTGACAGCGTATCAGACGAACGTCAAATAGATTGATTGCCAGCCGCATAGCAGAATGCAATGTGTGAGCATATGTGCGTACATATGGGAGCTCATGTACGCACATCTAGCTCTGAGGATGGGACTACAATGGGACTTTGATAGTTTCAGATAATGTGTACATAGAGCTGCAAGAATGTAGAGCTATCTGTATCTGAACTGTTACATACACAATAATGCTAACTGAATATGCACTTGAAGACATACATCGCTGTAATACTATATATGTATACATACACACTATATATATTACATACACACTAATGCTACCCGAATATGTACTTGAAGACAAGCATCGCTGTAATAATATTTATTTACACATACAATGTGCAAAGATTACAGCAGGTCAACAAAGCGCCTCCATTTGAGTGAAATAAACCGTCAATCACACTGAGCCGTCTGAAGCGCCGCTGAAAATGCTCATCAAGTTCGAGAGCCGCTCCAACCGGGTCAAAGGCATCTCCTTCCACCCCAAGCGCCCGTGGCTCCTGTCCTCGCTGCACAATGGCTGTGTGCAGCTGTGGGACTACCGCATGGGTACCCTGATTGAAAAGTTTGAGGAGCATGACGGTGCGTGAGTATTCTACAGTGTATATCCTGCTGCGAGTGGGCGGTGTGCCTATGCAGCTACATCTTTGACACTAGCATGCATGCACACCTGCTGACACTGCACTGACAGGACCTGTGCGTGGTGTGGCGTTTCATCCCACCCAGCCGCTATTCGTGTCTGGCGGCGACGACTACAAGATCAAAGTGTGGAACTACAAGCAGCGCAAGTGCCTCTTCACCCTCACTGGCCACCTGGACTACATACGCACGGTGTCATTCCATCACGAGTACCCGTGGATTGTGTCCTGCTCGGATGACCAGACTATTCGTATCTGGAACTGGCAGTCCCGTCAGTGCATCTCCATCCTGACTGGACACAATCACTACGTAATGTGTGCCCAATTCCACCCCAAGGAGGACCTGCTGGTCTCTGCCTCGCTGGACCAGACTGTGCGCGTCTGGGACATTACAGGCTAGTGATGTGTATAGACATTACATATATATATGTTGACTCTTGTTAGGCTTGCGCAAAAAGAATACCTCGCCGCAGAATACTTTTCCCGAGGATATCCAGTCGATGAGTAGTCGTCTGTCGAGCAATAATCAGTCGGAGCTGTTTGCCAATACGGATGTGTTGGTTAAGTATGTGCTTGAGGGTCATGAGCGCGGTGTCAACTGGGTCTCGTTCCATCCCAACCTGCCGCTCATTGTGTCTGGTGGCGATGACCGCCAAGTTAAGCTGTGGCGCATGAATGGTACATGGCGTTCGTTACATTACTTTTTCTCACTTTGTGTGTTAGAATCAAAGGCCTGGGAGGTTGACACGTGCCGCGGACACTACAACAATGTGTCGTGCGCCATATTCCATCCAAGGCAAGAGTTGATTCTCAGCAATTCAGAGGATCGCTCGATTCGAGTGTGGGACATGAGCAAGCGCACGGCCGTGCACACATTCCGCCGTGACACTGATCGTTTCTGGATACTGGCGGCACATCCAGAGTTGAACTTGCTGGCAGCAGGTGCGTTTTTGAAACTTGATGTATTGTTCATTTTACTGATCTGCACAGGTCATGACAGCGGTTTGATCGTGTTCAAGCTGGAGCGAGAGCGACCTGCATTTTGCATCCATCAGAATTCTCTGTTCTATGTAAAGGACCAGCATTTGCGCCATTTTGACTTTACCACGGGTACTGAAAACTCGATTATTGTTATTCGACGCTCCACCGGTCTCAATAATCAGCCGCGATCGTTGTCGTACAATCCCGCAGAGAATTCCATCTTGCTCACCCGAGTACGTGATGCTGATTGCATCCGATTGTTTCGTACGCTAATTTTCATGCAGCCAACGGACGGTGGCCAGTATGAAATGTATTCGCTGCCAAAGGACTTTGCCAAGGTGACCGATCCGCGAGATGCTTCCAAAGATTGTGTCAGTGCTGCCGCCAATTCGGCAGTTTTTGTGGCGCGCAATCGCTATGCTCTACTGCACCAGTCTGTCCAGGTTTGTTTATGGTATTTTCGTCAATTTAAGTGTATGTAATGCCATGTATAGCAACTGGTGGTACGTACGCTGGACAAGGATACGGCGCGCACCATCAGCCTGCCATCGCCCGTTGTGGACATTTTCTTTGCCGGAACTGGAATGCTGCTCATGACCACTCAAACGTCTGTCATCCTGTTTGATCTGCAGCAGGAGGCGCAAGTAGCCGAGATGCAGACCACCGCATTTATCAAGGCCGTCCAGTGGTCAGCTGATGGAGAAACTGTGGCGCTTATGGGCAAGCATGTGCTTATATTTGCCAACAAGAAGTTGGACCAACTGGCCATCATTCACGAGACTATCCGCATCAAGAGTGGTGTGTGGGATCAATGCGGAGTCTTTGTCTACTCTACGCTGAACCATATCAAATATGCCTTGCCTCAGGGGTAGGTGCACATGAATCCAGTCCATATTGTGCCGCTAAAATTAATTTAATTAATTCGCAGCGATAACGGAATCATTCGCACGCTGCAGCAGACAATGTACCTGACTAGGTCGCACGGCAACAACTTGTACTGTCTGGACCGCGACGGCAAAGTGCGTGTCCTGATGATTGAGCCGACCGAGTACCGTTTCAAGTTGGCGCTGGTCAAGCGCAACTATGACGAGGTGTTGCACATTATTCGCAACTCGAACCTAGTCGGCCAGTCTATCATTGCCTATCTTCGTGACAAAGGTTACCCAGAGGTAGGTTCAATTAAGAAATTTCTAGGTTAAGATAACATAATATCTAGGTGGCACTGCACTTTGTGCGCGATTGCCGCACTCGATTTGATTTGTCGCTAGAGTGCGCCAATATGGAGGTTGCGCTGGAGACGGCCAAGGAGCTGGACCAAGATGAGTGTTGGGCGCAGCTGGCCGCAATTGCGCTCAAGCAAGGCAACCAGCAGATTGTGGAGACCGCGTATCAGCGCATCAAGGCCTTCGAAAAGCTGTCCTTCTTGTACTTGATTACTGGCAGTACTGACAAGCTGCGCAAAATGATGAAGATTGCGGAGCTGCGCAGCGACACGGTCTCGCAGTTTCATAACGCTCTATACCTCGGCGACGTGGAGGAGCAGGTCAAGGTACTGCACTCTTCCGGTCAAGGTTGGTTGTCGCGCACTTGTTTACCAGTTACTTATGTAATGGTGCAGCACCGCTTGCCTATGCGATGGCCAAGCGCCACGGAATGACGGAACTGGCCGAGAGCATACTGACTGCAAGTGGCAAGTCCGCGGAAGAGGTTGACCCGCTGCTGGCTAGTAGCTGCTTACTTGTACCGCCGCGCCCTCTTTGCAAGAACGCCGATCAGAATTGGCCGCAGCTGACGGTTTCCCGCGGCATATTTGAGTCGGGCGCCTTTTTGGGTGGCGCCGCCGCTAACGTCGCTAACGTCGCTACCGCTGTGGCTGTAGTTGCCGCGCCTGTCATGAGCGACGATGCAGAAATTGGCGGCGACTGGGGAATGGACGACGATATCCCGGAGCTGTCATCTCCGGGCAGAGTCGCGGCTAGCAAAGGTGCTGTCATGAGTGAGGCTGCTGCTGCCGGCGACGAGGACGGCGGCTGGGACATTGACGATGATTTGGCTGCGGCGATTGCCGATGCGAATGTTGGTGCCGACAGTGCTGCAGCGACTTCCACTTTTGTGGTACCCTCGCCTGGCGTGCGGCCTTCAGAGTGGTGGGCACGCAACAGTCAGCTGGCCGTGGATCACGTGGCGGCCGGCCAGTTTGAATCGGCCATGCAGCTCTACAGTCGCCAGGCGGGCATCTGCAACTTTGCCCCGCTCAAGGCGCTGTTTATGGCCGTGTACAAGTCCTCGCGGGCCACTCTGTCCACTGTAGGCGGTGGACCTGGCTCGGTGGCGATGCAGACTGCGCTGCACCGCAACTGGGCCGACGGTGTGGACTCTCGACGTGTGCTCCCCGCACTGCCGTTCTCATTCCAGTCTATCATCGATGTGCTGCAGGTCGCGTACCAGGCTACCACCGCCGGCAAATTCGCCGAAGCGCTCGAGTTATTCACGCGCATCTTGCACCTGTCGCTGTTTATTGTGGTGGACAAGCGGTCCGAAGTGGACGAGATCAAGCAGTTGACGGAGGTGGCGCGCGAGTACATTCTCGGCATGCAGTTGGAGTTGGCACGCAAGGAATTGCCAACAGACTCGCCGGCTGACCAAAAACGCGGAGTGGAACTAGCAGCGTATTTTACGCACTGCCGTTTGCAAGCCGTGCATTCCGTGCTCAGTCTGCGCGTGGCCATGGCGCAAGCGTTCAAGTTGAAGTGTTTCCAGACGACAAGTTCCTTTGTGCGTCGACTGTTGGAACTGGGACCCACACCGCAAATTGCACAGCAGGTATGTCTGTACACGCGAACAATCATTAATGGAATAGCTAACTATATGTATTACAGGCGCGCAAGATCCAGTCTCTGGTGGAGGGTTCGCCCCGCGATGAGGTGGCGCTTGAGTACGACCCGCTGAATCCATTTGTGTTGTGTGCGGCATCGTTTACTCCGATCTACAAGGGCAGTCAGGCGCTGACTTGCCCTTTCTGCCAGGCTTCGTACAAACCGCAGCACGCCGGCATTGTTTGCATTGTGTGCAAAGTGGCCAAGGTGGGAGTGACGGGCACCAGCGGCATGCGATGGATGGCGGATGGCGCCGCGAGATAGTTGACGAGAACAGAATTATTCAATCGACCTTGACACAACACACAATACACTTCACTTGTGGTGATTGTGCTTTTTGTACTATCACACCAAATATCAGACAGTTGACCCTTTGACGAATGAACGATTTCAAGATGATCGCCTTTGGGTTGATACTAGTTGACCGAACATTTACAAGCACAGCGAAACGCAGCTTCCACGCGTCACTTGCTCCACTTTGTTAATTAAGAGATTTGGCAGTGCGTTCCACTGGTTGCAGGATTTGAATATACCAAAGGTATATTCAAATTTAATTCAAATATATTCAAGTATAATTCAAGTATATTCAAATTTAATTTATTTATATTAATAATAAATATACCAAAGGTAAGTTGAATAAATAAGCTGCCCGGCCATTTTGATTGCCGACATGTGATCATCCTTGGATTGCCTATGCATGAAGTGGCATACACCTGGCGAGTCATTTAGCAAATTCACCTAATGAAAGGACTGGACTTGACTAGATGAATGAAATGCAATGGACTAAGAATGGACTAAGTCCTAATGAAAGGACTAAGGATTGCAGCCCTGCAGCCACCTCAGCACCTAGCAGGGAAACAGTCCGGCCACAAGCGGCTAGTGGGCTTGTGAGTCAATACCTGCTTGTTCGACTTGATTCGGCACCAATTTTCACCACCACAATGCTCCTGCTATCACCACTGACATTCACGCAAACATTCATGGCCGCCTCACAGTGGACCAGTGCAGCTTTCACACCCTGTTCTCCGTCGACACAAGGAAAAGAAAGAGTAGCAAACGTTCACCTGGGAGCAATCCCAAAATTTCTCAATGCAGACTTATCTCTCACAAGGATGGGAATGCCGGGCTTATTCAACAAAAACCAAACAGTGCGAGCTGTTTTTTACTAAGGATTGGACTAGAATGTGAAAGTTTGCTGGGCACAACTGTTATACACACTTATTACTGTTATACACACTTAATATGCACAAAAAATCTATATAGCCAAGCTCAATACAGCGACGCACAGTCACCAGATCGGAGACGCCAAAAATAATATTCTTGTAATTCACACTCGAAGCGCGTTCGGCGTGCGCGAATGGACAACGACGCGCTCTTTGCGCAGTTTATCCACGGTGACCGGGCGGTGCAGCTGCAGCAGCAGTGTGGTGACGGTGCGGACGGTGTGGACGCTGGTAGTATGTTGGATGGCGGGGTGGATGCGGCGGCGATAGGTGGCGTGCGCGGCGCCGCAACGACGCTGGTCAACAAGTCCCCGCCGTGGACCGGCGACCGGCCGCCCAGTGTGCCACTGCTGCCGTGGCAGTGCCGTGCCCCCGACGCCTCCACCGCCTATTTAAGTGAACAGCGCTCGCCCGCCCTGTCGTGCACCTCGAGCCGCGCCTCCATTGTCAACGCGGGCATCGCGGGCATGGACGCCGCTGGCGATGCCGACGTCGACGATGACGAGCTGCTACTGCTGACCCCGCTCTTCCCGCCGTCACTCAGTCCGTCGCCGGCACTGCGCGGCGACGGGACCCGGAGTGCGGCGGTGTCGATGAGCGAGTTGAATTTGTTGCGATCGCCGGCGTTGGCGGCGGGACGCGCGGCATTGGCACTGCATGCGGCTGCGGCGGCCGAGCTTGCCATGCCCACATTGGGTGGCGGTGGGGAGATTAGTGGCGGTGGGCAGGCATTTGGCAATCAGAAGCGAGACGCTCGAGTGGCCGATTCGATGCGACGCGGACACCGCTCCCAACACCAGCCGCTCACCCCGGGCGCTCTGATGCGCATGGGCGCCAGTGGCAGCTCCATCAACATGATTACCGACAACTCATCACGTGCACAGGAAGCGCGGCCAAGTGCCAGCAGTAGTCGACGTGGCAGCAGCAGTAGCGGTCGCCGTCGTCACTCCCCGTTCGCTGAAGAGATCAACACTGACACGGCGATGGAAACTGCCGCGCCTGCTGCCACAGCAGCCACGGCAGGAGATACCGCGGCCGATGGTTACAGCGATGCCAGTTCAGATATGCGCAAATCGCATCACAAACTGTCGGAGCAGCGTCGACGCGACTCCATCAAAAAGTGCTTCGAGTCGCTGGCCGGCGTGCTGCCAAACGTTACGGAAAAGGTTCCCACTAAGCTGCACCTGCTGCAAAAGTGTGCGTAGTTGTGCTGTGTTGTACAAATGGTTTGTGTATTACACAAGTGCTGTATATCGTATATGGGCTATAATATCACAAATTATCTGTCTTAATGTAAAAATCAGGCTATGAGCACATTTGCGCACAAAATAGCGAGAAGCGCGCGCTGGAAGAGCAAGTGCGCAAACTACGCGCCCAATTGGACCGCGCCACCAGGTGAACCGAGCAGCGGCACCAGTACAGTATCTATAGACATTTATCGTTGTGCTGTGGCTGTGTGCTGCTGTTTTTATAGAGAGTTGCATCTGCGTGCGCGCTTCAATGTCGCTGGCGGCAAATTGCTGCAATGCTGAGCCGCACGCAACTGGCCGACTTGCTGCTCCAGTTCGCGCAATCGCCGCCACACCTCATCGTTATCAATATTTGCATCCTCCACAGTGCATTCGCCTGTACTCGGGGTGGTGTCGACACTGTCAGTGTCCGTGCCATGCCCGTCAGAGCCGTCAATGAGCGCCAGTGCAGATGCGCTGCTCGTGGCGGGCGACTGTTTTGGCAACGAGTAGGTGTCGTATTGCGCATCACACCTCGACTTCATATCATGGCTGTCACGGTCGGTGGCTGCATAATCCGTGCCGCGAGTGGCCGCACAGCTGCTTGATGCCGCGTCGATTACAGCTGAAGCATTAATGCCTGCCTTTGCTGTGCGGCGTCGCCTCAGTCGCCTGCAACGCCTCACCTCTGTCTCTCGGCGTGTCAGTCAGTGTTGTGTCACACATATGTAGCTATGTAGCTGTAAGACTTTACGATCCGCACACACCCTGGGCAATGCCCTCACTGGCGCTCAATGCCAACAGGTCCCAGTTGACTGCGAGCAGTGGCTGAGACGCGTCATCAATAGGGTCAGTGTCGGCGTTGCATTGCTTTGGTGTGGACATTGCAGCGCGAGTGACACGAAGCCGGGTTGGTGGCACGCGCGGCACACCTGCACTGCTGCAGAGGTCAGGTGGCGGACTGCACGCACGCCGAGACGCCACTGACACTCACCGCAAGCCGTCTCGACGCGTCCAATTCATCAATTGCTCTCCTGGATAAATAGTTGTCTGCCTGTCTTCTTACACAACAAGCGCAACACACTTGCACATGTATATATTATATACAGCATATATATATATATATATATATACACAGCATGTATTACATTGATTGATTTATTCATTAAACGTATCTAACCGGTCGGTCATGACGTTATAGTGATCGGACACACAATCGGCACACAGGTATGATGGACCCCATACGGAGTAAACCACCGAACAGTGACGGCGCACAGTCGGGGCGTATCAATTGTTGCGCGCAGTGTTGTGATTGTTCTTGGCGAGTCGTAACAGTCATGTGACTAGTGTTGTTGTTGTTGTAATGGAGCTGGACGGGGCGGACCTTTACCGCGACGCCTCTGACGCTGAACTTGAGAGCCGAAACCGAAGTACCGAATATCTGAAGGAAACCGAAACCGCAACCGCAACGTGTTGAATGACCGAAACTGACACCCCGAAAAATCTGGCGGCACAACAACGCAGTAAAATTCGAAAAACCGGCACGTATTACAGCATATACACATATTATATGTACTTGAGCGCAATGCAAACAGATGGCCGACCGACCGACAGACACGCCGCGCATCCCCGATCGGCACAGTCGACGCGGCACGGACATATATACACGCACGTCTGCTTCCTCATCGTTCAACGGTCACAGTTACGATGAGATTATCTGCGGCTACGGCGGCCGTCTTCGTGCTGTCTGTCGCTGCTACCGTCACGCATGGATCCTCCGCCGGCGATTGGATGCATGACAAATGGCAAGCAATGAAGGACCGACTGGCGCGGCTGGATCGCGCCCTCACCGACACATTGTACGACGCCAGTGCCGACTCGCGCACCGCGGTTCAAAACTTTGTCGACCGTGTGCAAAACTGTTGTACTGATCACGACCAGCGTGAAGCGGCACCGCGCTCACTCCTCTACAGCGACGAGGTTTCAAGCAACAGCAGTAGCAGCAGCAGTACTTCGACATCAACCAATATCACCGCCACCGCCGACAACTCTGGCTGGTCGGTGCAGCAGAATGCAACTACTTCAACTGTGCAGCAAAACTCGACCATCAGCACCACGAACGGTAACAACACGACAACTAACCAGAACAGTACAATCAGCATCGTGGACAAGGACGGTGGCGACGATGATTCCGACTCGGGCGACTCCTTCTTTTCCACCTTTGACCTGGCCAACGTCGATGCGCAAGGCATCCAAGACTCTTTTACTGGGTTTGCCCATGCACTCACGTCCCGACTGTCTGGCGCCTTCTCTGACGTCAAGGGCAAGTCACAACAGGTTGACAATGGTTGATGTGCTGATGTGACCGCAGGCGCCATAAACCTGGCCGAGGAGCGCAGCACAGTGCAGCCGAGCGACAATGAAGCGGAACGTGATACCGGCAGTGCGCACCACCGCCTGCAAGTGTTTCGCGATCAGCTAGACAATCTGGCAGCCCACCTCAAAGTGCACATTCACAGCGGGAACAGTGCGGCGAAATCAACGGCTTCGAACGGGGTGCAGGCCGTGCGCGACACCGCGCAGTACTTGTCGGATCGAGAGAATGTCACGGCGAAATCAGAGGCGGGCGCCAAGTGGTCCGCTACTGGCGGTGATGCCACGGATGCGGCTGCGGACTACGCCACGACACTGCTCGAGTCCGTCTCCGGCACAATTGAAGCATTCCTTACGGCTATGCAGGCATCTGGCAACAGCGACGACAAGAGTATTGCACAGGCCTCGGCACCGCAGGGCATGCTGCAGCGAGGGGATAGTGCCAGTGCAAGCAAGGACGATCCGACAGTCCTGGAACCTTACGACTCGAAACCCTCAGTCCTGCCACCGTACGGCACCGTGCCAGGTACTGCCTCGTCTGCTACGTTTACCGGGGCAATGTTGGCAATTACCGCTGCCCTTG
Organism: Aphelidium insulamus; assembly: GCA_036784855.1. NCBI lineage: Eukaryota > Fungi > Aphelidiomycota > Aphelidea > Aphelidiaceae > Aphelidium > Aphelidium insulamus. Next base: position 815,511 of record JAZDSV010000001.1, on the reverse strand, counting down.
TCGTCTACATCTAGTTATTATTTCAGTCTTAAATAAACCTGCATCTTCATCTTTCAACATCAATTTTACAATATTTATCTTCATTTTAACTCGGTAATGTCAGATACAGATGTGCTTCAGCTGCTAAATATCAGAGGGAGAATGTATCTGCCAGGAGTTGCTTTATAGTTGTCGCATTACAATTGTCGCTCATCTGCCACGGGTTCCAAGGCTGCATTACCGTTGAACTTTCAAGTGTAATATTCTTTATCTGCAGAACACTTCCATATAATGTCGCGCCATTCCGCAGCCTGTGACTGACATTGCAATTTAGCACATTCAAGGGCGTCTTTCTTTCACGTGCATAACCCTAAAAAAAATCGCAATCAAAATGGCTCGAGCAGCATCTGCGCGTCGGATCACTTCGGCATTCTCGCCGCCGCCTACAACGAAACATGGCCATGTACGCACAGCCGCATTGAGTGTGGCGGCAAAGGGCAAGAAACGCGATTACAGACTCATGGCACCCGGTTCTCCGCCTGTGGACAGTGCGGCGGTTCAGGTGGTTGACACGGTCGAAGACACCGGTGTTGGTGGCCACGCAGACTTGCGACTGGAATCTGGCAGTGCCGAAGACTCTAGTGGTGGTCATGTGTGCGTTAACGTGCTATTTGTGCATCATTGAGGGTTTGTATTTGACTGAGAATAGGGATGAACTTACGGTCCTGCTGGGCGCCTTTGAGGGTACTGTCTGACATTGCGCGGAATACATATGCACCTAATTTGCGGGTAGGCAAAATGCGCAAGAAGCAAAACGCTGCCCAGCAACGCGTTGCACAGCAGCTTGACCAGGTACATACAGGCTGTGCCATGTGACGACAGAGCACAGTGACAATTGTCGCCTTTAGCACACGCGCTCTGCCGAGGAATATATCAAACAGACAATCGGCGATCTGCGATCAAAACAGTACGTGAGATGATGCTCGGAATTGTTAACCCCAATAAAAGTGAGCAATCGCTGGAGACTGGCCGGGATGAGTGGGATGCGTATGTCAAGAAAAACGTAAAGCTTGCGCGAACAATGCGAGATCATCTTCAAATGCTGCAGGTAAGCAATCTGTATGATCACGTATATCACAATAAGTCACAACTATGCGCCAAGGCTATGGAGACCGAAATGCAGAAACAGCTCGTGGAAAATGAAGGTACACATGAGGAACAAACTCGCAAGGCTGTCAAGACTTTGCGTCGAGTTGGTATGCTTCAATTTTTATACTATTGCTCTAACGCGGAAGCTGCCGAAGGAAAGGCGTGTGCTGAATCAGCCAAGTTGTCGTCGGATAATTGGTTAACTAGCGCGATGGCAGCAGAGAACGACTCCAGTCCTGGGGATTGCACGGCAGCGCCACAAAGCGCATCTCGTGACTCGCACCATTATACAGCAGAGACACCGATTCTCGGAAGAGTAGTAGGAGCAGTTACAACGACGGGAGACACGCGCCAGTCCACAAAAAAGGACGAAGTGCTGAAGGAACTGTCAAAGTTGCTCGACAGCCTGGTCTGAGACAAGGCACTTTACACGACACACATTCAAATAAACACGCATAATCTGTCATTGCAACGGGTGATGATCAAGCTGCTTTGAGATCGATCGAAGATGGATGGGCGATCATTGATGGCGATGGCGCAGATCGATTGGCTGACGGGCAACGCGATGCTATCGGCCAGTGCATCTCGACAATCTTATCGTTCAGCTACATAAAGAGCGCGATTTACGTAGGCACTCATATCACAGTAGCTCACTCTGTCACGAGGTGTCAGCCACGTGATTTCTGTGTGGAAGGTTGAATTTACGCCACATTTACCGACTTCTCCTTACATACAATATGTCTGTCGATATGCAGCGCCATCATGCGGTCACCGCGACAGCAACTGCACCGCCTCGGCTCAGCTCGCCGCCGCGTAAATCGGAGGCACTAGATCCCGTAGCCACTTTGGCTCTGGTAGTCAAACTCGTGGACCGGATGTTGAGCCGCAATGATAAATTGTCGCCGACTTCCGGCAAGCCACCATCATCGGCGCCCCCAGCATGCATAATTCGATTTCACTCCAAGACGCCTCCGGAAATCACGCCGAAACAGTATCTGGAGCGCCTGGCCAAGTACGCACCATTTCCCGGAGAATGTTTGGTCACGGCGCTGGTGTACATTGACCGCCTGGTGGGTGGCCACCCGAACATCGTGGTCAACAGTTTCAATGTGCATCGCGTGTTGCTAGCGTCGCTCCTGCTGGCGATCAAGTTTCACTGCGACAACATCTACACCAATTCGCACTACGCAAAAGTGGGCGGTGTGTCTGTGCGCGAACTACGCTCACTGGAATTCGACATGCTGGCCATGTTGGACTACGGGATCGCCGTAGATGTCACGGAGGTGGACTTGTACGCGGATCAGCTACAGTCTGCATTCAATGGCGAGACGGCCAGTGTGCCACCACCGCCGCTCAAGTATGCGCCTCCCATCAATGCGCCGCCGCCGCCACCGCCCATCAAGACTTATCCCACGCCGCCAGCCGTGCACGCAGAGGCAAGAAACCCGCTGGCCACATCGGTGGACATGCCATCAGGCATCATTTCCCGCTATCAGCACCTTCGCGTCGGATCGCGTTCATCTTCTTCTAAGCGCAGTGACAGTGCCGGCTTACATGCATCTCATCAGTCCACTCCCGCTGCCAACATCAGTCCGACATCAGTGCAATCGCGGCGCAGCAGTAGCAACACCACATCCATCGCCATGCCGACTCCGGTGCCTCATCGCGGTCACGCGCTAAGTAACGCAGCAACAACAATGATGGCGCCAACCGCGGCAGATGGCACCGACTCGGCATACTCATCGCTACGATCTTCGCGGCGCACCTCCTTCACCGCATCGCCGACTCTGACCCGCGTCGTGGTCACAGCCTCGCCGCCACTCACACCGAAATGCGACACCAATAAGATGGCGATGATCCATCCGGAGGGCGCCGCGGAGAAATGTGCCGCAGCAACAACACCTCGCGGTAACAACGATCAACGCCCTTATGCAGCGGGAACACCTCGCAAGCTGGCCGCCTACGAAACAGTGTCTCAGTCCTTGGCTGCGGCCGCACAACTATTTGCGGCACAGTCTGCACGTCGGACGTTTCGGGACTCTGATTCCGGCATTGACGTGCCGTCGCCGCGAAACAGTCCGCCGCGCTCAAGTCGATTAGCTTCTCGCCGAGATTAAATTGTTTTTCTTGTTTCCACCATCTTCTTTCTCGCTGTCTCTTTTCTTTTCTTTTTCTTCCTGGCGCCATCCTACTTTCTTCCGTGTTACCTTCTGGCTCTCTACCCGTTCGCAAATAGCTTGATACTTGCTATATACCTTCTGTCGAATCAAACTTTCATTCGACTATTAGTTGCATCAGATATCCAGCAAAGAAGCATCATTTATTCCCCCATCAACTGATGTTTACGCACATGGCATGGCGCAGTCGCCACTCGAGCAACCGCCACGAGGCACTGTAATGTGCGTAGCAAGCACCCACCACCGCCACGTGCCACAGCTGGTGTGAATGCAGAAACACATCCAGTTTCCCCGGAAACCATCTGAGCACAAAGAAAGTCACTTAGCAGACCAACAATCTCAATCTTAATCTTACCGCTCCGGGATGCGATAGGCATACATGGCTGCACCGCCCAAATACAATGCAGCCATAGCGTACCAACCGTGATATGCACCCAAATCAATGCCCACGGGCCAGCCGTATGCAAGGAGAAAGTGCACAACAGGACTAGCGCTGGCCAAGCAGCTAATCAAATATATGAGAGTGCGCCATTTGCGGAACGATCCCTGTGCCCACGCCGGATGGAAGGGACCAAGCACGCCCACGCTAGCGGTGATGATGGCAAATGTTATCCATGTGACGCGCGGCACAGCGTCGCAATAGAATCCAAAGTACGTGAGAAGACATGCAGAGCCGCAAATGAGCGTCGATATGCCCGCATAGTCCAGACAGCCAAATGTGACGTATGCCCGCCGCGAGTGACAAAAATGCGTATGGAACAGAGTGGAGAAAAGAAAGCAAAGCGCTGCACTGAGAAAATATGACGCGAATGCGATATGGTCAGACCATTTTGCGTAGTCTGGCAGAGTCCTGCACCGATATTGAATCTACAAGCAAGTGATGAACATTGTCAGACGCACATGTGAACATTGACCATCAGCCCGACAAAAAGCACAAATCCAACTAGATGAGTCCATATGTTTCCCGTCTCGTTGTGCAACATGAATACACTACGCCTAAACGCCTTGTCAAGACGCGCTTACGCTACCAGGTAGCGTATATAACGTACCAATTGTCTGCATACGAGTAGAACAGCCGATATGAACCGCGAATGTACTCATTGTCTAGGCGTGGAGTCAGATATGTAAAATCACCGCGGAATGTCCCGACTACCTTGCAAGTACCGCGGCAAGTCGTCAAACGTGTAGAGCTTCAGCTGCGGCCAGCGACCCTCCATCAGTGCCTGCTTCAGCTCGGCAGCCAGCTCCGTACGAATCTGCTGCTCCAGCTCCTCGTCGCTACGTGCCGCACCCTCACTCCACGACACCGTGACCTTGTTGCCGTGCTCCGTGGTCGCGTCCAGCAGCAAAGAATCGGCACTGGAGACGCACGTGCGGTGCATACCCTCGGACTGGCAGGTGCGTTTCCTGTCGCGGCATTCCGGATGCAGATCACGCACGAGGCTGGTTGGATACGCCGAGCTAGCCGCTCGCTGGCGAGGCATGGATTGCATCGGCGGCGCGGCAGAGCGGGTGAGCATCGGGAAGGCGGAACTGCGCCGACTGTGCGGCTAATCGGAGCACTTATCGATGGAGTGCACGTGCGTCGCGTGATTGTATTTGCCGGATTGGGGGCGACACGAGTTGTTTGCCGTGCCGGTGCGAGAGTGGCTTTGGTACATACCTAAATAGCATTAGATATAAGGAATCCGCAATTAAATTCTTCAAGCTGCACTCTACATGCTGTGTGATATCAAATGTAACTCTTCGAGTGTTGAACTATTAGTTATGGACAGGCTCCAAAGGCTACGTAATTCATGTATTGCATGCACACGTCATCAGCGCAGAATCACACTGGCAGATGATTGAAAACAATGGTGACCACCGTGAACAGTACTGCTCGCTTCACCAATGATGACTGGTCGCCCACAACAGACTCGGTGAGTGCCGTGGTGACATTGGCCAAAACGTTCGACAAGTACACAAACATGTAGGTCACAATGACAAAGTTGGTGAGCCACGACTGCGGGATCACCACCAGTAGACCCCTTGTATCCAACGCCAGCCAAAAATGGAACTGAACGATAAATGTTTCGAGTGATATGCGGCCAAAGAAGCAGTAGAACCAGCTGGTGTACTTTCTGGCAGATTCGTTAATGTTTCTCAGCGCCACAAATACCAAGATGGGTATAAAGGAAAGATACGGCTGAAATGCGTTGTAAGTGAACTAGCAGAAACAACGTGAGTCCACAAGTGCGTATTTTACAGCGCGAACATACTTTATCCGTCTGGAATTCAACGATGAAGTAGCCGATTGTGACTAGGATACCACCGGTCCAAAGCACCTTTTCAATCTGCTGATATCGTTCTGCAGTGAAACTAGCAACGTAGTCTTTCGCCAGTATAGACGCGTAGCCCACTCCCATGCCCACAAACACAATGTATCGATCCAGCTCGTAGCGAAACAGCCACTCGTGCGCATCCCACAGTGTTCCCGTCACCGCAGCAAATGCTACAGTCAGCCCCTCGAACAGACCGCCTATCGCAACTAGTAGTGTGCAAATAACGGCAGCAACTACCATCTTGGTCACCATGAACCAGGTTATGCTATTCATGTTGGACTTGATATACATCGTCAGCCAAATCACGCAGAACCACAGCGACACGAGTGGCGAAAAGTAGTACGCCTGGTATGACGAGTTCATGACGTAGGCGAGCACAAATGTGAACAAGTTGAGCCGAGCCATTACTTTGGCCACACGCACAAAGCTAAAATCATTCCGTTTGAAAAAGTATAGAAAGTGTCCGTAGCCAGTCATGAACAAGTACGCAGCCACGAGAATGCGCATAACTATGTGCGCAATTAGCGAAGAGGTTATTTCATAGGATGAGAAGAATACTTGCAATTGTATATGCCCGACACGCTAGAAGCGCCGGTGTAATGGTAAATGAGAATCACAATTTGCATCCAGCCTTTCCACTCGTCCGTTATGTGCCGATTCAGGAATGACGAGTCCTTGTTCTCTTCCACAGTCAGCCCGCCCGCAACTAGCATCAGCAGTATCAGACCAGTAAAAGTCGGAATGTCGAAATGCTTTTGCATCTTCATGAACATTGTAGACCGATCCGCAAGCAAGAGGAGCAGCAGCGATCCCGCCAGTTTAGAGACATTCAGCGCTGTGGTCTCTTCAGGCATTGCAGACAACATGAACGAAAACTGCCCATAGCGCCGGGCGACTATTCATGCATTATTGCACTAACACAAAACCATGTTAAATGGACTCACCCCAGTGAACCATCAGCGAAAGTGGACCCAGGTAGACCAGAAGCAGAGCGGAAAATATTTGCTTCCAATTCAAGTACGGGTATTGTACGCAGCATGAGGCTGGGACAGGCACGGGGCTGTTTGAAAACAGCTTGTCGTTGCACGCATAGTTGAGAAGCAAGTCCGTCTCCAAAGCGTACAGTCGTCGATCAAGATGCAGACCGTCCACCGTGGCTATGCGGCTGTCGGAAAACATTTCGCCGACCGCAAGAGGAAACTTTAATTTGTCGACCAGATGAGGGTACGTGTCGTAGAAGTGAAGAACATTAGCGGCCAACAGTTCGTTGTAGCGCTGCACCAGCACGGACGACATGGCCTGACGTGCTTGATTCAGTTTCAACTCCTGCACCGGATGCACCGGCAGGAGAAAGAGTGTTGGCGGTGGGCGAGCATCCGCCGCCGGCTGTAGATGCCCATCGCCAAATCTGATCAACATGGCGGCGATGGTGGCGTTCCATCGCTGTAGTCCCTCATCGCGCGGCTCGTTCTTCATGTACCACGGTCCGGCGGACACGATTATGAACCGCGGCTGCTGGTCGGCAATCTTGTCCAGCGCGGTGGTGTTCAGATATGCATCCCAGAAGAAATTCAGAACAGTACGCGAACTGTTATTCGGACCGAATTCCACATACGTATCGCCGTGCAACTTGCCATAGTCCATGGCGGTCACTCGATCACCGAGAGAATTATACAGATAGCGCGCCACTGAATCGCCCATAACATATATGGGATCTGTGCCGAAACAGCGCTCCATACGGCGGCGATCGTACGGCGTGGTAGCGCATCCAAGTGGCTGCCACACTCCGAACCGCTCCAGACCACTATTCCACCACCAGCCATTGTGCAGCATCTGCTCACAGCTAGTTCCATCTGTGTGGAGTTAATAGAGTGCATAATATCCATTAAGCAATAAGCGTGTATAGCATACCGTAAGAGCCGTCACCGCCCTGGCTGGCAGATGAGAGAGGATAATTGCAGGCCAGACTAATGCCGGATATCAGAAGGAATATCGCAAAGAGAAAATTGTGAGTGGAGTGCGCACACAGCACCGACACAAACGACGAAGACGCCGGTGACTTGGCGGCATTGCCACGCTTTAAAGTTGCCTTATGCGGCGCTGTTGGGGGCGGCAATGGTCGGTCGTTGGCAGCCGCCTGCTGTATGAGTGGTGTCACATCAGTGCCATCGTCGGCTGCGCTCTTTACTACCACGGCGCCGTCACCCTCATGCCGGTGCGTCGCCGTCATTGTTCCGCTGTTGAATGCTGAATGTTTTTGTGCTGTTGTGTGAGTGTGTTCACGTGTGGGCGGTCGGCTGCCAATTACGTTGCTTACTGCGTAATACACGTGCATATTTAGATATATATATATATATATATATATAGATAATGCTACAATGAGTGGGGTTTGCTGTGCCTCGCCACACTTGACATTGACAGCGTCTGGGTAAGCAGCAAGAATTTATATACAAAGAAAGTTTACATAGGAAAAAAAAAGAAAAAATTTCATAGCAAGAAAAAGAACAACGGAAAAGATATTTATGCACATATACACATAATTTCATCCAGCGGTACTGCTGCATTTACCGGCGTCTGCATAAATATACTGCATTAGCCGGGATGGTCTGTTGTGCAACACTCACAACGGTATTGGTATTGCACATACGTGGCTCTCATAGAGACCAGTCATGTTAAACTTACCATGTTATATTCATAGTATAGTATTAGCATAGTCATAGTATTTGTGTTCATACATATGTACATATGTGCCAGAGAGACAGACCGCGGGGACTTTGATACAAAAGACACCACCAACACACTTTATGGCTTCTGCATCCCACAAAGAATCTTGTCCAGCTGGTGTTGAATCCTCTTTAAACGATCTTCCACTTGGCGCCGGGATGGACTGTCCAGCTGCCGTAAATGCGCATAAGACTCGACACCGGGACTATCAACGGCGTCCAGGTCGAGCAGCAGTTCATGCGCGTCCTGCGGCGGTGTGCTCGCCGTATCGATAATATTGTCGACCATTGCTGAAGTAGTGCGACCTGCACGGCGCCTGGTAGAGAGTGGCACCGCAAGAATGCTACTGTTGTTTGCACGTTGCCGTGGGGTCTGTTCCATGTAAGTTGATGTGGGGTACGGTGCAGTCGCGGCGGTGGTCATTTGTCTGCGCGGCGTCGCATCCACCGCTGCATTACTGCGTTGTACTACTGAGTCGGTGCTCGCAGTCACTTTTGCTGCATTGCCATCTCTGCGAACACGCCGTCAGTCATCATTGGCACACATATATCATCTCAACAGACCTCGTGGCAGTCGGTACAGCCACCAGACGCTTCACGCTCCCGTTGTACTCGCGGCAAAAGGTTACCACGTCCATTTGCCGCACCTCTGGCGGGAATCGGGACAGCTCCAGGTCTAGTCGCAAGCGCAGCGCCGTCGTCATTAGTTGTGCCTTTTGCCGCAGTTTCCGTATCCTGTCGGCGGCTAGCAGGGCAGTATCAGCATGTGACGAATGGGTGTCTGGCAGTTGAGCGGCGACACTCTCACCTTCCAGTTGCAGGCCTTTGAGCACGCTGTCACGCTGTTCTGCCGTCATCTGTACCTTCATTGACAGTGTTTGACACAGAGACAAGCTCGACCTGTACTTGTGGAAATATTTACTACTTGAACTTCCTCTTTACGGTTCTGTGAAATTCCCAGTTGTATGTATGTAAGCAGGTAAATTATAAAAAAAAACTGTATTTAACTCTTCAGCTTTAGTAAAGACTTTGTGCTGACTGGCACGGACGGCATAAAGTATTCCCACAGCCCGCCAAGTGCAGTCGCCTTGCCGGAACCGTCGTGCCGAGCGTGTGTCGCGCTGTCGGACCGTTGTATAGACATATGGACCAGCATGAACAGGTGCCGTACTGCGCGTAACCGCTTTTTCCGTGCTGGCATGTCTACCGAACAAGATGGTCGAGTAGTATTGGATGGTTGTGGATCGCAATCAGACGCCGGCCTATCATCCGCCGCTTCTGGACCCGACTTCGATGGCTTCATGCTGGCAGGCAATGCGCCATCCAAGGAATCGAGCATGAAAACACCATCGCCGCCATCATCATTGCCCGCCACATCATCAGAGTCTGTCGGACCAGTTCCCCCGTGCAAGGGTGCCGGTGACTCGAATATATCGCGACAGCAATCACAGCCGCTCAGCGGAACATCGAGCACTGCGCTGGAAAGCTCGCTCATATTGTCATTGCCCACGCTGGGTAAAGTACGCGGTGTAGGTCGCATCGGTGCTGAATAGCTGTTTTCGGGAGTTGTCTTGTCGTGCACAAGTTGCCAGCTAGTGGAATACGGCCCCGAACTAGTGACAGAGTTGGACGACTGATTTCTTGTCCGTCCAGCGGCACTCAGCGGCATAGACCGTTCTCCCGTGGGAAGTGGCGGCGTGCTGTACACATTTAAAATTGCATCACCTGAATATTTGATACAATGTTCATACCTATTGGCAGTAGGCGGGGAGTGAACCCGCTTGTCTGAAATCGAAAACTCGTCGCCATATAGGAATTGCAGAAAGTAGAATGCAAAGTAGAATATGTCTTCGCCGCGCTGCGTACGATCAGCCAAGAGGTGCGAGAAAAGAAGCCAGTCGTAGGCAATGGTCAAGTATAATATTTCAGCGGGCGAGAGCGATGCGTGGACCAGCCCGTCTGCCCACAGCGACAACCTGATCAGGGATATGAACCTGCAGAGGCCGCTATTAGACAGGCAGATGTGCTAAATAGTGTACTTACAACGGAGTCCTGTCCCAGCCACTTATGCAGTGTATGAGTGTGCCAGAATTTGACGTGTCGATGACGTGAAGAAATAACTTCATGTAATTGCGAGTCAATGATATCAGGTCCCACTCCTTGTACGCCTGCCAGTCAATCCCCGGCAATTTCCACTCATCGGGCAGTTGCAGCGTGGCATCGGCAAACGCTTGGGTCCAGTCAAAGTACAATTCCCTGCCTGCCATTCATGGTTGTCATTCAATGACGGTGTATATTATGGGAATGCTACATACCGCAATACTTGTTATCCTTGTATTCACGGAAAAATTCGACGCCCGGATACGGCACGGCCATTAAATTGAAGCCGGCATTGGCGTAGCGATTTAGCGAATCGGCCTTCTCGGACGAAGATACCGTGAGGCCAAACTTGACTTTTCTGTTCTCCACCATCAGGTCACAGACGTGCTTCACACGCAGCTTCTTCAACAGGTCGATATCTGCCGTGCGCTGACGCTGCATGAGCGTCTGTTCATGCACAGTGCTTGTGGCCGGACCGCTAGACTGCTGCGATACAGGTAGCGGTCCACTTTCCCCCGTATTTGAAGTTCTGCAACATTAATGTATAATGAGTGGCTAATACCAGAGATGGATTGCTTTCAACATTGTACAGAAAGAACATGCACAATTAGATACAGATATTAATTTTTGCACTCACCCAGTCTCGCCGCCGTACCAAAAGCTTCTTGTGCGCTCATTCAGCGTATTCAGCACCACCTCCGCCTCGTGTGACAGCGTGCCAGACCGACAGATATTCTGGTCCCGCACGTATATCACCGGCACGACAAAGCGGCCGCGCACACGAGAAAACCTGGACCGTCGCAGCAGCAGCTTCACTGCCTCACCGTCGTTGGCTTGGCAGAGTCAATGCACATAAATATGTGTAATGTAGATATATATATATATATATATATATATCATTCACATACTCTTCAGTACGGTTGGTGCCGATTCCGGCGCGGCCAACTTCTCGCCCTCGACGACAATAATGCGCGATGGATACGTGGAGCAGAGCGGCTGCTCCACACTATTCTCCACCAGCGACACGGCATAATCTCGCTCATACAACTCTATACAGCGGTCTTGTATGCCGGTCTGCGAGGCACTGGGTGTCAGTAGGAGGCCGAGTGTGTGATACGGACAGAGACAGACAGAGAGAGCATTGCACACGGACCAGCTGCTGCGCGCACTGCGACAGGTCCGCGCAATGGACATAGAATGTCAGCATATCCAGCAGCGACTGCGTGCTCGCGTCCATATGCCGTGTGTGTGTGTGTGTGTGTGTGTGTGTGCGTCTGTGTGCTGTATACGTGTGTAGTGGCGTGTGGTGGAATGCGAGAGTTGCCGCTGTGTGAATGCAGTGGAATAGCACGCGCGTGGTTACACACAATCAGCGCAGATCGGCGGTCACGCGCTCTTACTTGGCTGCCTTTGTCGTGGAGGCTGTGTGGCATATGCGGTGCTGCACGCACATTCAATGCGCGCTATGACTGATGTACGTTTACTGGCCGATGGCAGTTGAGCAGAATATGTATGTATGAATGCAGCACTCGATAGTGCAATATCTCACATGTCACAAAATATAACTTGGTACTCAATACCCATTGCCGCGTCACACAGGAATATATATTGCAGTAGAAGAGGGCCACACAGGGACATCCAAGCAACGGGGGTGTGCGTGCTGGGTACATTATGCGACTAGGCGGCGTTGATGGGAGAGTTGGGGTCCTGGTTCACGCCCTGCGCAATGCAATGTATAGTAAGCTACTAATGCCGACAGATCCGTGGCCACGCTGCAGCAATACAGCACACGTACACGCAACATGGACTGCAGCACGAATCCGGCCATGCTGGCTGTCGCGACGGTGCCGGCCAGCGCCATGCCGAAACGCAGGCCGCCAAACTTGTGGCGCAGGTACACAGGCTTGTCAGCGTTGAACTGCCGCAAGAGTTAGTTGATGTCCCCTACACGCCACGGTACCAGATGGCAGACAGCAAGGGAAGGCACGCCACACAGAGAGAGAGAGCGCCGTACCTGGTAGTACTTTTGCTGCTTGACGATATCGTAGCTCATGGTGTAGTGGTGCACAACGGTTAAGGTTCAAGATAACTTACCGAACTATATCCCCGTCCAGTTAAACGCGACAAAGCATCACAGTTGGCAAACATGCTCCTTCTTCCGGTCAATAATCTTCCTGCGGCCCTGGGAATCCCATCCGCCGATATTATCCGAATGAACCCCGCCGTCTGGATCGATAGTTCCACCGTTCTTACTGGCGTTTTCCCATACAAACATATACACACAGTTTTGTTGCTTGTATCAAATTTCACCGCGCGGAATTGGTTCATCTTTGCTGGTGTAGCTCATTTTCGCCAACATAAAGGATCCCATTCATATATGATCATGATACATATATATGACATGTATATGAATAACTTTGTTTAACTTTGTCTTGTACTTTCCAGCGCCTCAAAGTGCTTCCGTGCCGCTGCAATATTCAACTTTACAATTGGCGGTTCTACTCAAATATTACACAGACATGTAAATATATAGAGCTGCTTACGATTGTCAGCGTCAGAGGTGACGACCATTACATATGTGTTTGGCGTCAGGGCATCGATACAGGCGTAGAACCGTTGATTCTGCACTTCCATGCACTGAAAATGTGACTGCAACTTGCTGCAATGCACACTCAAGTTAAACATGCGCAGTGTATGCAAAGATTTTTATAAAACTTGCCTGCAACTGAGCTTAAACTGCTTGATAATGTTGGATATCTTTTCAAAGCGGTGCGGGTCCGCGTGTGGCCGGTTGGTGCAGTGTGATATAACCAGGAATGTAGCGCGCTCAAACAAAATTGCCTCGTCAGCTTCACACACGGCGCTAAACTTCTGCAGACTGTTCTCCAAATTCTTCACATTGGGTATCAGCGTGTACACAATACTCGACCACGCCTGGTACAGCGTCTCATCCCAGATGGACGTGGCGAAGCAAGTTACGGGCATGTGACCGCCACAGCGACGCAACTCTTGTTCTCTTTCACAGAACACGGCCTCACGTTCACCCTCTGCCACCAAGTCCATCTAGGTATCAACTGTCAATATCTCTTTGCCAAGCACAAATATTGAGTACAAGTCACCTTGTGCAGCAGGCAGAATACTTTGGCGTCGCGCGAATGCTGTGCAATTGCCTCAATACAGCTGACAAAGTAGCGCAGATCCTTGTCCAGTTCGCGGGACTCGACGTCAAATACATAGATGAGCACCTCGACATTGCGGAATATGTTGTCCCGCTGTGAGAGCAGGTAGTTCTCCATGAAGGCTTCCTGTCCGCCGCAGTCCCACAGATTTAGCACCAAATTACCCAGGAAACGCACGTGTGAGTGTTCCACGTCTATCGTGGCCTAGGTATGTATCGGCAGAGTAGGTAAGCATTGCGGTGTACATTCAGGCATACAATACTACTGGCATAGCAGTCAGTATAAGGGCACGTACGCCGAGGCGACGCGTATCGCGTGCAATGTAGTTGGCAAATATGATGGAGCGCATGGACGTCTTGCCCGAGCCAGACTTGCCCATCAGCAGCACCTGTAATCAGTGTAAGTAGTTATGGCGGGAGAGTCGATGCATGCTGGGTGCACGCGCCTTCTTCTTCATCGCTGCTCGGTCGATCCAGTGTGTAAATAGTGTGTGTGTGTGTGTGTGTGTGTCGTGTAACTGTCAATTGTGCTTTATTCAACGGCATCGAACATATGGGCTGCTTCCCGGCTACAGCTAGCTGCTGCTGCTGGTGGAGGGCGTGTCAGCAGAGGCAACAATGTGCGGGCCGGGGGACGTTTGCATCAATGAGCCCACCATCGCCCACACCGACTTCAGGTAACTTTGTAGCTCCTCTGCCCAACATTATTGTCGTGGTTGCATTACAGCAAATACATACATCATAATTGCGTACCTGACGAAGCGTTTAGTGACGCAATGTGGTCCTGACAGCTGCAGCACTCGCGGCTCAACTGTTGCTGGTAGTTGCACGCTTCCGCGTCCATGTCACATGCAAACCGGTCCAATGCAGCGTGACAAGCATCAACGACATCTCGGGACAGAATGGTGTGAGTTGTGTCTGCTGCAGACTCTTTGGCTGGTGCACTCACCGCGTATCTTTTGTCGCGTCTCCTGCAGGCGCTGCTCCGACCGCGCTTTGATGTCGTCTGTTTCCATTTGGTTCTGGGTTTTCTTTTTTTTTCTTTTCCCTCGTTTGTTGCATTCGCGAGACGAGATTTCAATACGCTGCCATGCAAGTGTCATTTAATTTGGGAGTTGCCGTGTGTGCAGCATTCTATTTTATAGAATCTTAAAATACGATAAACGATAGATCTGCATTATAATCACTGTCTCTTGCACAGTTCGTACTCTTTATCAAATCAAACATTCGCGCCTTCGTTGTCCACCTCACTATTCCACATCATTAGTCCCATTGGAATGTCCTTGTCAAATAGAGATTGCCAGCCGGACCCTGGTGCAGGGGCCGTTGGTGATGGATGTGGCGCCAAGTTTGATGTAGCGCCTAAGTAGTCAAGCGCTGTGGCTACTCAAGAACGCTATAACATACCTTTATCAGACGGCATAGCTAGGTGCAACGCGGATAGTAACTCTTCGAGTTCCCTTTCTTGGCTTGTCGGATAGCGTTGTTCATCCCGTGCGCGCTTCCTGCCTCGTGGTGATTTGCGCGCAGGGTGGTCAGCTGTGGCGGCGAACGGAATGGCCATGTCAGCAGCAGCAGCAGCATTACTACTACTACTAATCGCTACTGTGGGTATGCATTCCACACGGCTAAAGGCCAATACAGCGACAACAAAAAAAGCGAGATGCAGAGCGATAAATGTTTGCACCATCGCGTATTGTGTGTAAGACGCGTTTATCATTCTGGCGGACGGATGCGGGTCTTCGGCACCTATGATTGGTCGGCCTCAGAGGTGTATTCACATAGGCGAGTGAGCAAAACGTGAGCCAGATTGGCAGTTGCAACGTCAGATTAAACATGAACACCGTGCTGTATTATAACGCGTCAAAGTTGATAATATGCAATGCTTTGCGTTTCTCCAACTCATCTTCCCGCTAAATAGGTGTTATTTTTATATATATAATGGTGAACAGATGAACTAATCAGCACTTACAATTTCCAGCCACTTGAGCACCCCAACAACGCCCAGCAAAAATGCTGCACTGCACACCAGTGCCAGAAGCACCCACAGCGCATATGCTGCTGGATTAATAAAGAGTTCCAGTGACCATGTGGACGGATCATGCACGTCGTCAGGTTGGTACGGATAGACCACCAGTTGAGAGTTTGGAATTATACCGCTCCAGGCGCGCCAAGACAAGTCCTTCACTGTTATCGATGTGTATGCTTAAATGAAATCCATCCAACATACCTGTCTTCTGGGCACCCCGACCGACAGCTCTTCAATGTAATTGTTGGTGCGACCAAGACCAGCGAGCGGAAATGGAGGCAGAAGAGACAGATAGTTGGTGCGTGGCAACTGGATTCCCACAGCAGCCCGCTTCTTACCATACGGGTCCATGATGGCGTATTTGAATGTGGCTCCCGCGTAGTTGACACCGAAAGGCTGCTGCATTCAGGTGCTGCAAGAACCTATGCACTTTGCTCACCTTGAACGATCCTTGGTCTGACTGACAACTTTTAGAGCAGACACCATTTGTAACTGCCCAGAGTTAATCTCTGGTGGAACAATCCGGCAAAGATGATCAGGCCGCCACGTACCGAGCACCTTCAGAAAAAATGCGTCGTTGAAGTAATTATTGTAAAAGAAGCGCACTAGTTGCTGCTGACCGCTGCCCTCCATAGTGATCACATCCAGACTGCCCTTTTCATCCAGATCGAAAAAGAAGGCGCGCTTCACGCTCGACTGCTGCGTGAGCACTGACGTGCCGGCCAAATCAAGTCGCAGTCCACGCCTGCCGCTGACTATACCACCGGCACATGATGCAGATCCATCGCACGGGGCGTTCAACATTATTGCGGGAAAGGTGCTGCCACTCGAGGTTGACTTCACGACCAGCAACACATCCGGGTACCCATCCACGTTCACATCACCCACCGAGAGCGGGACCGGTCCACTATCGTCCGATGTAACAAGCGTCACCAAGTCTCCGCCAAATGTCGGCAAATCTACTCGCACATTTTCCTGGTTTGTAAAGTCCAACTGAAAGCCGGGGTCAGCGCGACACAGCTGGCTGCCTCTACAGGTATCACTAGTGTCAACCAGTGACGCACACAGTCCCATCTGTCGATTGTAGGCAATGTTGAGTGTGCATGTGGCTGCAGTGTCACAAACGGCGAATACGGCGTCCACTGCGCCATCGCTGTCCATGTCTGCAAATGATATTTGCTGCACGCCCTTTGGTAGCTGACCGGTGCGCGCGAGAGTAAATCCACGCCGAGCATCGTTCAGCCAAATTTGAAAGGTGCCGTCTGCGCAGGTCAAAAACAAGTCGGCCATGCAGTCGCCGTCCAAATCGACAAAGGCATTGGAATTGGGGTCAGCGATGTTGCAAACTTTTGCCCCGAATACGTCGTCGAGTGATCTTTCACGCAGACCAGTGGATGGAATTGTTGAATACACATTCTCCCACAGGGCAGCAGTTCCATTAGTGGCCGACATGCCCAGCAGCTCCGACCGCATCTGGCCGCCCACGTCGACAACGAATGGCTGTGTGGCCATTGAATTGCCGATACGCACAAAGTCCGACATTGCTGTGCCACGTGAATGGAATGAGAAGCGGCGCACACGAACATAACCTGCCGAAAGATACGTTGCGATGGCCGTGCAGTACAATCTGAGCCATGCTGGACGAAACCGACACGCCGGATTTGTCGGGGCCGGCAACCAGCATATCCATAATACCGTCGTAATTAAAGTCTGACAGTATGACGTGCTGCACCGTCACCACAAGGTCGCCGGGTATAGTAATGTTGGCGGCGGGAGTGTCTGCGAACTTGAACGCAGCTGCGGGCACGCGGTAAGCCGACAGGTATACGAGTCGGTCATACACGAACCATGCTGCCAAAGATATATCATGAGTGTCCTGCTGTCTGATCCGCTCAGCACCACCAGGTCCGTACTGCAGTGAGAGTATGAGGCAAGTACGAGAATGTGGTAGCAGGGGGGTCGCGCGTCACGCACTAGCTATCATCGTTGAAGTCACCCAGGCCCACTATACGCCCAGCACTAATCTGCTGAGGCAGCTGGTGAAAACCATGTGTGGTGAAGCGAGGCTGATGGTAGTTGAGCGCCCAGCTGGCGGAAAGCCAAGCCGCCGCGCACAGCAGCCATGGCCATTTCATTTTGCACTAGTGAGTCAATGTAATTGACGCAAGCACTTACATTTGCAGCTTATTCGACTCTGCGCTGATGCCAATAGAGCGGACTTGACGTCCTCAACTACAATTTCGTCCCCGCCGCTTCTTCGACATGATTAGCACATTGCATTAGAATCTACATTTAGAATCTACACGAATATTCTGACGCCCTAATTGCGGTGTTCATACCGGGGAACGTCTGCGCATCCGTACGATTAATTCACGGTCGTTTGTAATGTATTTACTGCACGGCTCAACCAAGTCTATCTATTCCAACTTTGCCATCTGTATGGATTTTGGCCGTGAGGCCCAGGCGCTGCAGCATTCCATCCTCATCTCTTACGCTCTGCAGCTGAAGCTCTCCCACCATCCTTCTATTTGCCTCGCTGCCACGACACGCATTACGCACGGCAAACAGAGCCCACTGACCCACAAATGGATTGAGTGAATCGTGCGCCGTATGTTCCAGCAAGAGCATCATGTCGTCTCGTGATATCGAAGAGCATAATGATGGTACCTCAGAGAGCAAGTTGGCCACCAAGCGCACAAGATCTGTCTTGAAGCCACGACACAGTTTCGCTAACGGATTGACGTCAGCATCGCCATCATCAGCAAGAGTCTGGCGTGGCAGCCACGCAGACAACAGAAATAAAAGATCTACAAATTGGCATCAATAACAGTGTGCAAACTAGCACCGCATACATACCAAGTGCATTGCTTAGCAGAGCTTGAGTAGAGCTTGCAGTGACGCCATCGCGGAATTTTCCCGTGATGGACCCGCTTATGCATATCTGCATTGAATAGTGCATCTGGTTGCACAGACTCTGAAGGCGAATTGCCGCATCATCGCTGTAATTACAACTGGCAGCTGGATCCACGGCAGCAACATAGTCGCCCTTTAGCCGGCGGAATATCTCGACTGCCTGTTGCCACTCAGTCATTTCGCTGTCAGCAGCGTCGCTACTACCAGTGGCGTTTACAGCTGAAGGTGAGTCCAGTGATGGTGGCACTTCCGCCACACTCGACCCGGGTTTGAACACGTGTGCATCCAACAGGCGCAACAATTCCTCCCTCAGCTTGTGGTCGCTATGGACGATGTCAAATGCGGCCACAAAGTGTCCGTGAGCAAATACTGCGCCCGCGATGGCCACACTGGAGGAATTAAGGTGTGTACATATATGTTGTGAAGCTCACTGACATACCGGAAATCCAGCAAAGCGTCTCCGGGAAGCGCATGGCATGACAGGATGTGTAGCAAGTGATCTCTGCCAGTGCTGCGCACGAGAGAGCTGGAGGCCGTAGCACTCACCGTGACGCAATTCAACCAGAGCACCGACATGGCCTGCATACTATACGAGCGATATCAGCAAACATTATTCGCTAAAACAAAGGTGGGCCGTACGCATCCGCCGATATGTCACGTTGGCTGAGCAGCAAGGCACCGCAGCCCAGTAGTAGCGGCCAGGCGCGATCGACTGACTCCACATTGCCGGTACACGCGTTGCTAAGCGTTTGCAGATATGTCGCTTGACGGCCAGGCACATCGTCCTTGTTGGCTGCAGATATGCGCAAAACCAATGCTTCCAGACATCCGGCATCGCTGCAACAGAGGTAGTCAGACGCCGTGGGAGCGCCCACATCGCACCTTACCGCATGAGATCTTGGGCGATCCGGCCGCGCCGTACAGGCCATGCGCGCATAAATTGTACCATTTCCGCATCGTCACACATGGCAGCGTCTCCGGCAGTCTGAATGTGGTCGGTAGCGTCCATTGGCTGGCCAGTGACCGCCGATGCCCATTGCCGTAGCGCCACCGCCGCGTGATCTTCCGCCACCATAAAAAAGTATGGCAACGCAATGGCTGCAAAAGTCGGTGCGTATAAAGGCGCGGCGACGCGGCTGTCACCTCATCACGGATGATGTGCAACGCGTCATACCCGCCGACATGGAAGTGGGACTGTGCAATGTCTTCTGTAAGTCTGCGCGGTGGCTATATTGGTACTGCCAACCACGGCTGCAGTACAGCACACTTCCGCCTCGCTCACCCTCAATGAGAACTGTGACCCCGGCAAGTTGCGTGGTGTAATCTGCCTCGTTGCAGCAACTAATTGCATGCATGGGGGTGCTAGATGTGCGCGCCGATATGTCCATGATGCTGGACCGTGTGGTGCCAGAGGCGGGTGCATGTGGTGCGCATTGACTGTGCTAACTTCAAGTAGGATGGACCGCCTTACCAGCACACGGCTGAAGGTAAGAATGATAAATCTATGTATTGGGTATATATGTTGTATATGCGTGTCTATAGTTGGATGTAGTATATATATATATATATGTGTGTGTGTGTGTGTGTGTGTGTGTGTGTGTATGTGTGTATATGTGTATGTGTACGTATGTATGTATGTATGTATGTGTGTGTGTGTGTGTGTGTGTGTGTGTGTGTGTGTGTGTGTGTGTGTGTGTGTGTGTGTATGTAGTATGTATGTATGTATGTATATATATGTCTACAGTTGAATGTATGTATGTATGCATGAATGTATGTGTGTATGTATGTATTTATGTATGTATGTATGTATGTATGTATATATTTGGATGGATGGATGGATGGATATGTATGGTTGAATGTATGTATGTCTATAGTTGGATGTATGTATGGATGTATATGTATGTATGAATGAATGTATGTCTATAGCTGGATTTATGTCTATAGTTAGATGTATGTACCTACATACCAGGCTGACAAATCAGGCAGCGATGACATGGTCTGTGTCAAGGCAATTGAATGCCTTTTAACCAACTAATAATTTCAGCCAGCACATGTTAAATGCAGCTTAATGGGCGTATCAGTTACAGTGCCCGTGTCACACGGGAATCTTGCACTCGGCACCTGGCAAGGTATGCGAAATAGACATAGCGTCTAGTGACGCTAATTGATCACAGGAATATGGCTGTGCGAGCATCGCGACAATGGAGTCCCGCGCAACCTGATAATCACATTGAGCGGCCAAGCGAAACAGTAAAAAGCCAATTTCAGCGAATTCAACACACATTTATAGTTATCGTAGAGTGTCGCCGGAATCACTCGACTTGCTCTTGAAGTCTAGGCGTCGCCGAACAGCGGCCGACTTTGGTCCTTGACCGTCCTGCATCACCTTTGATGCGGAGGCAGGAGATGCAGGAGCTTGCGGTTCAGCACTCAGCTTGCCCGTGTTATCAGTCGCACTAGTAACACTGGAAATTTTGTCGTCGTCACCAGAGTTCTCGTCCTCGCCGTGCTCCGTGTCATTGGCGCGATAGTTTGCATGTGATGGCGATTCAGTACTTGTATCCGCAATACTTTCATCATCGGCTCCCGTGTGAGTAGCTGCGCTGTTGCGTTCATCAGGTACGAGGCGCGATGGAGTGACCGCTGCTCCCGGAAATCCGCGCCGTCTCGAGTTGAAGTGACCGCACTTGGGACACGTGTATTGCACGCTATCAAAGTCGGTTGGTGACGCCAGGCCGTTGTGCGTGTAGCACTGCTCGCAAATCAGTGCGTAACGATTAAGGGTTGGCTGCGCATCTTCGCCCACAATCAAGTCCAGCATTCTGTCGACCCAGGTGCGCTCTGCGGGAGCTAGCTGCGACGGAGCGTACTGCTGCGTATACGGCATTGGCGGCGGATGCTGTTGATTAGGTACTTGTTGTGGGAACTGCATTTGTTGCTGCTGTAGCTGCCCGCCATTGGCGACAACCTGCGACAATAGTCCCGACTGCTCGCCGTCAACTGCTTGATGCCCAGGTGCAACTTGTGCGAGAGTAGCTGCCGAAGACTTTCGCCTAGCGGTGGACTGCCGCTACAAAGTACACGGTTACTTCGATACACGCATCTAACTGAATTATACTCACACTCTGCCGCGGGGTAGCACCGGCCGGATCGTATCTCTCAATGAGGTTGCGCGCGACGTAGTACTTCATCTTTTGCTTCATCTCTTCGACCTTTTGCTTCTGTCGCTTGCGCAGTGCCTCCAGCTCCGCCTCATGCATTGCAATATACCGACGATAGTACCATGATATTAGTCGACGCACACCGATTATGCTGCACAAATGTGCCTATTTAGATGCCCTTAGACACACACACACACACACACACACACAAACATACACACACACACACCCAAACACATGAATGTCCGTACCATACGGGCAGTACACCAACGGGTAGCACGGCAACCAGTGCATCTAGTCTGGCACCGCTATGCCATCGAACCCGTGGCCAAGTGGTAAAGAAGAAGGAGGCCAGCCAGAGCAGATATACCACGCACGCATACGTGGTGAAGAGCGCCGTCACTTTCCTCGCCGATACGTGCACCTCGCTCATGTGCAATTCCATGCGGTGGATTTTTTCGTCCAGCTGCGCCAGGATCTGTTCATAGTCGTCATCTTGCGGGCCCTGCACTCCATACGTGAGTTGGTGTAAACTGAATGCTGTGGGCGGACCTTGCGGCGGAGGAACGCCAAAGCTGCGCCCATATTTTGGAATCTTGGCAATCAGAAATGCTGTCGACAATCAAGGTGGAATTGTCGCCCGCAGCTTTCCTGTATACAAATTATGACTTTAGAATGGTGCGGTATGTGCACCATGCTGACCACGGTAAGAGTAGGTATTGACAATATTGACATGCATGTGTATCAAATGATAACTGTGATGTGGGCAAGCAATTAATTGTGATGAGCAAACTGGATGTGTCTGTGATGTACTATGTAGCACAGAATGTAATGCTGAGAGACGCATGTTAATTGACGCGCATCATCATTGTGTGTTATAATCATGTGTATGAATCGGAACATTGTCTTTAGTTCTTTAAACAGACTAGAGGGCCTTGACATTGTCCGTCCTAGACATAGTCCAGGATGGACAATGTCCGGCTTGCTAGCCTTCTCCAGGTGAGCATTCAGCTCCCCCTGCGAGGCAGCCAACATAGGTCAGCTGGTCGCAGTTGCTGCCTGATGGCAGCATTGGCAATTTGCCAAATATTAGTAGCAGCGTTACGATTGCGGTTCCAAATGTGTGCGCAATTGTCACAAGTGACACAACTTCTGTCCAACACGCCATCACGTGGTCGCCGCTCTCGTGGCGCACAGTTTGCATGCAGTTGCTGATTAGTGGCACACCAGCTACACTGCTTGCTTGAGCGGAATTCATCCACCAAGTAAACCTTGTAACCAGCTCTACGCAACGTTGTACGAAATCCTTTCCCCTTCACTGGCTCTTTGTATTTGCGATGCTGACTCTGCGCCCAGTCACCAATTGCCACAATTGTATCTTGTGGTGGCCCAAAGAGCTGGCAAATTTTGTTGATCATTAATGCCTCCGATTTTTGCCGCAGAAAGTATGAGCCCAAGTTTAACTTTCGAAACAGATGTTGGCCATAAAATTGTTGGACGTGGTGATTGTATGTCAATTTTGCTTGAAGATTGCCGCAGTATTCAGCAAAGTTGAGCGTTTTGTGGTTGAAGGCGGTGAGCATCAATTCCCATTGTGTAACAGACATGTTGTCAATTATCTCGCGCTTTTGCAACTTCTGCCTAATTGCTGCATACTTGTCGGCCAATGTTTCATTATTGCGTTGCTCCTGCGTGTACCAAAATTTCGTCTGATTTCGATCGGTTCCCTGCACGCAATAGAGCAAGTTGCCCATATTCGGATCGATTCCAACAATATTTTTTTTAGCCAGATCAGAATAGTCGGCGAGCTCATCAATATACTGATCTGGAGGCGTACAGGAGTGTTTTCGCTTTCGTTTTGGTACCTCCTTCTTCAGTATAATGCAGCAGCTGACGGAATCGGTTACGATTTGAAAGTCAAAGCAAAATTGATTTCGTCCATCCTTTTGCAACTTGAAACATTGTTGGTCAGTGCGGAAAAAATTGTTCCACACATCTTTTTTTGTTTGCTCCGTTAAGGACTTGGTATCTTTTCGTGGAATGTTTGCTGCATTTTTCGGATAACATATATCAATTAGTGCTTTAGTGTCGATTCGAATATGTTTTGGTACCACGCTGGTCCGCACAGGAAATACATTGTACACTCGTGCATCACGACCTTCAACTTGACGCATCATGTACACCATTGGCCGCATATAATCAAACGTCCGCGCCTTCAGGTCGTAAACAATATTGTCATTGGTAAGTGGTCGCCGAGGAAGAACAAATGGTCGCTGAGCTGCAATCCAAACGTGATATTGCTCGTCCGAAGTGGCTTCCAGGTGTGGATTAAGCAGGTCCATCTTGATGCTTTTTAGATCAGCGCAAAGCCAATCTTTTGCAGCCTGTTTGCACTCTTCATTGGGATTGAGATCGATTTCTTGTAACCGTTCTTGCTTGTTGAAGCTCACGTTGACAAATCGCTCAATGTATTTCACAAACGTGCCTACAATATTGTTGCAATACATTGTCTCAATTTCTTGTGCAGTGTAGTACCTGTAGTGTTGCATGTAAGAATATTTTTTGACGCGTTGTGTAATACATACCTGACCTAGATTCGCATAAGAGATACGCTCCTGCTGAATCGGCTGAAAAAATTGCTCATATACCGGCTGCATTTTGCGAAATATCTCGTAATTTTCGCCCTGTAAGTGGTAACCTCTTGTCGGCGGCAATGATACAATTTTCATTGCCATCATTGCGTGCGCATAATTGACTGGTGGTAAATCTTCATTTTGATGATAGAGTCGCAGAAGGTAGAGCTTTAGGAAGAGGTATCCTTGGGTAACAATGATGTTTGTTCGTTTAACGGCATCGTGTATTGCTTCCATCGATTGAACATGCGGCATCGTTGGGTCAACTATAGTTGGATTACACTTTTGCCGCTTTTGTTCTTGGCTGTCAGCGCTCATCTGTGACAGTATTTTCATGCCATTGTTGGTGTTATTATTATTCCTCGTTCACTTTTCCTTTTCAGTGCCGTCGTCTGGCGGCGGTTGTCGTCTCGCACACCATTGGAACTTTCACGTTGTTGACCTTTCTGTATTTGATTCGGATTTTGGCGAACTCATGGCACATTATGCACTCCATCTTGATCACATAGCATACCGTTTTATAGTTGATATATAGCACCGTCTCCAGATCAGGAACATTGCTGATGACCAGAGCAGCCATTGCTATCTGAATATTCACATATTTCCATGAGTTCGATCAGAAAATGTTGTTAAGTACCGTATCAGCAATTGAATGCCCTGTAGCGTAATCAGACGGTGCAGTGGCTATATCTGAATCAAATTAGCGAAAATTGTATTAACTACAGCGTACCTTCCGGAGTTTTATAGTGGAAATCAGTTTAGGTGATTGTTGTATCAAATTGCAAGGCGCGTGTAGTTAATGCACCGTACCAACAATGATGCTCTAGTACATAATCGGAGTGGCGTCTAGTCGACAATATCTGTATGTAATATTAGATCGTCACATGAAAGCACAACATACATTCTCAGAGTTTATGGTGGAATCGGTGTGGCCGATTGTTGACCGGTGCAAATCAAATCGAAACGTGCGCTATATCTGCATTGGCATAAGAATAGTTGCACAAAAGCACAAAGTACCTTTCTCAGAGCTTAATGTTGTAATCAGCAGAAGAATTTGTGAAAATGTGTGCGTGTGAATCGAGCTGCGCGCTTGAGGCCCGTCCTACACGCAGTGATCCGCGTTTGACAGCTGTCAAGAGCCAAGGTCAAGGTCAAGGTCGAAAGGTCAAGGTCACGGTCAGCATTTGATTGGTCGGTAATGACGCGGCGCCACCAGTAGGTTCCCACGAATGTACCTGTTATACACGGACACAACGCACGGCATCTGTGAAGCGATTCAAAAATTATGGCCTTTGTTCTAATAGCGCAACAATAGCGTGACAATCACTGCGTGTAGTTATGCTAGCAGGAACGTTTAAGTACGATGCGAAAAATTTTATAGCTTAGTAGTGCTTTTGGCCGCTGATATTGTTATGGTGCGGACATGTCTAGGTCCAGCATGAAGACGCTCTGATCGATGACGTGGACAATATTAGTGGCGCGGCCGGGCATTATTGGAGAAGCTTTCTGTTGAGCTTGACAATAATGATATAGGCATCATGTGGCATGGGGCAGTGCGTACGCGTTTCGGGTAGTATTGCTGTACGTGAAGAAGCAGCGTCACGATTCCACGGGCGGCATCGTGAACCATAGTGCAAAGAGTGTCAAACAAATGAACTTGAATGAAAATGAAAATGAACTTAAATGAGAGGCGTAGCATACGAATAAAAATGGTTTGGTGGGTGGATGCATAGATTATTATGAAGCATTGCAGTGGTTTGTAAATGCGTACGTGATCTCATCCGGAAGCGTTAGCAGATCACACTTTCTGACGCGGCGTGGCTGCCTTGCGCTGCTTGCTGGGACCCATGGCGGCAAGCGCCGGTTTGCGCTTGGCAACAGGGACGGGTGTTACTATTTCCGAAATGGGCATTACAGGTGTGTCAACACCACTGTCAGCCGAGGAGGAGCTACCGCTGGCTTCAGCCATGTACATTGCACGACTTGGGCCAGCAGCATTAGAATTGCGTGTTGGTGTCTTCCCTTTGCCAGCAGCACCACGCGGTGATTGTTTTGGCGCTGCATTTTTGTGAAAGTTTCGAAGCGCATCCGAGACATTCGTGTCCCCAGAAAGCGTGCTGCCATCAAAGTCACGTGCCGGAATCTTGCCCTTCTCGGCCGCAGTGCGTGGATGGTCGACAATTTCAACAAAGTCACGTGACGGCATCTTGCCCTTCTCGGCAGCGGTGCGCGCACGCTGGGCATGCTGAGTGCTGGAGCAGGCACCAATGTCCACGCCGCCACTGTTGTCAGCATCATCGGCATCGTCAATCAGCGTAATTACCGTCTAACACGTAGCTGTAGCAGTGCGTGCCGCCTCTGCAGCAACTTCTTCGTCATGAGCATCGATCTGCTCGAGCAAGTCCGCCAAAATTTTGTCATTGTTCGCCGACGAACCCAATGGCGGTTCGGTGGAGGATGCCGCAGTGGTTGCTTCGGCCTTTACACCAGGAGTTCCCATTGCATCAGCTTTTGCCGCAGTACCACGGCGCGTAGCTGGTGGAAGCGGCGACGATGTAATCGTTGCACGAGACGAACCTGCCGGGGCCAACAATTCAGACGGGTCAGAGTAGCGTGGCGCAGGTTGCGTAGGTCGGCGGAAGTTCCACAGCGAGCTGGCAGCGGGCGACGTAACACCGGGCGTAGCGGCGGCAATCACATTACGTCCTCCAGTGACAGATGCAAACGTGAAGTCGGTTGGATCGAGGCAGATCGTTGTCACCGTGTTGTCCACAACAACAACATCACTCAGGCAGCCTGCACAGCAGATTAGTTATTACACAGAGTAAACCACTGGGCACGTACCGCTGAAGAACAACGCAGAGCGGCGATGCATCTTCCCCACCATGTTGCCATACTGAGTGACATTGTAGGCGCACTCGAATTGACGGCATCCAGTCAGTGACTGAGAGATATATCAAAGAATGGCGCTGCAGTTTTGTGTCAGTATGCATGTTACGCGTGTGTAACTACGCTGATCGCCATGCAGCGGGACAAGCTTCCTCCACCAGCATGAAAATCGCCGAGAGAACGCGTGGTGACCGACCTTCAGGATGTATGGGGCATGGGTCAACATGCGATCCACGTCCGTCCACGACACCATCATGATGTCCACGGCTGCATGCGGAGAAACTGTCAGTCACTGTTACGGCACTGCAGCAACACATGTGCTTACGGTGCGTGGTGCGACGAATACGTGGATCTGCATGCAACGCACGCGCGTCCGAGTCGTCGGGTACACGTAGTCGATGATGACGGGCCCGATGAAGAAGCAGGCATGCGTGAGAGCGAGCGAGTGAGTGCGCATGTTTCTCAGTACGGTGCAGCGAGGTGAGCGACACAGTCTATAAATGTAGCTGCAGAGTGCTGAAATGTCTAAGCAAGACTGTGGGCTGCGACGCGCGCGCTTTTACGCTGCGGCGCACATAAGCCTGAAATTGGACAATACCATAATGGAACGAGACTGCTATTGAAAAGCCTGCAACTGAAGGCTGCTTCTCCAATTAACAAGATCTATTTACTTGAACAACGAAGACTGTCATCGAGCAACTATAATTACATATGTAATACATAAGGCGGTAACATTGACTTGAATCCAACCAGTTTGAGACAGTCAATGGCCATCGACGCGCAGGTTGCGTTGCCGGCCGTCCCTCGCCCGATGCAACCATTTATTGCAGCTGTGCCGCATGCAGACACAGCGCCATCTTTGACCCACGCCGACTTTAAGCGACTAGCTGACGACGTTATCCAGCCTGCATTGGCGGCAGAGGGCTTGTACGCGGGCTATGCGGAACTACTGGCCGCGCTGCCTCCACCTCCACCTGCTGCCGTTGATACGGTACGGAACTAAATGTGACGCGTCATTGAGCAGAAGTGCCTGTAACATACTTAAATGTTGATGCAGGATGGTTATGCCGCATGGTTACGAGTGCTCGGCGTGTATGCTCATGGTACGCTCGCTGACCTTGCAGCAGGAATCGGTATGCACGTCTCAATGCATGTTTACAAGTGTATGTTTATGTGCAGATGCATAATTTATACATATCATAGATATAGAATGTATAAATTATGTATGTGTTATGTATCAAGATTCTTTATATCAAGGCACGTTGAAATTTACATATACACAGACAATATGCCGACATTGACCGCGGTACAGCTTGGCAAACTGCGTCAGCTATCCCTGATTTCTCTGTGCCAGCAACGGCAAATGGATTATGCAACGCTGCAGCATGCTCTGCAATGTGGAACCACGCGTGAACTGGAGACTTTTATAATTGACTGCACGGACGCTGGCATAGTGACGGGCCGTTTGGACAGTGTGGCGTGCAAGCTGCATCTGGAACACTGCGTTGCGCGTGATGTGGATCCGGCACGGCAGAAGTACTTGACTGAAGTGCTGGAGCAGCTGTAGGCGCAGTGCAGGTGATGGTGTCACAGCCACAACTAATGTTGCCTCTAGCTGTCAACAATGCGACAATGTGATCCGCCAACTGACTGACGAGTGCACACAGCTTGATACTGCTGCAGCGCATGAGCGTGAAACTAGTCGGCGAATGGCGAGTGAACTGTGCGCGGTGGAAGAGGCGGTGGCGGCCAAGAAGAAGACACTGTCTCAAGATGCTGGATCGGCCTCTGCGCACGCTCACCGTGCTCAACGGTGCGTCTTGCAACATCATAATTACTTATATATATATATATATATATTTATATACTACACATATACATACACATACACACACACATATATATATATATATATATATATATAACGTACGGTTTGCAGGCACGGAACAAAGAGTCGGCGCATATGAAGGCAGTAATGCATTACATTACATAAACTATTACATACATCACACAAACTATTCAGCACAATGCGACGTCGAAGCGTCTTGCGCGCCGTGACGGCGGGGTGGCTGCTGGTTGTGCTTGTGGGAGAGTGGCTTGCCATGGACATGGCAGCGTTGCAGTGCCGAGCCGCTCTGCAGTCGGGGGAGGAAGAGGAGGATGGCGGCGGCGGCGGCGGTCCAGCATACCGCATGCTCATCGTGGCCGACCCACAGCTGACCGACCACTACTCGTACCGCGATATTGGGTGGCGCCTGCGCGCTCGGCAGTGGTTCTGTGATGTGTACATGAAGCGGGCGTACCGCGCCATCCAGCGGTGGATCCCACTGCATGGCGTGCTCTTCTTGGGCGACCTGTTTGATGGCGGGCGCGAATGGCGATCCCGCTCGCTGTACGTAATGTGCATAGTGCCGCCAGTGACAGAGTGTGACGGTGGAATTGCCTGCACAGCTTTCAGGAAGAGTGGGACAGGCTGCGCTGGGTGTTCCCGCACTACGCCCACGACCGGCATCAGCACTTTTACGTGGCCGGCAATCACGACATTGGCTTTGGCGACTTTGTAGTGGAGTCTGCGCGAGATAGATTTCAGCGCGCATTCCACACGCCACTCAACTACGAGCTGGATGTGGCCGGGCATCGTCTGGTCGTGCTGGACACCGTGTCACTTAGTGCGGAGCGGGCAGCTATTCGCACCGAGAGCGCCACCTTTCTACGCAGACGCCAGCCAGGTACTTTATTTATACACGATGATGTACACATATATACACACATATATATATATATATATATATCATAACATGCGGGCAGGGAACGCCACGAAGCCCGTGATTGTGGTGACGCATGTGCCGCTCTACCGGCCCGATTCGGCTTCTTGTGGCAATGTGGGAAGGACATCGCGCGATATCCATCAAGGGCGCGGCTATCAGTATCAGAACTTAGTTGCCGAGGACATAAGTGTGGACATTTTGAAGCAGCTGCGTCCCGTGTTGGTTCTTAGCGGTGATGACCACGATCAGTGCCTGCACGTTCACCAAATAGCGTCCGTGGAAGACGCGAAACGCGGCCAAGACATTCCAGAGGTGACTGGCATTCTCGCATTGTTGAATGACCCACCTAACGCCAAAACAGCGCAGCATTGGCACATTCAGCTGGATGCAGGGCAACTGGTATCCTAGCTTTGGCGTGCTCACGCTGTACCCCGGTGCTGAGCCACACAGAACTATACACGTGTGCATGCTGCCCTCGCAGTTTCGAGTATTTATCGCCTACGCCTGCTTGGCACTGCTGACCGTCGTGCTAATACTGTTTCTGATGGCCAGAAAGCTGCACATTGGCGCCATACTCGGCCGGCGTGATCAGCTGCAGTTCGGCGGCGCAATGCTGGAAAAACTAGAATCAACGTCGCGAATGTCAACAGCCAGCAATGGCACCAACAATTATATGGTCCCCATATGGATTATAAAGTCTGCCAGGGCCTGCAGCCTCTTGCTGGCGACATCGCTGGGGTTCTACGTGACGCTGCACATTATAGACCGCACACTGGGCAGTTAAGCAATATATAAAGTGTATACATATACACATATATATCCATTATATCATTGTGCACTGAAAGCAACTCTCAGATTTGATCAAGAGGTGGTCATCGACGCGACAAAAAGTGCCGCTTGGCTGCCCGTAATCCGTTGTGCTCATCATAGAGTTACTTTCTGCTGGCGCCAGTGCGCAACACAAGCATGCACGTATATACATATACAACAAAGATGTGCCCATATGTAAACAGCAGTTGCATGTGGCAAGAGCGCCAGCGAGAGTGAAGGGGCGACCATTATAATCCCGGTGGTCACGGCCGGCTGGATGGACGGCTCCATGCCGGCTGCCCGCTACGCCGCCATCATCATCCGGCGCACATTGGAGTGGCTGCATGAATATGTAGCCGTGAGAAGAAACATGTGGCACGCCGGAGGCAATTTCCCGTACCGCGACGTCAGATTAGGCCTCGTTTGCTTTGTTCTGTCCACCTTAACCCACCGGCGGAATCCACTCTGGCAACAGTGCTTACAAGTTTTCTTACTAGATTAATTATGTAAGGCACGCGAATACCTGATATGCCTACTATATATATACGTAGGCAGCTTGGCACTTTGTTCTAAAAATAGCACCTATAAAGTTCCATGCGCGACAGTCTGGGCATTGAGCTGGGTGGAAACCCCAACTACACACCGCGATTTCTGGTGTGCAACTTGTGCAGCCGTGAATTCGGCTCCCAGTCCCTCCCCATCCACCAGAAACAATGTGCCATCAAGCAGCAACGGGCGCTGGCTGAGCAGAAAGCGCTAGCGGGCCGAACACGAACGCGTCGACAGTCGGACAAAATGGCCCGCGACCTCGATACGGTGGTGGGGACGCGGTCCGTGGCCGCTGCCTACTCGGCGGTAATGAAGGGCGAAATCACCGCGCAGCAGTACAACGAAATGGCCATGGCTGACTACACGGACAATGTCGTGGATCGCGGCACCAAAGTTCCGTGTAACAGTTGCGGGCGGACTTTTGCGCGTGTCGAGGGTCTGGAGAAGCACCGGAAACTGTGCGAGCGTGGCGGTGGCACAAAAGTGTTTGAGAGAAAGTTTGCCGCCAGCGATGCAAAGGTGCAGCAGCATGGTAGCACTTTGCCTGCTGCTGCCAAAGAACCTGCGGTGAAGGCATTGCGGAATCAACGACCCCAAACTACACTTGCACCCTTCGCCCCGACGCTGCAGACAAACAGTGATACTATGGTGAAATCCAAGGCATCTACGACTCCGCGTCCCACCACAACGGATGGAGCGGGCAGCAGCGATGCCAACTTGGCAATGGCGAAATTCTGCGTTGATTGCGGTCAGAATTTTGCCAGATACAGCGATGCGCCACGCTGGCAGTACTGTCCACAATGCGGTTCGCGTCGTGCCTACTGAGTGGCGAGGCATTCTAGCAGTAGAGTATTCTCATGATTATAAACAGAACTTTATTCAAAGCAAGGCAGTCAGTCCAGCGTGTCGCACTACGACAGAGCCTTTCTGATTATCTGGTCGTACCATGGAGCATGTACGGCACGATTATGCTTGGCCAGCAGAAAAATTTTGTGAGACAGGGCCTCCACTTCGTCGTGTACTGGGTCCAGTCCACTTTTTGGGTCCCGTCGAAGCTTTCCTGTAGTCAGTTGCGAGCGCACGGCGGCCAGCAAGCGTCGGTTCAGCAGTGAGAAAACCTTGTCCTTGTACGATAAGGTCTTGTCAACCATGGAGTGGATGAGACCGGTCTGCTCGGCCGAGAGGTCCTTTCCCGCCGGCACAAGGACTTCACGGGCAGACGACGAAATGTGTGCAGCTAGTCCAGCAACGGTGGTCTGGCTGCTCTGCAGTAGTACAAGCAGATTCTTCTTCAGCTTTGCCACAGTGGCTGCATTGCGCATTTCGGGGACCATGTTGCACGTGAGCATGGTTAGGGAGGCAACAACGGTTATCGCCTGTTGTTCGTTCTGAAATCCCTCCAGTCGTTCCGCATCCATCAGTAGAGTTTCTGGGCACGTGCCGGCCGTCACAGCATCCGTTCCAAATATCAATGAGAGCAGCGCATCAAAGTATACCGCGTCGAAGCGAATGCGATTCTCTGGAATGTCTATGCCTTCCGGATTGCGCGCATTGGCAGCGGCCACAGCGTCCGCACCAGCGGTATGGAGCCACTGTTCGGTCAACGTGAGCCGCACCGAGCCAGCTTTCAATGCCGCGGAAAAGTGTTCACGCTCGTACTCGGCTGCATGTTTCATCAGGACAGGACGGATGGAGCGTAGTCGATAATTCATCAAGTCAAGCTTCATGTCCTCCAGCAGCCGCATGATACCTTCCAATATTCTCACGGGGTCAGTCAGCGCCGATTCTTCCGTGACCAGCTCCCGAATAGCCGCATCTCGTATTGGCGCACATAGCTGAAGCATTTTTTGTATGATGAAATGCAGAAGTGACTTGATGTTGACTGTGACGTGATTCTGCACTTGTTGTCTGTAATGCTGCGCATCCAAGACTTCATTTATCTCATGCATGACCTGGCCCGACGGCTCCAGCATAGCTCCAAATTGCTGTGGTTAATACACATTAATTCATGTTATTTAAATAATGCTTTCCGCAGTGAAATACCTTGCGAATGTCTTCCACCATATCTGGGAGCCAGCTATACTCGTTCTTTTGCACGTCGTCCCGAATCTTGTCAAAAAAGGCTTTGCGCGCCATTGCAAGCACCTGTCCTTCAAATGAGGCCGGCTGATGTGATGGCCTCAGTTCAAAATCAGGGTCCAGAATGATCTCGTGAGCCAGTTTTTCGTTGGAAAAAATGTGCCCAAACTCGGCAGAAGAAGCAGATGCCGCTTGTTGATGATCAACCTGATAATCATCTTTGATGTACGTCGAATCCAAGACGGAATGATGCTCGGGCGACGGTTGCGCCGTGAGAACTTCTATGATTTCTTCAGCACGTTGAGCGGCACTCTCAGACACAGCCGCAAATTTGGAAGCTACTGCCGGGTGCTTTTGCACAGCCGCCGTGCCACCAATGCGCAACATACGCTCATGGATCCGGCGCTGCTGCTCATCTATGCGCGGTCGCCACTCCGTTTCATAGTCGACGTTTGAGCGAACCGAGTCGCGCAGCCGCTCCAACTCGGCAAAATTATCCGCCATGGACTGCAACAGCTTGTCAGTATCGCGGGCTTTCCATAGCTCGAATTCGGTATGGAACTCATGCCACGCCGACACAAAGCTGCCCAGATGCGCATCGCCATGCTGGAGCCACAGCTCGAACTGCTCAATGGCATTCTCGGCCAGCAGCTTGATTGTCTATTATAGTGAGAACATGTATCATGAAGTATAAAATGTAGTATAAGAGGGCAAGATATGCATGGAGTAGGTTTAACTATCAGCCACAGTATCAGGGACTGTAAGTAACGATATAGAGTGCTAGAAGCAATATCTAGTGAGATGTAACAATATTAGCACGTAAATAAGTAGTAGTAGTAGTGGTAAGCTAGCATGGTCAGATACCGCAGACAGACACGCACAAGCAGACAACGCACAAGTTCAGCGCTAACGACAGACACATACAAGCAGATACTATAAAAGTAGGTGTATATAGGTCAGATACCATAGACAGACACACACAAGCAGATGCTATATCCATGGACAGACACACACAAGCATACAACTAGATGCATAAATACCGACGAATGTATAATGCTATTGTAGCAGAATAGTAATAGGTGTAACTATGGATGTACAAGCAGATACTATAAAAGTAGGTGTATATAGGTCAGATATCATAGACAGACACACACAAGCAGATGCTATATCCATGGACAGACACACACAAGCATACAACTAGATGCATAAATACCGACGAATGTATAATGCTATTGTAGCAGAATAGTAATAGGTGTAACTATGGATGTAGATGTAGAAAGGACCACGAGTATGGATAGTAAACTGTAGCATAACTCCAACTGACCTGCTCATCGTCGCCGTTATCGGGCATGATCTGCGACGTGTAGTGCACAATGACATAGGCACTGAGCAGCACCTTGCTGGGATTGTTGTAGTGACGTTGTCGCGCGTCGGGCGAGGCACGCTTCGCCGCGGCCAACAGCTTGCCCGTCACGCGAATCACCGCAGGCGATTGTACAGTGCCAACCAGCCGGTCAAAGCTGTAATTGGCGGTGGCGGTGACTGTAGCATCCTTGTCGGCGGCGGCGGCGGCGGCGGCTGTGGATGTAAAGCGAGACAATATCTGCGTTCCGGCCACCAGCTGGCGAAACTGTTTTGCCAGCGGGGCCACGCGCAGACGTCGCCACCAGCGCTGCAGTCTGCGCGCTGCACCGTTGACGGCGCGCAACTCAATCTCCACGGCGGCGGACGTGTGCTGCAGTAGCTGCGAGCGCGGCACCCGGCTCAAGATGCGCCGCCGCAACTCGGACGACCAGAGACGCTCCTCGAGCTGTTCACGGCGTCGCGCGACATCCGCCGCAAACTTTTCTCGGTGTGCCTGCGCCACGTTCTTTGCCTTGGCCACCACGGAGCCGGAGCGGTTCTGGCGTTCCCGTAAGCGCTGCAGCCGCTTGTTGCTGGCCTGCTGCTGCTGTTCGGTGATGCTGCGCTGCATGCTGGCTGTGCTGGCCGACTGTTGCGCCTGATGGTGGCGCAACTTGGCATCAATGCCGCGGTTGTGAGCGCCCAGGCGTTGTTTGCGAGCATTGAGCATTGGCGGCACGGCGGCACTGCCACTTCCGCCAGAGGTCGGTTCTCTCTGCTGGCGCTGCTGCTGCTTGGCTGACAGTGCTCGGCCACTGCGCAGCTTCATGCGCGCCTCCAGGTGACGCGGGCGAGCGCTGTTTGGTTGTCTGAGCGACGACGCGTCAATCTCAAAGGATGTGGGCGCGGGCACGGCGTTCTGTGCGCGGCTGCTGTTGCTGCCGCTGTTGCTACTGGCCACGCTGCTGCTCATATGGTGGTGTGGTCGCTGTCTATAAGTTGTGGTGCGTAGCGAGCTGAATGTGTGAGTGACGGCGCGCCCCTGTCCAGCGTGCCGCATAAAGGCATGCGCAGTCATCGCATCCGCGGACTGACGGATCCGGCGCGGATTCGCCTGCCGTGATGCCGCCTGGCGCCGATCCAGTTTACATAACCGCTGGTGCATCTGTTGTGTACATAGCTCTGTGTACAGACATGCTACGTGCTGTCCATGCGCATTCTCAGGTGGACAAGCGTGTATTTATTGTGTGGGAGCGTGTTCTGCACTTTCACCGCGGCATTCAGCCATCGTCGCAGCCACCACTGACCGCAGACAGCCGCTTGAATCCTCGGCGATGCATTGCCGCGGCGCCGAGTCTGTCTGGCACAGCGTACACTGCGGTCCGAACGGCGCGACGTAGAACTGCCGGCACTTGATGCGACAGCCACTGCCTCGCCCCATACAGCATCAGGCCTGCCAGTGAGGTGGGCAGCGGCTTATAATCTGATGGCCGTGCGTGGGTATTCGCGCCATGTGTCGATTCCCGGCCGTGCATGCGCGGACAGCACCCAGAGACACAGGTTGACTGTCGCTGTCTTTATTGGTTGTATGCAATCCCAAAACAGCTCTTGTCCACCGCGGGCTACTTCAATGCGAGTATGGGCGCGTCGTTTGCCAGTTGCATGTGCTTGGCGCCTATGCAATTTGTACCAAGCTGCATCTTATTTGCTGACATATACACATACATATAGTAGATGCATGTACAAATGTAATGCGGTTATGAATGCATTATGGATGCACTTACCAACGGTGCCAACAGTGCCCGTAGTACCGAATGTGGTCCACGACGTCACGTTGTCGGTCGGCTCAAGGCTGGGCCAAGAGATACCGTTCGCCTTGCGCAGCATCACCTCCACTTTGGTGTTCATCACTTTGTAGCTGCACTCTGTCGGCTCCACCGGCTGAAACAGGACAAAGTCTTGTGCCACGCGATTCCCGTCCGGCAGCATTAGCCTGATGGAGAGCTATAGTCGTCGATTAGTTCGTGGTCATATATACATATATATATATATATATGGACAACCTTTTCACGCTCAAATACCACGGTAGCATTGTCTGCGCCGACTTTCTTGGCATAAAATGAAATGATCACGTGCGACGGAGACTGATACCAGTCGTGTCGACATTCGACCACTGTTCCCGCCGCGGAAGCTTCTCCGTCTACATTGATGTCCAGAAACACGTGTTTTCCCGTGCTGCAGCCGCGAATCTTCAAAAACTCTTCAAATTCGAGCACCTTGCGCGAGCAGCACGACCATCCCTTTGACCCCTGTGATGGATGAGCTTACATTTATGACTATGTGTGCATATAGATTATATATATATATATATATATATATATATATATAATGTTTATGTGTGTACCTCATGGAATATGGGTGTGCCGGGGTGATACACACACAATTTATCGTCAGTTGACCCATTGCGCGACACGGCGTCCGACACGAAGGTGTGACTGCAGCCATTGCGCTTGCACGCAGTGCCAAGTTCGACAACTGCATCGGGAGGATCGTCGAAGAGTTCCTTTGCTGCCTTCGGTGCAGGCGGCTTTGAAATGGATGGCATCGTGACGTTTATTTCTGAGCGAGGTGCCTGCGGCTGCGCACCGTAAACTTCCGTAATTGCTCCGGTTGCTGGATCCACGCGCTGTTCCGTCACTTTCGCGGCATTGGGGACGGATGGCGCGAGTTCTGCACTTGCCGCGACTACTTCCGGCTGGTCCGAGTGGAATCCGGCGTGACATCCGGGAATGACCAAAAATTCTTCGAATGAGATCACTCGTTTACTGCAGCATCCCCAGCCCTTGAGTCCTTCATGGAAGACGGCTGCGCTGAGCGTCACGTACGGCACAGGTACAGATTCCCAAATGTACAGTGCACTACTTACGTCCGTATGTGTGGAATTTGCACGCGTCTGGAGCGTTATCGGCATCCGTGTACGACTTGCCGCAGCCCTTGTTGGTGCATGTCTTCACTGCCGCTGTCGCCGTCATTTGCTCCAATTCCACCGGCTTCTTTGTGCCTCTCTTTTCCATTTTTTAACTCTTTTTGTCTTTTTTCTTTCTTGTCGTTCCTTCTCTCCCTTGCAACTGTTGAAAAGGGTGTTTCTGAATCGCTAAACGATGTATTTAAACTACTATTCAGCCAACGCTTATTATTATAAGTTAATGATCTAATTCGACAAGTTTAAGGAGGAATGATTTAATAATAATATGCGTTATTTACATAAGTTGGCAGGCACCCAATTGGCACATATCTAATCGTCACGCCTCTGATTGGCAGATTCCTCGTTATGGAGAGTTTGTTGAAATTCTCCATCCGCTCCGGCCTCAAGGCGGTAACGTGCGTTGTCGATGACTCCGTGCAACAAAGCGCCACGTGTATTATACGCCAGTTTGTTGTGAACGCTTGCGAACGGTATGTATAGTCCGCTATAATAGTGCTGCTAATACAGCATTGGGCAGTAACGCGCGCATTTTATTAGTCGCGTTGGAATCATCACCTTCCGCATTAATAGCGCGACTAATGCCAAGCGAGTTATGCGCATCGAAGATCGATAGCAGGTAATGGCACTGAGCATTCATTGCTGATATAGTTGCTGATGTTAAAGTGCTGTACTCGTGGTTGATGCAAGGTCTGGCCCTGATTTTGAACGACAAGATCAGAGCGTCAACGATGTATTGAGGCTTCCATTCTCGGATGATGTTGTGTGGGCCACCAGCATTCAGCAGTTGGTATCGCAGCGTGAGTAATTCTACTTATGCTTGTTGGAGAGTTTATAACTGATTGT
This sequence comes from Aphelidium insulamus, assembly GCA_036784855.1. Lineage (NCBI taxonomy): Eukaryota > Fungi > Aphelidiomycota > Aphelidea > Aphelidiaceae > Aphelidium > Aphelidium insulamus. Next base: position 776,880 of record JAZDSV010000001.1, on the reverse strand, counting down.
ATTTTCTAGCGGGCAATCACCCTATCGATTTTTTGCTAGTGGATTTTGCCAATGACTTGCTGTGCCGTTTTTCTCCTCACGTTATAGCGGCACAGCTGCATCGTCTTAGTTGCAGCATTATTACAGCCGCCCAGGCCAGGCCTGCTATGGATCCTTCTCGTATAGGTAAATAGGATGTACGTTTCATGCCACATCAATGTAACGTTTTTAGTACCAACGTCTCTACTTTGCATTCATCGTGACTTGTCGCCAAATCGCACACATCTCGCCTTATTAATGGACTTTTGTCGCCAAATATCCAACGTTTCCATATCGGTAACAAACGTGAGGCGGTTGGAGGAGCGTAATGTATTGCGAAAGTTCAACGCATTTATTGGGCCAAACGCTGACGAGTTATTGGATATCTGTGACAATGATGTTAATGGAGGTGTAGCTTGCCTCGGTATGAGACGTCGAAACGGGCAGAGCATAACTGAGGTGGCTGTTGCGATTCCAGTCGCACCTGATTTAATGATACCTAGACCTGGCGGTATTCGACCAACCATGGGCTCATTACCTCGTTGTTTTTGTATGAAGAAGCAGAACAACATTCCGTTCAGATTCTTACTAGCACGGTTGAAAATACTGAATATCATTTCAATTATATTTAACCTCGATATTAGGTTATACATAACGCTGCGATGGACACGCAATTTAGCCACACTCTCACGGAAGAACAGAGAGCGGCGCGCGATGATATCGTTCTGCCATATACCAAGGTTCAAACTGAGGCCAAACTAGGTCACGCGCCACTTGGCGAAGATGTGAGAAGTAAGATCACCTACCATTACGATGAAGCGGACGATTTCGATGACGAAGACCCTGATGGAGATTTGGACATTTAAATACATAGTGTTTAACCTGACTGCGTCGTCTAAATCTATTCACGCAGCTCGTTGCTCTTGGCAGAATTTAGCCTCGTCGCTCTTCGAACAAGTGGTCTCGGCACATGGGTCTGTTGTAAGAGGCTACTGTTGTCCGTGTCCCTTTCAATATATACGGGTATCCCGTACACAACTGGAGCAGCTCCAGTCAGATATCGAAGTATGCAGGCTTCTCGTGCCAGTTGACTGCATTTAGATAGAGATTTTTGCTGACATCTGAAGGGCTTTTGTTGATAATCTTTCGACGGAGTTCCATCAGACCGTTTGGACGAACCGCTCTTATCGACGATGGTGTTCCGCACTTCGGCGGCATCGAATATTCCCCACAAGTCTAGGCATCTCAATGCATACTTATCAATGTCACCATCTGTGACATCCCATAGGTTTGCAAGAACAGCAGGACTGTACGATCATCAATTAAATGATGAACGGCCACATCAGACCTACCTTCCAGCCATCAGGTAGTCGATAGCGGTACCGTACGGATCGAAATCCCCGCCGTCAACTAAGCGCCCACTGCTACATCCGACCAGTATAGCTACAGCACAATGATCAAGCTTTCTTAGCGCGTCGCCACGAACTAAATGTTCCCCGCCGCCGTGGCCAAAGTACCTGCTATGTCAGGTTGGCGAATATGAATTACATTTCTTACAAAAATATATCGGAATCTTCGATGTACTCAAGCCATTGGTTGGGCGAGTCTTGAACTCGGCCCACGGTACCTTTCCAGCTATCATCCGTTATCAGAGGCTTAAATCGCTCTTCAGTACGAGTCAAGTCACCGCCCGGATTCAGACAAAACGTAGTCGAACGTCTATCAACGTAAGCTCTATCAGGCCTAGGAAACCGAGAATAAGAGGCCAGTCGATCGCGCAAAAATGACAGTGACGGCAGGCGCGAGACAGATTGATTTCGCAAAATTGGGATGCTTTCCCAAGGAAACATGTGCGTGTTTCGGTCAACTAGTAGAATCATATGGCTATCTTCCAAGCATGTGGTTTTCTCCACTGAAAAATCATGGTCACCAGTTGTCTTGTTGACTTCTTCGGCAAGCTGAAAAATTAGGTATTCAAAACGGTACTTATATTCTTACCAACTGAGCGTCCACGCGTTCATCCAGAGGATATGCGGAATCGATCAGACAGCTTAGCAGGTCCGCTAGTTCCGGTGTAGACCGTCGCTGCAATGCACAACTTATCAGTGTCAACATTCCGTCGTCTAGCAGCGGGCTTAATTTGGGTGCCGCTTGGTGTATTGCATCCCGTATACAGCCTATCGCCACGTCATTGGCGCACAGTGCTCTAAACGATTTCGAAAATAAACCACGAAATCCGCCGAGCCATTTTTGTTCCAAATTTCCCACCAGGGAGAATAATTCCTTGTCCAAGTCTCTACGTTTAGCCCACCACGTAGCCTTTTCATCACGACTGCTGCAATTTTTGCCATTTCGAATAACTTCATCGCTTCGGGCAATGATAGATTTTAGTACTTCCCTCGCAGCAGAGCTAGACATTCCACCGGAGCGGTTAAGAGCCAGGCGCACAGTAATAGCATTTGATCTTTTGCAAAACCTGGTTATTAGCAAGTGCTGCTCTTCTTCATCCACAGATATTGAGCACACTCTCCAACTTTCCGGAAGGTTTTCCAAACAGTCTGCAACAAACGATCCAACAGTGAATGTGCTGCTCTGAGTTGAAACGTGGCAGTAGGATGTTTCGAGGCAACTAATTACGTCGTTCACACTGTTGATACCAGCGGGAATTGTTGGCCGGTTTGCTGCATTTGAAAACATTTCGCGACGATATGTCAGGTCTCTCGGCATTTCTAAATTTCATCTAAATTTTGGGGGAAAATGTGACTACTCACCTAAATATTCCGCTATGGTTGTGCCGTAGTCTACACCTTTACTAAGAGCGGGACTAATAGCAAAGATTCTAACTATTAGTGCGCAAGCATCGCCAAACGAAGCCGGCGATCCGGACCTTGCCATATCGACCACGAGGCGTGAAAGTGAGCTCTTTAAATCCGCCATAAGTTTTCGGCTCCGCACAGAGCACTCAGCTTCATATCTCTTCGCTTGAAGTAACTGGTACTGGTTGCTGAAGTATATCGCTTTATATTAGTCAACGAATACGCCTCCGCGCATAACATACATTTTCGTTCGTGCATACTCAATGTGGCAGTACAACAAGTCAATACGCGAGAAAAAAGGTTTTTCGAAGCAAGAATCCTCCATTCGATCTAAAAATTGATTAAGTAATCCCTCCAATGCTGCCAACTCACATCAATCCATTGGATGCTGACAATTTGCTTTCGAAAATCGCAAGCCCCGTATGCAGGGTTGAAAACTCCGTATTGTATATACGTTTGAAGTTGATTAACATATTGTTGTAGTGACTCCAGCGGTGGAGCTTGAAGTCGTACTGTATCCCATAAACTATTTTTCACCCTTGAGGCTTTCAGTGTCGAACATTGCAGCAACTCGTCGTCAGAATTAATTCTTGATCGATCTAGCATGGCTGTCAAACATTCGACACTTTTTCGAAGCATCAGTGCGGCTCCTGCGCGATCACCTAAACGCAACGCTGCCTCGGTAGATGCTATTGAAGAAATTGCAATATCTAGTAGCCCAGCTTTACAACTGGTCATCTGAATAGTAGTCAGTGACGCGGTTACAATTATATGCATACCTGCTGCTGAAGTTGAGTGGATAAAGTGGTAACAATCCGGAACTTTTTTTGCCTGCAGCGAAGCCCAAGTAACGAAGCCGTTAAAAAATGTTCATAATTTTTCAGCTTAGAATCTTGTGCAACTTCTACTCCAGCTAAAAAAAATTGCAGTGATTCTCGCACTGAACCCCGAATCTGATACATCAGGCCACACTGATGATAACGCACTATAAGTGACTACGCTGTAAGTCAACATAAACAAAATGAAGAAATTACTTCAGTGACACGCCAGCGAAAAACGCAGTCGCGCATATGTTCCAAATTAGATCGTACTATATGCGATAAAAACGTTACACCAGCAACATTCTTCGAGAATATTGCGACACGGCCCATTTTGTTGGTGAGATTCTTTATGTCAGTAGCAAATTCATGATCAAAATTCAATAATTCTTTGCATAAACGCATGGATGAATTTAATAAGCCCACAGCAGTTGACCAGTTTCCCTAGTTATCAGAAGAACAACCGATGAACATATCCTTACCTCGCGTAGCAAAATCTCGGCAACGGCTTGATGCAAATCACTTATGAGGCACACGCTAAATCTGTCAGAGACGAAAAGGCTCTTGGCATTGTGCAAAGCTTCGCACAAGGGCAATTCAGCCTTCTCGATGAGGCCAGATTGACAGAGGAATTGAGCATTTGACACGTTCCATTCAAGAATCTTCATCGGATCGTCGTTGCTCAGATGTTTTTTTGCCTGCGCAAAACTATACCCGGCCAATCCGATAAATCCAGATTTGATGTATGACTTTCCAATGTATATGAGTGTATCAAATTCGGTAAAACCACAGTCTGATTTCGATATACGGCAGATAGAGAGAAACATCCGCAGCACTGAATTTTGACGGCCAAAGTCGCGTACTAATCCGAAGCAATGCGCTAATGAAACTACATCGCGAGTAAAGGTGCGAAATGTAAAAAAACACCACATACGCATCACTTCGCATATCTCTTCGTTGATACCAATCATCTTTGTATTTTTACACTCTAAAAGAATGGTGTTATTTTACATTTAGTCAAGGTTCAGCACTTAACCTACCCGATATTATTGCGCGAAGTGCCGCATAGCAGCCAGAAAAGTAGTCTGTAGGATTTTTATCAACTTTGAAGGCGAATATCCCGATCCATAATAGAAGCCTCGCCAGACTTGTTTTCAAGCACGATGAATGAGATGCTGTGGATACCATGTCGACCTTCGACATGGTTGAAGAACGTAGATCAATCAAATCGTTGTATATGGAAACACCTGAATCGAAAGCATCTAATGTTAAAATGGCAGCCAATCGCAAGCTACGAAAGGTAAGGAATAAATTAAGTTATGTAACAGATCCTCCATACTTCAATATTATTGATAATCGATCGGAGGCTCTCGTATCAATAGAAGCTGCCGTATACCATCTGATATACGCTTTCAGTACCGACTTTTTTGCCTTGGCCACACGTAAATTCGTCGGTAATTCGCACAAAGGGAAATACTCTGCCTCGACGAACTGGTAAATTAATGAATCGTCACATTTCGGGTCATCGAACAGTGCTTTATAGTCGTGATCATCAAGGTCAAGGGACCATCGTTGATATTTATGGACAATCTGCCCTAGGCTATGTTTCAATTTATCGGGTGTTCCAGTATACAGTCGCAGCAAATCATTGATATTCGAGTATATGACATTTATCGCACGCTAAATAATTAGCGGACAATGTAATGAAATTCTGAGCATACCTTCACGGAACTACATAGTTTCCATGAAGTGGCGCAAAGTTCGACCCTGCATAGCAGAACACTGAAAAAATCCGTCGGCAATTCTTTGCACTTCTTAATCGCGGAGAGATGTAGGTCAATACTTGCGCGTAGTATTGTGGCGCAAACTTCATATCTTTTTTGCTTATACATTGCAAGCCCGGTGTTGAATGTCCTGCGATATAAGGTTACAAAATAACACGTGAAAAAATACCATGCGCTTAGACACTTCAAGGCGTGTGCTCCGATGTTATCCTCAGTCAGCAAATTCCCGATCCTTGAACTAGTGACAGAAGCTGTCCCGGTGCTGTCCGAGTCGAGAGTTAACTTCACCGCCAGTATCGCAAGCTCATCTCGAATTCTTATAATCTCCTTCGACTGCAACTGTTTAACAGCGACTAAGGACCACGAGTACGTCTGTTCAACCAGAGCAAGCAAAACGCGAATTCGATTGCTGGTCAACAAAACCTCCAAGTTCTTATTTAGAGACTGGCAAAAAACGCTTATGGCATCCATTAGTGGAGATATCGACAAATACGACGTCGCAGTGCCAAGTTCCCTCGCAAAACTTTCCAGATCCATAGTACTCGAAGAATTATGAATCTGCAGTGAAAGTCGAAAAAACTTTAAAGCTATGTCCGCATCTGGACACGTTCTTGCATACGCCGATTCAAGGACGCACAGCATTTTATCCAAGCCGGCAGAATTGAATTTCTGACCGAGTTAGTATTGCTAAGCCTTGCCTGTTAGAATTAACATACCGCTGGGTCGCAAGTGAAAAGGTGATTTAAGCATGTCGCAAATGGTTTCATAGTCTCACATGCAGCCGGTTTCGCTAATACCATCGCAACTGCCGTGCCATACAAATCAAGTAATCCGTCGAAACCTGAAACAAATGAGTAAATAAGTAAAATGAAAAGAATAATGTAATATAAAGCGCAGCTGATTAAATACCATGATCTCGTTCAAGAAACTGGCCCATAGACAACAACATCGTAATACTCTTATCGGGGTTGTACGGTTTGAGCGAAAGCGAAGTTTCGAATGCAAAATGGCAAACGGCCCTCATGCTCGATTCTTCTCTGTATGACGACACAATTTTCAAAAGCAATTTGCAAATCAACTCCAACGACCGATTTGAAGCCTCATCGGCGCAGAACTGCAAAGCTTTTATAACTGCTGCGCTCAAATCGCCGGCAGATAATCCCAAATTCTGCAAGATGATAAACAATTCTAATTTCTTTCCGTCACGCACCTGCGCATTTTCTCTACTCTTGCTTTCCAGAACAATACGCAACAGAGATACAATGAGCATGATGACGAAGAAATACGAAGAAGAGTTCTGTGAAGTAGCAGGCAAACAGATGCCGAGATCTCTGGGATAGGCAGCAGTCCCCGACCGGCCGTCGCAAATGCGATCACGCAGCGCGATCCACTGGGCAAGCGCAGTATCAAACTATTGCGTGAGGCAGGACGGGGGCATGCAAATAGATAGAATGAGGGCAAACCTGTTTCCATTCGATTATCCGAGTCAGCAGATTGTAGTGCGCTCGCTCCAGAACCAGGTCGTTCAACTTGAGCGCGGCGCGAATATGGTACAGAATACGCAATGCGTAAATGCCGCAGTGCAAGAATTGTATGGCACTGGTGGTAGCGTCTTTGGGGGTAAAGCCTTTGGAGGGCTGCGTGCGCGCAATGCAAATGTTGCTAACTTCCATCGTCAATTCGCCAACTAACCGCTTCTGGGACAGTTTTATGCGCCCACTTTGTCGCACGACACGCAAAGATAGCCCTTGCATCACTTCAAGGTGCCGTTGCGTGCAGCATTGACGGCCGTCGGCTTTCCATTCTGCCAGCAGCGTTGCAAGCTCGGCACGGCATTCATTTGCCATCGACGTGAATGCAATTTAATAGTTGAAACACGATGCAAACGTCCATTGTCCGCGCTGTCTCGCCTGCCCCTTATCAGATGCCACATATGTATAAGTGTGGGCACTTGATGTACGCGCTGCTAGATGAGTACATCCCTGCCACTTCACATGTATGTAGTACAGCGACTGTGAGTAGAGTTCCGATGTTTGTTTGATCTGTGTACACAAGCGGAAGGCTCTTTCTTGCTGGCAGCAGACCAGCGATGAACAGCGCGCCAGCAGCCCGCGAGAGTATCAGTCACATTGCTACGGACGACATAGTCGATGCTAATATTGGCGCTGCAAGTGTTGCACTTCGACCGCGCACTCCAGATGGCGCAGACAGTGCACGCGGGGAACTGGGATCGCCCGCGCAACTATCATCACCCACTAGCCACGGAAAGCGGCGACATAGCCAGAGCGACAGGTATGCATCTCATCGCACTGGACGGGTGCATATCTGAACCTGTCCATGTTTCGGCACAGATTCATCCCCGAACGCTCACAGTTGAATATTGCGACAGTATTCCAGTTGAGCAGCAGCCAGGCCACATTTTCTCCTCGCGCCAAACCCCCCACGTCGACAAAACCTGCGGCTGACTGCGACTCTGGAAAAGGTGAGGCTACAGCTGCACTGACTGTTTCCTGACACTGAGCCACCGTAGATGAATCAAAGCGAGTGTACTCTCAAGTTTTACGGACAGAGATATTCGGCGCGACATTTGCCGACATGGATGATGGCGATAGTGCAAGCAGACAGGTGCCGTCAACAACCGCCGCGCTGCAAACATCATATTCCAAACCGGCGGTAGCTCCTACGCCAACTGTTAATGGGACCTTGTCCCCGCGAAAACTCCTCCAGTTTCGTCCTGCACCACCAGCATCTCCGCGGAGAACGGATGCTGGCCCACAATCGCCGCTCGAGCCGAAATATTCCATATTTGATTGCAGCCCTTCAACTGCTTCTACGCTGCAGCAACCACGCAAGCAGCCTCGTTATATTGCAAAAGTTCCGTACAAAGTTTTGGACGCACCGGACTTGGCTGACGATTTCTATCTAAATCTCGTTGACTGGGGTCCGACCAACGTTCTCAGCGTCGGGCTGGGATCATGTGTATATCTCTGGAGTGCGCATTCAAGCAGAGTTACAAAGTTGTGCGATCTTGGCGCGTTCGACTCTGTAACTTCAGTCAACTGGATACAAAAGGTCGGTAATGTACTTTTTCGTGGCGACATATTGACTCTCGGTTGGCGTGTAGGGAAACCACTTGGCAGTTGGTACAAATCGTGGCTTGGTACAGATATGGGATGCAGGAGCCTGCAGAAAAGTGCGCACAATGACCGGTCATACAGCTCGTGTTGGTGAGTGATTGTAATGACAGAGCTTGATCTATTCTAAATCTTTTCTCTAATTTGTGTATGCCGTGAAGGAGCGCTTGCGTGGAATGATCATGTACTTTCATCGGGTAGCCGAGATCGCCTAATTCTCCATCGAGATGTTCGCAGTCCTAGCCATTTTGTCAAGAAACTCGCAGGTCATCGGCAGGAAGTATGCGGTTTGAGGTGGAATACCGAGCAATGCCAACTAGCCTCCGGAGGCAATGATAATCGACTGCTTGTGTGGGATCGTATGGCAGAACAGCCGCTGCTTAAGTTTACGGAACATACCGCTGCGGTAAAAGCCATATCTTGGTCACCTCATCAACGCGGTCTACTGGCATCTGGTGGTGGAACAGCTGACCGTAAAATCAGGTTCTGGAACACATCAATTGGTCAGCCACTGCAGTGCGTCGACACTGGATCTCAGGTTTGCAATCTCTCCTGGTCCCGAGCGGCAAATGAAATCGTGTCTACGCACGGATACTCGCAGAATCAAATATCGGTTTGGAGATATCCAACGATGCAGCAACTGGGAGTTCTAACCGGCCATACCTTTCGGGTGCTATATTTGGCAGTCAGTCCCGACGGCCAAAATGTCGTCACTGGTGCCGGAGACGAGACGTTGAGGTTTTGGAATGTGTTTAGCAAGTCATCTGGCAAGAATGATCGAGGCGGTGCGCTTCGGCTGGACGATTTGCGCTCCTTTTGCTGATGTTCATCAACTAGCATGGTTTTATAGATAGAATGCATACAAGATTTCTTGGATTCAACGCTATATTTTTCCCCGTAGGGTTATTGTGTGCTATTGCGGCTTAGCCCATTCCACACTCAGGATAAGATTATCGAATCCATAACCATGCAAACATTGTATGGCACGCGCAGCATTCTCGCGTTCACGGAAACACACAAACGCATAACCTTTACACGTATTCGTATCATGATGACGGGCCACGAAGCAGCGAGCCAGAGTGCCGAAACGAGAAAACAAGTTCCGAACATCATCCTCCTCGGCATCTTCAGATAGGTTCGACACACGAACTGTACACGCATCCTCTTGCTTGCGACGCGCAGCCTCGCTGTCCAAAATCGCGGATGCAACTAGTCCAACAGGTCTAGTAAGCAGGCAACATGTCAATGTCAGCGGTACAAACCTCCCATAGCCGGAGCAGCGCCGCCGCGCTTGCTGGGTACTACGTATTTTCCGGGCTTTGAAGTGCCAGTTGATTCACTTTCATCCGCCGCTGCCATTTCCGTGTCAGGTTTCCCGTTCAAAAGTTCATCCAGTGGCGTCAATGAATCCTTGTACGGGCAGCGCGTGGTCCAGTGATCGCCTTTGCACACTCGGCACGTTATGTTGGAAGTTGCCAACTTTTTTGTAGAGTCCTGCGCGGACATGGCTTGCTCTTCCAAGTCAAAATTCTGCGAATGCAACAAAATGAGCGGGCGAGATCCGCAGTAAGATACTCCAGTACCTTATTTGCAGAAAGCTTGAGGGTAACTTCTTCTGCAAGCGTGGAACCAGTTTCTATATCTACGGCTGCCTGCCCGAATTTTCCCCACCGCTTCCTCTCGGCCACAGAGTGGGGTTCATTTCGCTTTTTAAGCACCAAGCGGACTCGGCGGACCGTCTGAGGAGCGGTTAGATCGCGTCCTTTGCTCAGTCGACGCACCTTTACGTTCTGACCAGCTTCATTCACGCGCAGTTCTGTGATTTCCTTCAGATTGTCACCTAGTTGCTGCACGGTGACGACAGGCTCCATCGTGTTGCGATCGTAGTGCAAAGAAAACGTTTCGGTTTCGGTTTGCACATAACAAACACAGATCGCAACAAAGACAGCATGACATCGGCCCCGTTCGCTGTGGAGCCTTTGGTACGATAGCATACACATTTTTCACTGAGAGGGGAAACATTACAAGAGTATTACTCACGGATGATCATGTAGATTGACCTTTCGAGCTGGGGGCACTCTTATGCCATCAGATTCGACAATGCAGCATTTTCCAGTATCGCTTTTGTATTTCTGCTCTTGGGATTCTTGGTGTCGTCGTACTTCTTGGTGTAGGCCATCATGTGCGCTTTGACTCTGTTGCTGAACTTTCGATTTTTCTGGACAGGTACGAAGTCAAGTCGACCCATGCCTCACGAAGCTATGTGAAGGAGATGTGTATGGCGGTGGTTTCATCACTATTTTTTGGCGTTGGCGGGCTATACTTTTTGCAAAGCTGTGGTATATATGTGTAACCTTAACTCTGGTAAATACATCCTGCCTTCATCTCCGTCTTTTACCCCATTGTTATCACGGATCGCCCATTGCCGGAACATATCAGCGGCGGCAAACTTTACTGGCGAAGGTTATGTAGTAATCGCTTCTATTAAGAGTCGTTCGTTGCTCCAGTGTCGTTCATTGTCAGAGCATATAAGCGGCGGTATAACTCAATTGGAGAGATCACTGATAATTCAGTCTCGTTGCGGAGCTCAAATCCATAGTTGCCAGCTTCAACGACCAAGCCATCCCATCCCATGCGGACAGCCTCGGCTGACAAGGACCAGCGCCACTCTTCCAATAGGTCGGGCCGATATCGATTCAGTGCGTCTAAATCTACAACTGCTCGATAGAGACTATAACTGAATTGCTCAATGACTTCAACCGCAGTACCACTGAGACCGAAATTGTAAGCATTTCCCATGTCAACCCAAGTATTAGATGAACAATTTTGAGTGGTAAGACTGCAATTTGTAAACGAATCGGACCGCGTTCGCAGAAATTCGGAGAGACCACCTACCCCGGTACTGCAGTATCATCGAATTAATAATCTGTTTTTGAATATGAATCTTCGATTTGTACCTTACTACAGGTGCACCGTACAGCAACGCTTCAGCAGCAACGAGGCCAAATGATTCAGAACGGCTTGGGACCAATACAACGTCGGCTGCCAATCTGGCTAAATCACCCGCTCGCAATTGAATGTCTGCACCCTCCCATACAACATAATCGACGCTTCCTCGTGGCAAACGATCACTCTGGTATGCACTATATTTCCAATTCTCTAATTTACGCACTTCAGTTACGTCGATAGTATTCGATTGCCCCACAATTAAGACAATTAGGCCAGGAAGCGCCCCAGGAGCTGAACGAAACAGACGTTCCAGCGATTTTTTCGCCTCCATTATTATATCGAGCCCTTTGGTGCGATAGAACCGACCCGTAAACAAGGCTAAAGGACGATTAACAGCATCGAATGGCAATAATTTTAACTCCGCGGAAAGAATTGTTTTTGCCGCCAACTTTCGCGATGAAAATGGTTTGGTGAAGATCGCAGTGTCCGTATTAACATTTTGTCTAGACGAAAACATCGCAGAGTAAACTTTCTCAGCGATTGGCACAGAGACATTCCACTTGTGTAAAACCCCACTTTGTCGAAAAGGTGACGTGCCTTCCATGGACATGCCATTGGATATTCCGACGAGACGATTTAGACCATATTGCTTCATCATCGCGCTCCAAACAAGATGCTCTCTAGGAAATATGATTGACTTCGTCAGTATTTGAGACAGCATGTGCTTGGAAACAAATGAAACTGCCTGAGACATCGATATGCCCAAAGAAGAAGGGTACAATCTAAATCCCCAACAAGCGATTCTGCAAATATGTTCGAAATGAACTAGCGAAGTGCGCGAATGGTACGCCGTAGGTTCAAGATACTTATCGGCGAATGAAAATCTTCGTTCGCCTCGCCGCACCAAATTTGCAGCACTACGCATCGTCAACTCTGATAGCAAGCAGCTGGTAAACTTACCGACTTCGAGTTACATAATCATCCACAATTGTCCAAGGCGCGAATGGGACAAAGTTCTCAATCAAAACACTGTACTGCACCTCATACGAATAATCGTGCATTGTGTATAAAAATGACGGCCGTATGACACTTTCTTGCAAATCCTGGTACATTCCTTGGTAAAACAGCGGTACCAAAGAAACAGTAGCACCATGTAATTGAGCTACAAGCTGCGCAGACGACGACAAAGCTGAAAATTATTCCGAGCCAGCGATGATAATGCCACAAGAAATTTACCTTGCATGTATCGTAGCACTACAGCAGATGCTTTAGAAAAATATAGACTTTGCTGCTCCTCGGGTAATCCGCAGCAAGAGTAGTATATCTGATCTTTGGATTTTGAAGCCGTTTGGAACGCGTAACGCAGCGGACCGATGTCACCTGGTCCGATCCAGTACTCATGTACTGTGTCAAGACAGCCGTCGTTGAAACACGATGAGCCACGAAAATGTCTGGAAATTTTCGTGACATTAAATGATACCATCGTGTCGCCAGGCCATCGATATTCGTCACTCTTCAGCGGGTGTGCTGGGGTACGGTCGAACCAATCGACGAAGGGAAATGCTCGCAAGGCTTGTGAGCTAACAGGAACTTGTAGCGGTATCACTGTAACGTTGATCATGTATGCCTCGCGTGTACTTCTCCCCGAAAGTTCCATGAACGCATAATGTGGCATAATCACATTAACTTCGGCAAGCCGATCTCTCGAATGATGGGTAGCCAGCGCATCAACGACGCCTCCTAAGCCACCAGCAGTGGCTTGCCCAAACTCTTTCGTGATGTGGGCAATGCGAATGGCACGCGTACTGGCGGCAAGCGTATTGTGAACAACATCATCTAATGATGCCTTCGGGCGGCGCGGAAATATAATTTCTGTGCCGAGTTAGCGAGCACAGGACCAATTAACTACTAGCCGGAAAGCGGGCAGGGATGACTAATCATATACACTAGATATCCTTGAATTATCAACGAAATAGTCCCAGAAACCGCCACCATTCCAAGCCATCGTTCAAATTTGTCGTGGCCTCGTGTACCACGCGCAGGTTTTAGCAACCGCATTCCCGAAACTTATTTACTGATTCATGACCGAGCTAATATTCTAGCGGAACGTCAACGTTTACCATTTTAAGGAGAAGTTGGTTGTTTATTAATGCTGTAAGGCAACCATTATAAGCCATGAGCATCAATATATCCGTGGCATCTGATGTCTTTCGACAAGGACAATCCTCCTATTTCAGTACTTTGCTACAGTACTTATTTACAAATCGGACTGCAATTTGAACTGACTGCGAGTGACTGTTGCATTGTGTATTCAAAGATAATCTTCGTACTTGAATAAACCTTTCTGTCCGTCAGTAAATCCAATTTTCGCCAACGCGACAAAATAAGCACCGATTTTCAAGAAGATTTATTTAGCATTTAGGATTAAATAGCACATAACATTGATCATTCTTCGCAAGCTTACATATGAATGTAATAATTGCGAGCCTTTAGGTGAGTTTTAAGGTTGTATACAAGCGATCTCGTAGTATTTAGAAATCTCTATCGACCCTGGAACAAGAATCCTTTGCTACTAGTCTGCATTTGTAACACTCAATATTGCCGTTGGAGTCATATTTAACTTTGAAGACCCATTTGCATTTAATAGGTTTACGTCCTTTTGGCAAATCACTCAGTATCCACGTGGAATTTTCATTGAGTGAATCATTTCAGCGTTTAAGGCCTGTTCCCATTGTAACCAGTTTTTAGACTGTTTTGCCTGATTAATTGTTGTCGGCTCGTCTTTCAAAACTGTTAGGGAATATTCTTTACAATCAGGAATATCATTGATTCCAGATGAATTTTCCAAGAAACCAGGACCAGATGTGATACTGACGTTATCATCATTGTTATGGTCCGCGTCGGGACCAGAACCGGGTACATAACCCAACGATGTTGCAGTATCCTCTCTATCGCTTTCCAAAAAATTATTATTATTGTTGTCATCGAGGTCATTAGCAGGTTCCTCGTGACTTGGTTCCATTTCATTTGAAACATTGTTCATGATATCACCATTGTCAGTAGTGATTATAACACTCGGATCGTCACTGTTTTCATTCCCTCCTAATCCATGCTCACTGGAAGATGGCAATGGATTAACATAAGTGGGAGACGGAGTGTAATTAAGCCAATCAGCGGGGATTCGTTCATCAAACTCCGCGGTACGTGTAAGCTGAATACTTCTAATGGCAGGGTTCCAAAAACGATACGCTTGGACTGCGAATCATATCCCACGAAAATTCCTTTCACACTTTTAGCGCTGAATTTACCTGTGCGATGTGCGTCTAAGACGTGCGCATAAATAGTACAGCCGAAAATTCTCATATTGGTAAGATCAGGTTTTTGACCTGTCCACGCCTCCCAAGGAGTCTTGTTTTCAAGACCCTTGATAGCGGAACGATTAATGAGAAATACGGCAGTAGCTACTGCTTCACCCCAGAGACGGACAGGGACTGTGCGCGTTATGAAGGAGTGTGCGAGCTGTATCGAGAATATGTCGAATTCTTTACGCTCTGCAATACCGTTCATGTTGTGGCGTGTGAGGAATAGTACGTTGTATAGCAATACCATTGGCTTGACAAAAGTCAATAAATTCTGTGGACGTATATTTGCCACCATTATCAGTGCGTAGGCATTTAATATGCTTATCATGTTGAGTCAAGATCAAACTATGAACTTGCTTAAATTTATCAAAGACTTCAGATTTCGTCTTCAATATAAACACAAATGTGTACTTCGTGTAGTCATCAACAAATATAACAAAGTACCGGCCATTTCCATAAGACGGTGGATCAATAGGTCCAACCACGTCACTATGAATTAAAGCTCCAATGGAATTGTTTTGTTGTTGTGCAATGTGATGCGGAAAATGTTTTGCATGTGTCTTTCCTTTGTAGCATCCTTCGCAGTGTTGTGACTTGGTTGCCAATGGCAACGTAGCACCCGTAAACATGTGATGCTTGACCATTTTCTTAATGCAATGATGACCAATATGACCCAGTCTTTGATGCCATAATTGTTGCATTGTGTATTCTACTCTACGTATATTTTAATACGTTATCAGCACCAAGCTCCACCAACTGTTCAAACATGAACTCTTCCATCACGCGTGTCGACCCATTCAAGCTCCACCTCACCGAAAAGTTTAATGGACGTAACTGGTCAATGTTCCGTTCGCTTATCGGCAACTACTTTACTACGTGTGAAGTGAATGGGTTCATGACGGGAAAAGTACCTGAGCCCTTTAACGCCGTCCATGACCCCAATGATGACGACGTCGTGACGTTCTCGACTGATAACGGTGATCTGCTCGTATTGAATGAGCAACAGCAACTCGTCTGGAAGCGTTGGGTTGCAACTCGCGCACTGGTGTTGATTGTGATCCACCAGAATCTGGAGACGGAGTTCCAGAGCATCTACTCGGACTATCGCTGTCCCAAGAAGGTCATTGACTCACTTGAGCAACAGTACCGTGCCAACGACGCACAGAGTATTCAAGTTCGCATGCAGGCGATCTACGAGCTGGTTATCGACATGAAAACGTCAATGACTACACAGGTTCACAATTTGAACCAGATGTTTAACGACGCAGCGATCTGCAAACACGGATTTTCTGCGGTTCAGAAATGCTCGCTGTTGTTGACAAAACTTACCGCCATCCCGGAATACAACACGGAGGCGCGCGTTTGGATGATGACAAATGCTCTAGTCACAAACTACGCCTTACTGTGCGAAACAGTTCTGTCTTTCTTGCTAAAGAAGGCACTGCAACCAAAAGCAAACAGCAACAAAAACGCGTTGGTTCATCTGAACAACAAGCGTAAGGTGAATGATGCCAGCAATGCCTGCGCTCATTGTAAACGCACCAACCATGAATCTGATGAATGCTTTATTAAGCATCCAGATCTACGTCCAGTGTGTAAGCACTGCGGAAAGGCGCACTTGTTGGACAAGTGTTGGAACAAAAATAAGCAGGCTCAGCGTTTTGGCAACAAACGCTTGAAGTCTTCCGGTACATCTGCGTCTAATGTGGCAGTTGTACTTGGCGCAACAGAAAATGTTGCACTGGTAGTCTCAAAACCAAGCTACCAGAAGAAAGCGACTCACAAGAAGCCGGACAATGTTCCAGACTTGAGTACGCAGAAATTTATTGTTGACTCCGGCGCAACGAATCATATTGCCCGGGCAACAAAGGTGTATAGTCGCCTCCATCTCTACAAAAAGGATGCAGAACCACAATTCGTCACTGTAGGGAACAACGCAAAGTCCCAATTGTCGGAGAGGGAGATGTTGCGCTCACCAATCCTAATGAAGATGTTCAAATTTATTTGAAACATGTTTGGTTTATTCCACAACTAGGATTTAATCTCATCTCAGTCCCACAATTAACTGCTGATGGATATACTGTTGTCTTTAATGATGATCAATGTACTACTACTTTGAATGACAAATTGATCTTCAATGCACACAAGGAAAACGGTGTGTGGGTAGTGTATCACATACAAAAACCAAAGGCTCTTGTAACTAGTAACCAAATTCTATATAAAGATTTGAGTGAAGTAGAGCTTTGGCATCAGCGACTTGGTCATATTGGATCCCACAGTCTCAAGTTGATGATTAAGGAACAAATGTTCACAGGAGTGACTCTACCTGGTGATACAAAAGTTACCTACTGTGAACGGTGCTTAAAGGGAAAAACCCAGAGAGCTCACTTTCCTCGCAGTCAAACAGGGCATAAAGCTGAAATTGGCGATCTCATCCATAGTGATGTAGTCGGACCAATTAATCCAAGCTCAGTAGGAGGGGCGAGATATTTTGTTATCTTTGTTGATGATGCAACTCGTTTTACTACATTTCATGTTATGAAAAACAAGTCAGAAGTCTTTGCTAGATTCAAATCTCTTTGCAACTTCATTAAGACTCAGCATGATAGGAGAGTTAAAATACTCCGATGTGACAATGGTGGTGAATACACTTCAAATGAATTTAATCAATTCTGTGAAGAAAAAGGTATTCATAGACAATTCACCATTCCTCACACTCCTGAACAAAATGGAGTGGCTGAACGAAAGAATCGCCATATTCTTGAAACCACCAGAACTTTGCTTCATACGCGTAATGTTCCCACAATATTATGGGCAGAAGCTGCAAATACTGCAACTTTTCTGATCAATCGGTCCAGCCTTAAAGGCTTAGCGACGATGACACCCTGGGAAGCGTGGACTGGAAACAAACCAGATCTTAGAAGTTTAAAGGTCTTCGGATGCATGGCATATGCTCACATTGCTAATGCAAACCGTCGTAACAAATTTGACGAGAAGTGCACCGAAGGAATTTTTGTTGGTTACGATGCTATTCACATATCTATTCCCCCACTGAAGATAAGCCATACTCAAGAAGCTAAGTTTGATGAGCGGGTTCCAATACTTCAAGCCAAAAATGCTGAAAACACATTGACTATTTCAGATGACACAATTGATGTGACAGTTCCAAAACTTAATCAAGAATCTACTGATTCGCGATTAGGGGGAAGCACTGGAACGCAAAGAGACGTAATAATGAACTCTCATCTGAAGGAATTAAATATTCCCAGACATGTTGAGCAGGATGCAAATAATCCGATGCAAAACAATACAATTGTCAATCAACTGACTCAGTGCAACAACACTGTTGAAGTCAATGAAGTAACAGAACAGCAAAATGTTCTTAACAAAATTTCAAACATTGAAAATCCCACTGTTCAAAATCATGAAAACAATGAACAGTATGATCACGCCTTGGACATAGCCGCTGATAATATTCAGCAAACAAATGATGATACACATAGTATTACATCAGGCTATGGTCTTCATGTCAAATCCTAATATGGATCACTGGAATGCCGTGAAAAGGATCTTTAGATACCTCAAGGGCACAAATCATACTCAATTACATACGGAGGAGAATCTGAACTTAAATTAGTCGGATATACAGACTCTAGTTATGGAGATGATCCAGAAACATTCCGATCAACAAGCGGATATGTTATGACAATAAATGGCGGGCCGATCAGCTGGATAGCGAAACGACAGAGCACTGTGGCACTATCTTCATGTGAAGCCGAGTACGTAGGAATGTCCAAAGCTGTCTCCGAAATACTCTGGTTTAGAAGTGTTCAACGTGAACTTGGTTTCGAAATCCTGGATTCCACTCCTCTGCAAGGTGATAATCAGTCGAGTATAAAACTCGCTGTGAATCCAAAGTATCATGCCAGAACTAAACATATCAATCTGAAGTACCACTTCATACGCGAAGTTATTGATCGTTCGGAAGTTCGGATCGAGTACTTAAGAACAGATGAAATGTTGGCTGATATATTCACAAAAGGATTAGCAAAGTTTCTACACAACAAATTCGTTGCGAAACTGCGCATGTCAGCATTAGAAGGGAATACGAACAAATAGTCGTTCCACCCAACTTGCATTGGAAGGGAATGTTGGAATACACAATGCAACAGTCACTCACAGTCAGTCCGATTGGTCAAAGTATGTTGCCAGGAATAACAAATTACTGAGCAACTCACCAATGACGAATGACGCTGCCAAGCAACATCTGATGCCTCGGATAGAATTGACGCTTGCGGCTATAAAAGGCGCGCATGTTAGCATCAATAAATAACCAACTTCTTCTCAACTAGTATACGTTGACACTACTACTCTACGTATATTTTAATAATAATTCAGTATCATGTAGCGACTGTGTTGCATTAGCATTAAGGCACAAGTCGTTGTTAATTGTGCTATGAAGTACCCAGAGTCCACTTTCTTTTTCGGCTCGTAAAACTACTTCATCATCCTTTAAAGCACAACAATAGTTGTCTTCAAATATAAATTTGAGACCAATTTTAGTGAGTTGACGAACTGAGATAAGATTGTATGCCATGTCAGGCACATACCAATATAACATACATTTGTCCACTGTGTGCGAAGTTTTGTGACAATGCGAACATTGTTCCTTTCGGTTGTCCAGCTTGTACTTGCGCTTGATACCAGCTTTGGCAACAAGTACTTGCTGGTCCTTCGCGGCACGCGATTTCTTATCGCGATTCAAGCTCTGCGCATGTGGAATTACAAGCGTGCAAAGTCGAGAATATGTAAGATCTGATACTTCACTCCAGATCTGCCGCTTGGTGTCATACTCGGATGACTCGGATGCCGGGGTTTCTGCACGTAATAAATCACTGAATTCTCTTTCAATTCTACTAGTTATTCACTAATTACTCAACTATTTCAACAGGTTATCAGCACCATCGCCTGCATTATGACATCTCTGAGCACAAACAACAAACTGTCTGATCTCATTGACAATACAATGATCTTCAACGGAAACAACTGGACAGTGTTCCGTATCCTCTCCAGCAACATCTTTACGGCAAAAGGACTAAAAGGGATCATTGATGGTTCTGAGAAAGAACCGACTCTACGCATCGAAATGAAGGAGTATGTTCCTATGCAACTCGATCATGAAAGCGACACGGAGTTCGCCTTGCGCCGTGATAAAGAGCGTATTCCGGCAATGCCACCTCCTTCGAAAGGAGAGATCGACGCGTACAACAAATATGAAAAGCGACGTGCCGAGGCACACAGCATTTTGATGCGACTTCTTGACAAAGAACATCGCGCCTTGGTGGTCACAATCCCGGACCCCAAGAAAATCATGGAGAAGCTTCAAGGATGTACCAGGCGAAAGAAAAGAGTCAGATAATGTATCTGACCAATCAGATGTGCGAGTTTTTCGGAGAGATCGCTGTGTAACGCTATCGTGTGTCTGATTGGGCGATCGTGTTTCGATCGCGTTGCTGATCAGATCATCTGATTGATTGATCGCGATGTAACGTTACATGCTTGTTTCAGATGTAACGTCGTGTTTCAGATGTAACGTTGCACGAGCGTACTGGAAGTCGCCATGCGGATGTCATCGATGTCGGCGTTACGCGTCAGCATTACGCATTACGCGTCAGCAGTACGCGCAATCGCCAACATAAGTCAGGAACGCTACATCACAAATTTGCTTGAGAAATTCAACATGTTGGATTGCAAATCTGTGAATACACCGGCTTTTTCAAATTTACAACTACAGAAAAGGATCAGAACCGACGATAATTCTGACGTTTATGACAAAGAGACTGAAACAATGCAATCTTACCCATATGCACAAGCTGTTGGAAGTTTGATTTATGAAATGGTGGTTACAAGATTTGACATTGCGTACTCGGTTGGAGTTGTGTCCCAATTTATGTCAAATCCAAGTATGGATCACTGGCACGCAGTTAAACGAATTATGCGGTATCTCAAAGGAACTGTAAATCATTCAATAACTTATGGCGGACAAAGTGAACTTGTTGTACAAGGATACACTGATTCCACCTATGCAGATAATGCAGACACCATGAGATCCACTGCGGGATATGTAACAACTCTTAACGGAGCAGCAATTAGTTGGGTTTCAAAAAGACAACCTACAGTTGCTTTATCCTCTACGGAAGCAGAATATATGGCCATGAGTCAAATCTCTTCTGAAATAATTTGGATCTTGAACTTGTCGCAAACATCGGTGATGTGTACCACTCCGATCCCTGTTCACCAACAGCTCCATACTCATAGCTGTATTTCAACGACCACGACAGAGCAGAGCGCCAGTAGCAGAGCGGCAGCATTAAGTCATTTTTCCGAATCAATTTGGCGTCGTGGAAAGATATATGGCTTCATTATACACGACGTTCTGCTTGGAAAAAATGTTGATAAAGCGCGAATTGCCGACAGCGACGACATCCGCACGAATACGTAACGCGGCGATCATTGATAAATGAAAGATAGCGTCACACGACGATATCTCCAACACTTTAACAGCCGGGTTTCTGCCGGTAATAAATCACTGGATTTACTGTTGGAATACACAATGCAACAGTCACTCACAGTCAGTCCGAACAGCCGGGTTTCTGCCGGTAATAAATCACTGGATTTACTGTTGGAATACACAAGGCAACAGTCACTCACAGTCAGTCCGATTGGTCAAAGTATGTTGCCAGGAATACCAAATTACTGAGCAACATTACCAATGACGAATGACGCTGCCAAGCAACATCTGATGCCTCGGATAGAATTGACGCTCGCGGCTATAAAAGGCGCGCATGTTAGCATCAATAAACAACCAACTTCTTCTCAACTAGTATACGTTGACACTACTACTCTACGTATATTTTAATATTTACTGCCTTGAGTAAAAGCCCCTTGAATGGAAGGTATGTAGGTCATCATTTGAGGTGATCTATTTACTGGAAATGACCATTGACACACGCGTGGCAGGTTGGTGCTTACGCTCACAACTATAGAGTCCAACACCGCAGTTGATTGATTTAGTCAGCCGAGTGTTGGCATATCAGTTCCCTGACGGACTATATGCGGAGTAAGGAGGTGTGGTCAGCTGTCGCACTGCGTGAAAAAGTTTGCAAGTATGCCACTGTGATGTCGTAGTATAAGACGCAGCTCCTTGTGGATATGCCGAGTTAAGCCAGGTTAAATCACCGAGAAAATCTAGCGACGCAACCACAAAAGGGTCCGCGGAATTGAGGCGAAATTGAAATTGATGTGAAATCGATGGGAACAGCAACGTTCGGCAATTTTGGCAATGCCGCCCAGCAGCGCCTTATCTCAAAATGAGAGTATGTCGGTAATTAATGCATAAATATTCTTCAAATGAGCATCACCATAAACGGGCGACGGAACGATGATTTACGAATGACCTTGACCGAATCAACGTCCAACTGAAATGAGCGCCAACAAATCACCGCAGGCTTGCGAGCTGGTGTATGATGAGAGCACTGTCGACTACGCCAAAGACCCGTTTAGCTGGCAAAGTCGCAAGGCTCCTGTGCAGGTATGAACGTCCGCATGGCCGTTGAGCTAAATGTCCTCCACCAAGATTACTTTTGCCACCAAAAAAGCGATGGAGCGCGCAAAGCCAAATATTGGTGACGGCTCGTTGTACAATATATTTTGGCACAAGTGGTATTCATCGAACCGAAACACCCAGTACGCGCTTTTGCATATGCAGTATCGAGTGCTTTACTGATTATCGTTCAGGCAGACTGACAATATCCCCTTGACCAAGTGTAATCCAATCAAGGATAGTGGGCTAACACGTGGCAGCGAAATTCATAAACAGGACGGTCTATTCTGCACTCACTTTGCGCGAGGATGTTGCGCCAAGGGAGCTGAATGCACATATCTACATCGCATACCGATTCCAGCGGACGAAGGTCGAATCGACCGCACCCGTGATATATTTGGACGCGAACGACACCGCCTGGACCGCGATGATATGGGAGGAACCGGTTCATTTGAGCGGGAGAATAAGACTCTGTATATTGGACGGGTTGGTGTTTATGACGACATGGAGAGCGTTATACGAAAACACTTTGGTGTATTTGGTAAAATCGAGTACATTAAGCTCTTGTTGGCAAGGAACGTGGCGTTCGTTAAGTATTCCTCCCGGCTGAATGCCGAATTCGCCAAGGAAGCAATGAACGAGCAGTCCTTGGAGCACGGAGAGGTAGTTAATTTGTTCGGCAAAGAGTTTTAACCCTTCACCTTGCATTAGTGCTTAAATGTTCGCTGGGCGACGGAGGATCCAAATCCCAACGCTGTTGCGCAGAGCAAACGGGAGGCCGACTCCAAGATGTTGGATACGATTCTTCAATTGCCTGCTTATACTCAAAACCTAGGAGTGTTTTACGAAAACCAGACCGAGGCCGACCTAAACCAGTATGTATCGTACACACGGCTTAGAGTTGATTAATGATTAGGTATTATCAGCAAAGTTCTGTGGACTATCAAGGTTATTTTGATCAAATGTACGGCGGCTATGCTGTGGGTAGAATTGCTGCGTCAAAAGATGCGGGAGCAGTGTTAGCGGGTGGAAACGATCCCAGTTCTTGTGATGCCCCAGTAACAGGGTCCATCAACAGTGCCATTACATCACCTCAGCCTCCGCCACCGCCGCCGGGTGGCCCCAGTCGCAAGCGCAAATCTGCAATGCCCAACGAAGATGGAGAAGCAAAGGGCACTAAAAAGACTCTGAAATGAGCTTCATTATATTTCCAATTTTGTGATTGTTTCTGATTGAGTTATTGTTGCTACGCCGCTGAAGATGACCCTATTTCGGCATACATAGCGTCCAGCTGTTTCTGATACTTTTGCTGCACCTCAAACCTTTTGATTTTGAAAGTGGGGGTCTGAAATGGTAAGGATAGATCATCAACGCTCATGTACACTACCAGCAAATTGTTCTCAACGGAAAATGGCTCGGCGTCGAGGTAAATAGCCTTGACGTTTTCAAATCCTTTCAGATCGTGGCTTTTTCCGTGGACTTGGATTGCTTTCAAGACGTGCAATTTCAACGCATCGCTTTTGCACAAATCAATCAACGGTTTATCGCCCAGCCCGTTATCCTTCGCCCAGAGAGTCACTACGTCAGCATCTGGCACGATAATTCCAACTGAAGTGGGTGAGATGTGCAATACCGAGAACATATCAAAGAGTTACCCAGAGTTGATTGCAAAGAGTCGCCGTACACAAACGCTTGTGCTACTTCGCGACAATTGACGTACACATTCTCGATCTTTTCCGGAGCAATATATTCGCCTTGAGCAAGCTTGAAGATACTATGTATAAGCATTACTCCAGTTGATAGAAGCGTCACAGTTGGCAAACATGCTTCTTCTTCCGGTCAATGATCTTCAAGCGGCCCTGGGAATCCCACATGCCAATATCACCTGAATGAACCCAGCCGTCCGAATCGATAGTTTCCGCCGTCTTTTCTGGCATTTTCCAATATTCACGAAAACAATTATGGCCCTTGAAGCAAATTTCACCGCGTGGAAAAGGTTTATCTTTGCTGGTGTAGCTCATTTCGGGAACATCGACCAGTTTCACGTCATTGCAAGGGAATGGAACTCCCACATGACCGACGCTATAATCACCTATCTCTGTCTGGCATAATCACAGTGGTTAATTAAGTCCACTAGGAGCGTAAATTCACGTACGATTGTGGACCCAGCCGACGTCTCCGACTGGCCGTATCCTTCAAGAACTTCGCAGGCAAAGGCCACGCGAAGGAATTCGAGCACTTTAGGCGACAGTGGTGCGGCACCAGTGATCATCAAGCGAACTCTTCCGCCAAGTCGGTCCTGGACTTTTTTGAAAAATATAGTACTGCCACATTAGTATATTAATAAGTAACTATGTGTCAGCAATACATACTCCCAGATAAAGTGATTAACAGTTCCATCCGCCAGCCGTGCCTTCTTTGATTCATATGCCATCTTCGTGTAGTATGATGTCATCACATTCTACCAAAAAGATTCAAATGCTAGATACCTTGAAAATGGACTCTGCTGTAGCTCCTTTAGCCGCTACCCCTGCCCAGATTTTATCGTAGATTCGATTATACAGTCGAGGTACACTGGCGAACAGCGTCGGCTTTAGTTCCGCTACATATGTGCATCAAGCGGTATTGGTGAATGACATTGCAATCAGACTTACCAACATCGTCCAACAGTTTCAACGTGTCTCCCTGATAGAACCCAATCTGAGCACCAACGCCAGTCAAAATGGCAAACACGGCGCGTTCCAGTACATGAGCCAAAGGCAGGTACGAGATGTGAACATCGGTGCTGACGAGTTCAATACCAGCCTTATGCTGTGCTGCATATTGGTAGGACTGAGCGCAAGACAGAATATTCTTGTGTGTCAGTACAACTCCTTTCGGCATTCCAGTAGTGCCGCTAGTATAACATATAGTGGCCACATCGGTGGGGCGCGGAAGCTCCAAATTGCAGGTGTTGGCCTTGCCAATATCTTGCGCGGTGTTGAAGCTGATCAATTCGACCCCAATGTCAGCCGCCTTCTTGATCATAGCATCATCGGCCACATCCATGCAAACTATGCACGCCAGAGACGGAAGCGAGGATTTCAAGTCCAATAGAACATTAACCTACGTTTGAGTCAGCAATATATCAAGGAGGCGAATGTACCTTGTCGTTGCTTGCAAAAATCAATGCAAGCTCAGTTTGATTGACGATGTGTTGGATTGCTTCCGCCCCCAGAGTATCATATAAAGGAACAGTGATCAGGCTAACAATAGCATAAACAAAAAATATAGGGCGTACTAGCAATTCCGTACTTGCGCATAAAGGATCCCATTTCTGCGATGACCCACTCGGAACGATTAACGGAGTACAAGCCGATGCATTCTTGTTTCTTGATGCCTCGCTTGGCAAGAAAGGACCTGAATATATATTATAAATAAATTTTACACTCAAGTGCGAGGAAACATACGCAATATCTCGAGCGTGACTAGAAAATTCTTTGTAGCTGATCCACATCTATATATGAGTTCCGCTCGCGCAAGATGATAAGTGAGGGTAAGCGACGTACATAAGGCCCGGCGATTCCATCCACCATGGCACGTTTTCCGAGGTAGGGACCATCACCTGTGTTTATCGTGACAACATTGAGTAGAGGAAATGCACACATGCCTGCAAGTTTTTCTCCACGCAGGAAATTCTCGTACAGCGTCGTCACCGACGCGTCCATGGTGTCGATTAGGCCGGCGTTGCGGCCGGAAAGGACATGTGAGCGACGAGGACGTCCTTCACCTTCGCGTACGGGCGCATCGTCTAGCTCATAGGTGTATTGCTTGTTCGCGTTTGAAGGCTTCGCGCGGAGAAAGGTAGCCGTAAGCCAAGTCATGGTCGATGCAACGAGGAATCACGGGCGTGTGAAGTGGATGCGTGTGTGAAGTTTCAGCCACACGGCTTTTATTTCAACGCCGTAGTCGTTTAATCATGCCGAGTATATCGACCGCCCTGACGCGCGCAAATCTTCCTTAAATCGACGCAGCGTTGTATCAATTTGTGAATGGTTATCATCTCTGAATTCGCTCTGAGCATGCGCATCAGCGCGCTGGACATGAGCAATGAGCAAATTACCAGCATGATAAGCATTTGAGACAGCCGAGGTATTGCGTCAGGAGCAACCCGGTCTTCTTCCGCGTCCTGTGCCACCAGCCTTTGAAACGCCTCTGCTTGTTAGTTAGTCCAGCACATGCATTCTCGAAAACGAGTAGATACAACCTCGAAGACGTCCGATTAGGGGCAGAACAACTCTATCGCGAAATGAGGTGAGGAGAACGCTCCTAACTGTTACGGTGACCGGAATGTTCACACTGCCACGGAGTTCCGTGCGGAACGGGTGGAAAACTCCCTGAAAATAGGGAAGAACAGTTCCAAATAGAAAGGACCAGCTATTGCATCAGTAATTTCAGCAGAAAACCCAATGAAAAACACCATCACATACGTACACTTCAACTATTCGATACACCAGCTTCTCATCTCCAGCACCAGACAGCTTTGTCAGCAAAACATCCATGCCAGCATTTGCAAGCTCTGCCAACCGGTCCATTACGAATGGGATCGAGGTACCGCGAGTAATCTGCCTTCAAGATATGAATGATCCGCACAGTATCAAACCGTACATCGCTACCTAACCAGTGCATTTGCGTCTTCTATGGGACCTAGCAATCCCTCGCCGTTGAAAAGAGGCATGACACGTTGGCAGATGTCAGACCAGAGCGCCTCGTAGTTAGCATACTCCATCGCTCCAGCAGATGGTTGCTCGATGCTGTTCTTTGCGTTAACATGTCGTCCACTAGAAGCCGATGGAGAAGTTGCGAATAATGAAGCTACGTTGTTAGCAGGAATCATCTCCACAACAGCTCATACCGATAGCATTGGCAGGAGATGGAGCGGATCCGGATGACAGGTATAGTGGATAGTGGGCGCTTGCTGCCGCCATGGGTATTGTGGTATTAACGGCTGACGCAGACCGCGCACCGCCAGCCACGCCTAGATGTGACAATCCTGGCGCGGTGGTTATGGCTTCATTGGCAATCTGTTTGGACATCGCTTCGGGTCAATTGTCCGCTCACAACATGCTTTATTTGCCGCAACGCTGTAGCTATTTAAAACAAGTTCCGGCACAGGGGGCACGAAGAATTGTTGGAGGTTCGAAACCATTTAAGCTGGTTAACATCAATAAGTTAAAGATGATAAGTATAGCTAGCTGAATATTCCTTACCAAGCACGATGCGTGAAATTTGTTCTTGCACGTTTTGCATTGCTTGCTGGGAAGAGAGCGGTCGATAACACCAATAATCGAGTAGCAAATGGCGCAATCTTCAACTCCGTCAAAGTGCTTGTCTAAATTCTGTTTCCACACTGATAGCGCTTCACACACGGATCCATTTTGCGACAGGAGCAACGCATTGATTGACAGAAGCCAACGACGCCACCGCTCTTCCGATACCCCAACTCGGCGCACTCCCTCCACTGAGACTTGACACAGCGGGTGCGCGCTTGCTAATTTTACAACCACTTCGATGCAATTGTCGTCGATTTGATAGAGGGCGGTTACATCGCAGCCAGCAATCCCTTTTGCAATTCTGCACGAGAAAGCACTACCCATGGACGCCGTGCGAGCGGTAAGTTCAGATATTTCATCGTCCAACAGAATCGGAGTGACATATTTAGCAACATATCTAGATTTTAAGCATAACTACAAATAATTACATGTATGAAAACGAACCGTTCGATGCACTGACTCAACTGGCGATCGTGGCAATCTACCAGCCATGAACGGCAAAGCGATGGAACGATTTTCAGCAAAGAATAAAGAATATTGGCGGCGAATAGCCGCAATGACACCACGCCATATTTCGGTTCCAAATTTAATTCGTCAATGACAATTTCGTCAAACTTCCATTTTGTCAAATCAAAGGCGTGAGCAATTCCCCGATCGATTTCAAGAATTTCGATGAGGTACTCCATTAGAAGTATGAAACACGAATTGTCACGCAGCTGGTCTGTAATAGCCCGTTTGATTGCAAACATCGACGATGAAGAAATTAGTTCAAGAACCAGATGCCATCCAAGAAAGTATCCAAATATGTTTGCAAGGTCGAGATTGTGATCGTAGAATTCCTCGTCATTAAGCAGTTTTGCCGGAGGGGCAGAAATCAGTTGCAACAGACATTGAGGAAGATTGCGCTTGCAACCTTCAGAGTCCGGATCACCTGGAGACTCTAACGCACTTGGCTCACTTGTTGGCGCGGGATGCTCCACTGATATGCTTCGAAGAAGGTCGAAAGCTAATTTTTGCTCATCTGGATGCGGTACAGCCAAGATACCGACAAGCTAAGTGTGCATTAGTTCCTTCTTAACTGTTTTTAATTTAAAGTCCAACCTGATCGAATGACCATTCTCTCTGAACGTGTAAACATGAAAGCACTCTGAGAGCTGCAGCCACTTTGCTGCGGAATAGCCGTGTGGGCATGCCACCTATCAGTTCCTGTGGAGATTCAACGAACCATTCACATATAGATTTAGACGCATCCCGTTTGACTTCACACCATGTTTGTTGACGAGTGCTAAACAAATCATCGGGCGATGCTGCAAGATTTTTGAATACGTTTATCGCTCGAATTTTGATAAGCAATTTCCACGGCATTTCGAGTGCAGCCACTCCATTAAACAAATCGGAACACAGCTTGACAATGATATTTCGCTGGTCGTGATCTAGTAACGCTATTCGCCTTGATGTATGCTCGACATTCAGCATATATTCGTAACGGAGCAAAATATGACTTTCTGAAATCCGCGCTAAGTTACTGCTCAACTTTAACACAGCTTCATTCAACAAATCCGCGTCGATGACCATGTACTCATTTTCCGCGCCATCGGCGATTTGCCAATGCATATTGATCAACATTATCAAGTTGATATCTGTTGAAATTAATATTGTCAAGTACTATGGTATAAGTGAGTACCCGCTATGGAATGCGAACTTGTAACCCATTTGGTGGTCAACAGATTCATAGATTGTAGCAGCTCTGTGCACGAAACATTGGGGCCAGCTGCGTAAAGTAGTGACATGTTTCGGCTGGAGTGATAATTTCGACTCCAGTTCGACCAATGAGTATTCAATACGGTTGATCCAATTTCACGAGAATTCAAGACGTGACGGGCAACAAACCAACAGTCGAAGGTCGATAATTTAAGAAATACCTTGTCTAACAAGGATTCCGGTTGAGCATGTGATTCAGCGCTGAGGAGGGAAAAGGACGAAGCATGGTGCTCAATGACAGCCGTCACTCCCATCTCAAGCGCCTTGATCGCCCGCAAATTATGACGTCTCGGCACATTAGACAGTAAATCGTTATCGTTCAATTGCAACGAATCATTGAAAACGCGATAATGTCGGATAAACGCGGTTAACAATTCCACCTGGTAAGGGCCAGCAGGTCCAGAAAAAAGCTCGATAAAATCGGCCTTGTTTAACAGTGCTGCAACAAATAGAATTATTCGAATATGACGATGCAACTTATCGCGGCAAACAGTCTCTGCGCTTGATTCACAAATGGTCTCGTCCAAAGTGTTGATGGGATGTAATAAAATTCGTAGTGGCAGACTCACATCCGTCACCTGGTTAGCCGTGTGAAGGAAGTCAATGTCGAGAATGAAACGAACGAAGTCATGTAGCGAAGTGATAGTCGCCAAACATTTTGATTTGGTTTCAAGAATGTCCAAACTAACAAATGAGATTGTTGCATTGTAAACATGAAAACTACCTCGCAAAGTCGTCAAAGAGCAACGATTCCCGTATTTCGTGCTGCAGTCGGTGCACAGCAGCTTCAATTCTGTGATTGCCCTTCTTGACCATGAGTTGCTTCCAAATATGGTCGATCGGACGACATCTGTGTTGGCTGTAGCATTCGAATACCGACGTAAAAATGCGAATTGTTTCAGCCTCGCTAAATACCGCCGTTATATCCGCTCGCTCTGAGATTAAGCCCAAAAGTGTGGCACATGAATCAGCAAAATTGACAGAGTCGGCTGAATATTTAGGCGGTGTACTTGGAAAGACTAAAGCGTACGTACCTGTTAAAGAATGCTCCAACACAGTTGCAATCCGTGTTCCAACAGCATTTACGCATTGGATGGATACCGAATAGTCTGAAGGTTTACATAGACATGCTGTTAAGCACTCGATTTCCAAGTCAGTCAAATCAGACACTTCGTAAAACTTTTGCTTGATCCAATCACCGAAAAGGTCCTTGGGTAGATTGACCGAAGAAAATCTCTCTTTTGCAACCAAAATAGCATGAACAAGAGATGCTGAATGTTCTCGTCGCCATTGGGAAATCAAAGATTTCACCCTCTCCCAGCTTTCTGGTGATTCCCCGATGTACAACAATAAAGCTGCATCGTAAAAATTCCCAGACTCTGGCAAGCGCTTCAGCTCACGTAATAAAAATTCGAGTGATAAACGTGCGCGTTCAATTTGTAGAATTTCAGGGAAAAGAGCCAATATTTGCGAGCAAGTCCACAGAGCATCTGAACAACACTTAATAATTAATCATTGACGCAGTTATCATACCTCCGTAATTGCACACCGTCACCGCCTGTTCTAGTGTATTGCATATGCTGGCGTGAATTATTTGGCACAAAGAGAGGTCACTTCTGCCGTTTAACAGCGGCATAATTTTTTCGTAGAAAAGCACAATAATTTGCAGCGCCCGGCGCACGTTTTTGGAGCTATCGACAGGGCGAAATGATTTTTGCAGAATGTCATCTACGGAATGCTCCAAAAAATCTGTCGCTTCGATTCTTTGCTTGTCGGTGTGACACAGTTTGGTTAATGCTGCGCAAAAGGCCGTTATTGATACTTCAGCATTGAACTTTTCTTCAATAACAGCATCTGAGGGAAATAACGTAGTTTCCAGGATACGCAAAAGAAATTTCCGCAGAATCGATCGATATACAACCACCGATGCGGTTCGTAGCGAGCAATAGCAAATACACTCCACCAAACTATTTAAAAAAGTGGCAACTTTGGTGCTGTCCGCAATGTACTCTGATTGAAGTCCGCTCCACCAAGATGCAAAAAGTTCGTCGTACAGCTTTGCTTCACCATACCTTTGCAAAAGTGAATCGGGAAAAGCAGCCAAAATTACCAGCATGCTGGGGTAGGTGATTTGCGTCGATCCGTATCCTGCTGCTTTCAAAAAGGCGCACAGATTTCCAATTATTGACCTGATCACCTTCATATCACATTCCCAGATTTGCGAACAGACTGCTGAATATAGTATAATTGAATTAGCGCGCATAACTTACATTTGCACAAAGAAAGAATAGCTTCCCACATTTCCGTATGAGTCGTCATGTCACGCTCCAAAAACAAGGCTGGAAGTACCGTGTCACTAATTTGCTCCAAGGCTCCCAATACAATGTCTAAAATAAGAGACAAATTATAATAATAGACGTACTAACCGCTTCTAGTCGCACATACAGACTTGATGAACGAATAAACTGATCGTCGAACAATGTTTTGCCGATCAGTGATGCGTTTCCACACTTGACTAATTGCCATATCATACGAATCTTTAAACGGCTCCCGCTGTTTTTTGTCGAGCG
Source organism: Aphelidium insulamus (assembly GCA_036784855.1). Classification (NCBI taxonomy): domain Eukaryota; kingdom Fungi; phylum Aphelidiomycota; class Aphelidea; family Aphelidiaceae; genus Aphelidium; species Aphelidium insulamus. The sequence goes on along the minus strand of JAZDSV010000001.1, from coordinate 744,753 downwards.
TTTCCAGCAAATAGGCAAGCTGATAAATGCTCGCGGAAATAACCCGCGCGTACTTCGATTCCCCCTCCTCCAGGCTGAGTTGACGCATATCGCTTAAAGTTTCTGGAGTTTTTACCGCAAGAAAATCCACAAGCTGTGCCAGGATTTCACGCTGGAATCGCACAAGAACAAGAGGAATCTTAAGCTTCGGAAATAACAGCTAAAGCAATCATCAGCTCAAAGAGCAGCATAAGCAGTTACTTGCATTGAACGAGTCGGCGGCGCAGATTGCCACGTCGCGATTAGCATCAAACATACACAGCGTCCAGGTTGGAATCATGTCCTTGAGCGCGACGGCAATATTCTTTTGCATCGATGCGATCAACGAAAAGTGCAGCTGCAATGCAGCCATTCGTACCCGGCGATCCACGTCTATGCCAAGCCGACTAAACGTTCGTGCCTAAGCGTAGTAAATAAGCAGAGCCAGCGATGATAACGCGCACCTACCCAGAAAGGCAGCAATCGAGTCAGAACGTCCAAAGATACAGCGGGTGCTGTCGAGTTAACGCTACCGCCAGTCTCGGTACGCATCTCTTGAAAATTGCGCGCGAATAACTGTATGTGCAACTCTTCTAGCGCCTTCAGCCTTGTAACAGCATCGCGCTTTGTCAGCTTCCGTAAAGTAACGATAAGTTCGGGGCCACATTGTACAAGCAGACCATCTTCTGAAGTATTTCCTGCCGCCACTCCGTTTCCCACCTCACCTGCCGCCGCGCCCGTGAACTGGTCAAATCCAACAAAAGGGACAGCGGTTGCCCCCGTGGCGCCCAGCAGCTCCGCCGTGCGACTACAAGAAGGCAGGAGTGAGGAATATGGACATATGTCTGTATCTATGAGCTGCGCAGACCTGCTATCGCTGGGGCGTAGATTTCCCTTCACGCGGTTGGCGGTTGATTTATCGCGACCCATCACTGAGCAGGTTGAAAAGGTTCACAAATAAATATGTCTGACGACGACGCGTTCAGCGTTGATGCCGCAATGTTCGAGGTAGGTCAAGTGCTGTGCTTGCTTGCGTGCGTGTATGTACGGGGTGGCAAAGATGGTAACAAATATTCCCGCAGGAGCCTGATGGATTTAGGCCGCCACCTCCGCCACCGTCGCGGCACACCTTCCATCGGCGCCCTGAAAATGTTGGGCGGTCGGACTCAGATATTCTTTCGTTTGATTATTCGCTGGTGGGACACCATTCTCTGTGGGCACACGTTGCATGTATGTCGAGTTGAACGCACATTACTTCACTCACGTATAATGGCATTCCCAGGGAATGCCGGCATTTACATGGCCCACTACATAGATGAAAACAAGCATTTGGTTGCTGGCAAGCGCGTATTGGAGCTTGGCGCCGGCGCAGCATTGCCATCTATCGTGGCTGCGTTGAACGATGCCAGTTTGGTCGTCGCTACTGACTATCCGGACGCGGCATTGATTCAATGTTTGAGAGAGAATGTATCGTCGGCATGTGGCGCGCGCAGTAACATTGTCTGCTGTGGTTTTCTTTGGGGGTCCAATGCGCTGGAGCTGCGGTCTCAGCACGCGCAACCTATCGGCGGCGACACTCCGTTTGACGTAGTGCTGCTATGTGATTTGGTTTTTAATCATACCCAACACAATGCCATGCTAAAAACCTGCGCCGAATGCCTGTCGCCCGGTGGCATTGTTTATTGCATCTTTACCCACCACAGGCCATGGTATTATATATATATATATATATATATATTGTGATCACAGTATACTTACAATAATAATCAGGCTTGCAAATCGTGACATGGAGATCCTGGATCGTGCCAAAGAGGCGCCATTTAACTTTAAAGTAACTCACGTTTTGAGTCACAAGGTTAGTACTTTTATGCACTCAATTGGATTACTCAATACATACTTGAATACGTAAATACGTAGATGGACAAAGTAATGTTTGAAAATGATCCGGGAGATGAAGAGGTGCGGCAAACGGTACACATGTACACATTTTGTCGCGCGCACGAATAGAATTTACAATATGTGTTATAACTGATTTCTGTTCAGTCAGCGATAATTTCAAGGTTTTCCAATATGTATGTACACCATAGTTATCACACAGCTGGCCGTTTCTCTCTACCGCTTCGCCTCACCGCCAAATGCAATCTTGCACAGCGTCGCTGATTGGTTGTGTAGGCATTGCGCTCACGTTACAGTTGCGTGTCTGCAATGCAATCTCACAGCGCCAGCTGCAACGTGGCGCTAAAACCCGTCACTTTGACAGTGTGCTCAAAGTCAACTGTTAACGAAGATGCCATTGAAGTGAAAGACGCGAGTGGTTTACTTTTGTATCGGTGCGTGAACCACAACATTCTGTCGATGTCGGGCGCCGAGGAGTGCGTCCTGTTCAGTATGAAGAAAGCGACACTCATGAGAAAGTGGAAGCTGTTTCAAGGGCCGTCACATATGCGCCGTCCAATTTTGACCATAAAACGAGACCTTTTTTCGCTTCGTCCTGTCGCGCGCGTTTATGACAACACGAAACAGTTGGTGTACGTTTGCCGGGCCGGTTATTTGGGGACAATGGCGCAAATAATAAAGGTTGAAAGTGGCACAGAGCGCATTGCTGCCGAGAGCAAAAGCGAGAACGGGTTCGCTGGTGTATCCGCATTCCTGCGCGGCACGCAGAAACATCGAGCTGGTTTTTTCGTCAGCATTCAACCGGGAGAAAATACTGCATTAATGTCGCTAGTAGCAATTTTGCTGAGTGAAATGTGGGCAAGCAGCAAATAGATTAATTCAATGAGCATCTGTTTATCTGGCGCATAGTACTAAGTCACTCGGAACTCCAACATTCACAGTCAGCAAGGTTTCTATACTGTCCATATAGCGCTGCGGTCCGCACACGAAAAACAAGAATTCTTCAAGTCCGATGCCGCAAATCTCGCGAAGCAGAGTGGCATTGTCCAGGCGTTGATGATAGCATCGATGTGGAAAGGCGCTACTTGTATTGCCCAGGCTGTTCGATTTGTCAAGAACATAGACTTCCTCCCATTTAATGCCAGCCTCGTCCTCGTTAAAATATCGCCGATATTTTTCCAGAATATTTTGATAAAACAAGGTGTCGGCTTCAATGTAATGGCTAGCGACCCAAATTATCCGTTTCAATGGTGTTTTTTGCGCCATTATAGCGCTACAGAATGCCAAACACGCGGTAATACCCGTGCCTGCCGACAACAGCACCACCGTAGCAGATCCTCGAACCAAACCTGTTCGAAGCGGATGCTGCGGTTGCTGATCGTACGGCCCGTCCACTTTTAACGAAAACGGAACTCCAGCAGAGTTTGCAAGGAGCTCCAGCTGCGGGGTAAACTTGCCGTCGGGATAAATTTTAACTAAGAACTCCATTTCGCAACTGTTTCCGCCGACGTTGAGCGGCGTATATGCTCTCATTATTGCAGTAACTTCTTGTGGCACGCTGTCTATCTGAGGAAGGCCAAGCATGATGACTTGTCCGGTCTTCAAGTTCTTAATCAACGGCAAACCATCGAGTCGAATCTGTGCCAAATATACGCGGAATGTTGCATTTGGGCTGCTAACTAGCAAAAATTTCTCGACGGTCGCGTTGTGTGGCTCTAATGTGTCCAATGCGCTACTGTGAACTTTAGGCACATGTCGAATATTTGCAGGACCAGATTCTGATTCCTTGACTGTTCCCACAAGCAACGACTGAAGCTTGGATCTTGCAAGTCGGCTGTGCATATGGCTTATCACTGCTTTTCCGCCTTTTGATCCACCCTTTGCCGACAGGTTGAAGGCAGAAGTGGCATCTTTCCCAATAAATTCTTGCAAGAGGCCGCGACCACCCGGATGTGCGTCCATAAATTCTTGAACGCCGTAGATTCCGTCGCCAATAAGAATCCATTGCTCCCCATTACGAATTCGAAAGGTGAATTCTCGGACAGAAAACGTCGGCACGTTGCGAGATACAGAAGTCCAGCTGCGATTTAACGAAGCGGCCTGTCCTTCATTGTCTTGCAGCTTCTTGAACAACAGGTGAAAGAACGCAAGTCCACCTACGCTGTGAAATGCTAGTATTGATCCCAGCGTGAGCAGAGACATGCACAACAATATTGCCGTCACTATCAGTGCCCCATAGGCAAAACCAGTGTATGCAATACGTAGACCAAGAACACAATTCGTCAGGCCCAATAGATAAAACGCGGGGCCCAGCACGCGGTGCATTGGACGAACATATTTAAAACAGACGCGAACCCAGTGCCATTGTATGCTCGATGAGGCGACGGCTCCCAACCCCCCAACAACCAGGCCTAGAAAAGCAGCGATCGGCCCGATAATTGAATGCTCGGTGTCAAAAGTCATATTCCCGGTGGCAAAGGACTGCGCCATAATGGTGACTGTCTGCGTCACAACCACGGCCATGATCACTTGATGAGCGGTGAGCCAAGTTTGCGGGTCAGGCCAAAACCGCGCCACGTATAGGCCAACCGGTATCACTGCCACGAACAGAAATAGCATCATTGACCCGTGACCGACGATGAACAGGAGGGACCGGTTTTTTACGCGCGGATACGGCTCGTCCGGCATATTGCTGCTGTCGTGATAGCCAGGCTCATCGCGGTAGAAATCAATGAGCAACTTCACCCGGTTGAGCGGACCATGGGCAGCGGCACGTTCGTCACTGGTGGACCAAGCTGCAACCGTGGCAATTCGACCAGGTTTCAGCTGGAAGTTGTACTGATCTCCGGTATTCGCCGGGCGAGATAGAAACACCGCCACGGAACTGTCAGAGTCGACGCTGGCAAAGACAGTGATGTCATCGTGGCCACCCGGTAGCGTGTTATCCAGGTACACGTACGGACCAACAAGCGTTGAGGCGTCGTAAGCACTGTAAGTAGAAGCGTTGAGCATTCGCTGCACCAGCATCACATCGGCATAGTACATGGAATTAGACCCTGTCCCAGCAGTGGTTAGGCGACGACCCTACCAACAGATGATAACGCGCACATACCTAGGCCCAACGCGAACCAGCCGCGATGTCGGAAGGACATGATGAACTGGACAGGTGTAGAATTCTCATTGCTCATCCAGACGATGGGGGTTGACGAGTTAGGCCGCATGAAACGCCAATACACCGAAAAGGCGTCAGTTACCGCGTACGTGTGCCACAGTGACGGACCCACGCTCAAATCGAATGCAGGGAACGCGGACTGGACATCGGCCGTGGTGAGAACAGTCGCGTTGGCCACTCTTGACGTGAATATCAGCAAAGTCGCGGTACACTGCCACACCGTGAGCGACATACGCGGCATTTCACGCATCGTAGAGTGCAGAGACGTGTCGCGCCCACAAACAAGCTCGGCACACCACACAACAACCACCAGCAAACTTTGTCCGCGTTGCACGACAGAGACGCGCAACCCAGAGTCTGCCAACCAGCGCACACCCTCCATAGACACGGTAGGTAGACCGCAGACAGACAGACAGACAGACAGACAGACCACTAGTGGCGGCACATCATATCAGCACACCATGACCACGTACCGCGATGCCATGCGGCGCCTGCAAATCATCTACAACGACTGCAACCCTCAGTCGAAGACCGCCAAAACGGACCAGGACAAGAACCTGGACGAGTTTACGCGCATCAAGAAGACACTTCACGGAGACGTGAAGCAAGTGCGACTGGTACGTGGCGTGCCGCAGGGATGCCTGGCTACCTGCGGGCTAGTGCAACAACAACTGACCAGGGCACTCGCGCGTACATAGATGCTTAAAGAGCGCGAGGAATTGCTCTCGGCGAAACCGGGATCGAAGGAAGTGGCGGAGGCGTCGCACCGCATCCGCTCCCGGCTGAAACAGTTGCGGGAAGACGCCATGCGACTGCAGACCGTGCAGAAGCAAGACGAGAAGAAGGTAGTATCATCTACAGCTGCATGTGCACTATCAATGTATGGCTGGCTGGCTGGCTGACGTGTTCCGTGGCAGGGTAAAACGCAGGGACGCGACGAAGTGGTAGCGCTGGTTTTCAAGCACGTCGAGGAAGTGGAGCAGTTGGAGAAGAAGCGGTACGCCGACAAGATATCCACCGACCGCAGCGCCCTGTTTGCGGGTGCCGGCATAGGGCGTGGCATGTGCTGATCGCTGATCACCTATGCACTGTATCCGCTTTGGCTGACACTGGCTGTGCAGAGATGGTGCAGTTCTCTGGCCGGCCGAATGCACCCACACCGTCCGAGCTGCCTGAAATAGACGCAGACCCCGAGGTCACTGAAGGTCTGCAGGCGCTGGAGCGCGGCAACCAGGAAATTGTAAGTGGCGGCGATGATCCGCGCCACCACCACTCACGCGTGTCAACAGGACCGCGACCTGGACGAGATCCAGGCAAACATTGGCGTGCTGCGCGAAGTGGCAATCAACATGGACCGGGTGAGAGAAGGCGCCATATACTTGTATTGCACGCATCACCTTCTCACGTTGACCGCCCCCACTTTAGGAGTTGGACAAGCAGAGCGCAATGCTGGATAACATCGACAAGAAGGTGGACAAGGCGCAGATTCACCTCGACAGCGTCAATGTCAAGATGAAGCAGGCGCTGGACGGCGCGATGAAGGGCGACAAGTTCATTGTCAATTGCGTCCTGCTGTGCGTCCTGCTGTGCCTCGCTGGCTTCATTGCCAACTACGTTTTGAAAAATTAGAGATCAGAGATGAGAGTAATATTACACCATGTATATATTCAGAACGCATTGGTCTAGAGTTGTCGGCTGAGGTGCCGCACGGCATCATATACAATATGCGGACCGAAATCAGCGTCCACATCTCCCTTCCACACTGATAGATTGTTGCCCAATGCTATGCGGTGCGCGAGAGAACAAGCTACCGTGGCTTCCACGTGTGCCGGTGTCACGAATTCGCTCCCAAATCTCATGCACGCCGTGATTCTGCCTCCAGCGCAGCAATTAGCTTCTATAACTACCACTACTGCCGTGTTCTGATACTTTCGCCACGCACCTGCATGCCACGATAAAGTCTTGGCTGGTCCGGCCGGTAATGCCTGTGAAGTTCCGCCGATGCTTGCGTATTGCAGTCAGCAATTCGCGCACAAAGAACGCAACTTCAGGACCAAAGTAGGCCGCGTCGATTGCGCTGCGCATGCGCATTGCTTCCTGGTTGGCGGCGGCGCGTGTGAGATGCACTGTTAGATCGTGGAACAAGCTACGCACCGCCAGAGTGAACATGGACTGTGGCTTCTTCAGAAAAACGGGTCCTTTCAGCGACGGCACGGCGTCTCCGTCCACGGTCAGCGAGTAGACACTGCGTGCCATTGCGGCGCGAGACAAGCACGGCTGCGCGCCAGAACACATGAACACGACCATGAAACCGGGCGTAAGCAAGAACTTCTGGCCCCCACGTGCGGGCTCAATAGCCCCCGCAACAAGAGCCTGTGTGGAGGTGTGTACCGTAGACACATTGAACTGATCGAATATTAACGCACCGCTTCAATGGCAGCAAACATCTCCTTGGCCACCTTCCGACCGTCCAGCACTTGCACGACGAGCACGTTCGCGCACCGCATGGCTGCCTGCGTGGACACGGAGGCGACACTGCCAGCAGCACCCACACCGTGCTGTGGGTCAGTGTCTGAATCGCGCCGGCGGGAGTAGGCGGCTGCGAGCGCCAATGCCACTGGCGAGCCGGGACTGCGGGATGCACTAAATGACAGCCGAGACGGTGAACGGCGCTGCCGCTCGGCCAGGCCGTCTGCCCGCTGTGAGCCTGGCAAATGTTCTGCTGCCACTTGGGAGCGCGGCGACGGTGCAGCGGCATGACTGTCATGAGTATCGCCCACCACTGCAGGTCCCAGATCCAGCAGAGGTGGCGGCGGCGGCGGCTGCAGAGTTGCCGGGGCGCGTGCAGCCTGTGAAAAGGAGCGATTACGCGGTGCAAGTGCCAGCAGCCGGCACTCGCTGTCGCTGGCGGTGAAGCTGCCTCGATCTTGCGCGTGCCGCGGGGTGCGCGACATGGAGGCGGTGGAATAATCAGCGGGCTATGTACGCGGGTTAGATGCAGACGGCATACACTGTGCATGCATGCACACGGCACAGTGACGCACCGTCCCGTCGGTGTGCACGGCACCGGCGATATCTGCAGTGCCCGAGTCCGGGGGCAGCGGACGGCCCCGCACGAGAAAGGCGCCCGCCACATCCTTGACGCAACTCCTCTCCGACAGTGTGAGGATCCCGGTGGCCGCACCATACAGCTGTGCACAGAGCTGCTCCAGCACGTATGAAACCTGGTGGAAGGTGTCGACATTTGGGGCGGCGGCGGTGGCGGCACTCTTGTGCGCGGCGGCCACATCCCCGCCACCGCCAAAGTCCAGGTTGAGCAGCAGGGCTGGCGCGGGAGATCTGCCGGCCGACAGGGCCGACAGCAGCGTGTATAGAATGGCGGTCAGCAGCTCCTCGGCACCCGTGAACCGGGCCTGGACCGCTTGCACCAGCCGAGAGTGCCACTGCTGCGGCGTAGTGTTCATGCTAGTGCCACCCGTTCCCGTTTCTGGCTGCACGTACATCATATGCATCAGCAGCTGTGCGGCCACACAACAGACAGATGGGCCACTCAGTGCCAAATGGGTGGGTGGTAGTGTTCATCTCCTTATGCTACGTGTGTATGTATGCTGGCAGTGCCCTGCAAGCACCGCGCTGTCCGTCTGTATCTGCGGGTGGCAGTACATCCATACATAGCAGCCTTGTGACATGTCTGGCCAGCACTGACGAGACAACACAGCGCTACCATGCACAAGGAGCTGTATGTATGCAGTCGCCAGTGACGCCACGGAGAACGGCGAAAGGACAGCAGAGACACTGCATACACGCAAATGCCACGCGTCCAATTGGAGTTCAGCGGCGGCATGGAGCTGCTGTTCGCAGGGAGGCGCCAGCTCACACTGGACTTGCCAGACGGGTGCCGCACCATGTCACAGCTGTTGCCCGTTGTGCGGGACCAGTACTGCGCCGCGGAGAGCCACGCGCTATTCATGGCCGGCGAGACGGTGTATGTGCTGTACAGTTGTCTGTGCGCGTCTGCTTACACGTGCGTGCAGGCGCCCCGGCGTGCTTGTGCTCATCAATGACGCCGACTGGGAGCTGGAGGGTGAGGGTGCGTATGTGCTGCGCGACGGCGACCGCGTGGTGTTCATCTCCACGCTGCACGGCGGCTGACGGCATATATATGGATGGATGGATGGATGGATGGATGGATGGATGGATGGAATAGAGTGGTTGTGGTGGCGGCGGTAGCGGTGCCAGCAGAGTCCCCGCGTATATCGCGCACCTGTCGTCCCGGCGTAGAGCACTTGTCCCGCAGCCATCAGGAGAGACAAAGCACCAGCATATCTATGCAGTCACACGTCCGCGTCGACAGCCACGCCGCGGTGCGAGCGCGCTATCCGACTGCGCAGACTGGCAATGCGCTGGTCGATGCGGTCCGTGGCGGCTTGCATGCTGCTGTCGCTGCTGTCACTCTCACTGCTCACGTCAGCTGTGTCGTCGTTGTCGTTGCTGCTGCTGTCGCTGCCATTGTCACCGCCAGACGGCGAGGAGCCCACGTTTGCTTGCGTAGCCGGCGCCGCCAGACCCGCTGGCCTCATGGACGAAGGACCCTGGCGTGCTGCTGTTGTTCGCGCATGGCGCCATCCCTGTGCCCAGCACGTCAGCAGGCTGTGTTGGGTGTCCTAGATACTGTAGTACACACACGTGCCTTGTGCGCGACAAAGTGGCGCAATGCCACCTCGGGCGCCGTCTCCTCCACGCGCGCTATCCACGACTCAATGCTGGCTATGCGTGCGGCCAACTCGGCGCCGCCTGACTGCGAAGACGATCTGGCGGGTGCGGCGGCGGTGTCGCCGTCGGGGCCATCCGCCGCAAGCAAGTGCTGCTCAATGTCACGAACGCGCTGCAACAGCGCCTCGTCATCCACCGCACCGTCCCGGCAAGAGGACAGGTCTTGCCCCGTGGAGCTGACTGTTTGCCAGTGGTCGTCACGTGCTGCAGACACGGCAGTGAGTGGCCTGCTGACACCGTGCTCTGCCTGGGACGCCGGAAAAGACATGACATCCACGCGTCGCAAGTGCTGCACACGTCTCGTCCTCGTCCTGGCAGCCGCTGATGTAGTTGCGGAGGTGGTCGTGCCGCCGTCCGTGACTACGTCGAGAAATTCTGCGGCATTCGACTCGTCCATGTGGGCACGCTTGCGGGCCATGTATCCGTGGACGCGCTCCGCCAGGGAGTCTGCAGCAGCAGCAGCAGCAGTAGTAGTAGTAGTAGTAGTAGAGCCACCACTTAACGCGACCTCGCCGTCGACATCCGTGGATTCTGTCTCAACTGCCACTGGCACCTGAGTCGGCAGCCGCGCGTATATGGAGTACTGGTGTCCCAGGCGTTGGATGCGCTGGATAAGCGTCACGGCCGCCGCGACACCATCATCGTCCGCAGTGGGCAGCGACACCTGATACCACACATCAGCGGTTGCGGGGCAGCTGGCGCACGCACCCGATAAGATACCTTTGTGATAAGTGCAGTGTAGTCGGCAATGGCCGCGTTCACCGCGTCCACCAGCCTGCATGCCATTGTGGGTGGATGCGTTTAATCGAAGTAGTCGAAGTGGTGTGTGTAAAGTATAAGTGTATAGTCATTAGTCTACGTGCGTGCAAATATTTAGTATGTGAGTACTACGGAGTATGTAAGTACTAGTCCAAGTGGAGTTGACCAGAATGCCTGAAAGCGACCGACCTCTTGAGTCTAATATAGTAAGAGTCTTTTCATCGTTGGCACCGGCTTCCTTTGGTGCGTTACACCACTGATGCGGTAGAGCTAGGTGCAAGTTATACTTGAGCTGCATCTTATTGAAGAGTATTGCCGAGGTATTGTATTAAAGAATGCGCTTTGAGTAGATCAGTCAAACACCAAAGCGCAGGTAGTTCCTTGACTCAATCCCGATGAACCAGGGGGGGGGGGATTGTATTGCAAGTACAATACCGCCAGACATGCAACCCGGTGTTGCTACTTGACTCAACATGACGTACGCCTTTGTGGATGGATCTAATAGATGTTACTGACACGTAACTTTGTTATTGCCTTAAGTATGCAACACATAGCAGGTGATGAGAAAGAGAGAGAGGTTGATATAACGGATCATTTGTGATCAATTATCTTTCCCTAAAATGAAAGTGGTACCCAAAAAGCGCCCTGTCCAACTGCCGCCACCAGTGTCTCCTCCTGTACGTTGCTCTGCGTGCACTACATTCACTTGTGCACTGGTAACATCGTTACCTGTGCCGTGCAGAGTGGCGAGCAGCTTTCGGACCAGTCTGACCACGATGACGGCGAGAAGCGAAACGATATTGGAATAGTGGGCGGGGGAGATGATGTCCCGCGGTACGCGTTGAAGCGGATGCCGACCAAGCGGCCACGGCAGCTGAATGCTAACGACGATGGCCGGTCAAGCAGCGACATTGACGGCGACGACGAGGGTACCCACCAATTTTTTTAGTGTCGTCGTCCGTCGGATCTGACGTCGTGTGCGTACTAGGCGTTGACGACGATGAGGAAGATGATAACGAGGAAGACGATGAAGGAACAGACGTGGACGAGGCAAACGATGTGCAGGCTGGTAGCAAGCGCGCTCGCATGGGTTCCAAGATGCCGCAAAGCATCAGCAGGCGGAGCGCCAATCCCTTCATTCAGGAGGAGGCTGAAGTTGACACGTCGGACGAGGTGCGTGTCAATTGCAACCTGTGGATGTGTCTACTTCTGACGCTGTGCTGATTTAGGAAGATGACGGCGATGATGACGATGACATTGAAGAAGGTTACTTGCTGCCGATTCTATCCAGCTTCAAATGTGTACTCACCACCGTTAGAATTCCTGGACAAGGAAGAAGAACTGGCGGCGCAGCGCGTCCAGTCAGATTTACATCAGTCATACGATCGTCGTCGCGATCGTGACCAGGATTTTGATGCTGAAGCAATTACTCAGCGCCTGCAAGAACGGTACGGCCGAGCATACACCGATGCCGCCGCTGTCGGAGCATATCAGGGTGACCAGCAGCATGTTCCTATGCAGTTTCTTTTGCCCACCACCAAAGACCCCAACTTGTGGCTGGTCAGGTGCAAGGTGTGTTCGTTCATTGATTTTGATTAATTGATGCGCCTCTAACTTACATTATATATAATCAGCCGGGTCGCGAAGCCGACGTTGCACTGAATTTAATGCGAAAGTACTTGGATTATCTTGGCACGCCGCAGCCATTGCGCATCAACTCCGTTGTGAGTCGTCCAAGTCTGAAGGGATACATCTACGTGGAAGCGCGGTCCATGGGTGACGTTCAAGCTGCGCTGGACAAGACAAATAATGTATATTTGTCGCGCGTGTCACTAATCCCGCGCGACGAAATGGTCGGCATATTGACCATTCGAAAAAAAGAATCAACGCTTAACCCTGGCTCTTGGGTGCGATTAAGTCGTGGGAAATACAAGGGCGACTTGGCGCAGATCTTGGAAATCACAGACAATAACGATTCTGTGCGCATAAAATTGGTTCCGCGCCTTGACTTCACTCAACGTTCTGCAGAAGGAGACCGGAAAAAGCGATCATCAGTGCGGCCGCCACAGCGCTTCTTCAACGCCAAGGATGTCGACAAATCAGACCGTACATTGACTCGATCCCGAGGTTATTGGATTTGGGGAAGCGATATGTACGACAAGAATGGATTTCTTGAACGCGATATCAAACTGACGGGCCTGGACGTGGAGAACATTCAGCCAACGCTGGAGGAGCTGGCAAAGTTCAGTTCAGCGACGAGCAATGGTGATGGTGGTGACAGAGCGGATCCATCGGTTGTAGGTGACCAGTCAAATTTAGTTTCGTTGGCCGAGTCAGCCGATCTGACTCCCAGCGCCACCGAGTCTGCGTCCAGACGTTTTCAACCGGGCGATCTCGTCACCATCACTGAAGGCGATCTAGTTAATGCCCAGGGCGTGGTGAAGAATGTTGCATCGCACTCTGTAACTCTGCAAATGAAGGATGAGGAGCTCGGCGAAATCATGGTGGAGCCGGCACGACTCGTAAAGGCATTTCGAGTCGGCGATCATATTCGAGTGTTCCGCGGAAAGTTCAAGGATATGAAGGGAATGGTGACGCAAGTGCGAGGCGAAATCGTGACTGCTTTTTCCGACGATTCCATGGAGCAGTTTAGCGTATTCCTGCGCGATATTCAAAGTGTCGGCGAAGTTGCGATACATGATGCACGATCCACCGTATATGCTCTGCATGACTTTGTTCAAATTGGTGCGACGAATGTCGGAGTCATAATTAACGTCGAAAAGGACCAGTACCGTGTTCTTGACCAGAGCGGCACAGCGATTGTGGTCAAAACACAGGAAATAACACAGAAACGGGACACGAAGCGCGCAGTGTCAATGGACTCGGCGCAGAACACAATCCAAGTGGGCGACGTAGTACAAGTATTGTCCGGTGAGCACGCCAAGAAGACCGGATCTATCATGCATTTGTATCGCACGTGGGCCTTTCTGTACCATCGTGACATGTCGGAAACCAGTGGAGTGTTTGTCGCTCGCACTCGGATGATAATGAAGATGGGAACTGCGGGTAGATCTCTGACTGTACGACCCGCGGCTCCAGGCCCCGCTGCTGGGGCTGTATTTCGCGTTCATGGTGCACCCGGTGGCGGTGCACGTTTTGATCCCCTGGTGCAGAAGAGGATAATAATAACTGGCGGTCCGTATAAAGGATATCAAGGCGTGGTCAAGACTGTTACGGACAAGGGTGCGAGAGTCGAACTAAATAGCAACGGTCGCATAGTCACCGTAGACCGCGAACGGATACGACCACAGTACGTGTGCTGCATTTATTTTGCTTCAACGTAAAACGCTAATCTTATCATTCCAGGGACTCAGCGGGACAAATGCCTGGCCAATGGCGCGACACAGACCGTTATTCACGATTCCAGGGTGGTGCAACGCCAATGATGGGTTCGCGTACCCCGAACCCTTATGCCGGCGCTCAGACACCCAATGTGCACGAGGGCATTGGATCTCGCACGCCCGCGTGGGATGCAGGATCGCGCACTCCAGCATGGGGTGTGTCAAACGACGCCACTGGAAGTCGCACACCAGCATGGGGAGAAACTCCTGCCAACACAACAGCTGGAATCCCGTCTGGTTGGGACAAGCCACCGTTGCCGTCGACCACTGGTGACTCGGTCCAGGTATATCTTGTTTGCATGTGCAATGTTCTTGTGTGTTGATGACGCATAGCCCGCTGGCGATGATTATCAACAAACAAGTGAAGCCAAAGATGCCGCCCCGATAGTCGACTGGGTACAAGTGAACATGGAGGTGTTGGTGAAGGATGGCCAGTACAGTGCCACCCATGCCAAGGTTATGGCAGTGTTGGCTGGCGGGATTTGCCAGTTGCAAATTCTGTCCGAGCCAGAGACATCACATTCTGGCACTGTGGCCAACGTTGGCGCTACATCCCTAGCGCCGGTGGCCCCGTCCAAGCGCGACAAGTGCATATTTCTCAAAGGGGATCAGTTGAGCGGGGAAACAGGACAGCTCATTGGCATGGACGGAGGTGACGCAATTGTCAAGATGGACAGCAACTCCGACTTCAAAATCACTCCGCTCAGTGCAGTGTGCAAGATTGTGACCTAGAACGGCATACATAATTGCAATACAATTACAATACTATTTTGCATATGCGACGACTTTGGTGATCATGCCCCAACTGTGGCAGAATCTGCGGCAGAGTCCGCACCATTGCCGCCTGTTTTGCTTGACGATTTACGCGCACGGACTCCATCAACCAACTCCAGTTCGGCTGTCATCAAGTTGCGAACTTGCGGAAAGGACACCTTCTCCTCCAACTGTTTTTGCGCCCACACGAGCATCTTCATCAGCGAGGGGAGCTTGGGATCTGCGCGATGTTAGGCGAGTGCCGGTGACTAACAGCGACAAACCTTTTTCCTGACATTGCGCACTGAGGATTGCAGAGTTCAGTTCACTGGCTGTTTTTTGCCGCTGGCTGTGATCCAGCAGGTACCCGATGGGCGACTTGGAAGAGTCCTCAAACGCCAAAAGTGCCATGGTCTTTTCCAGCTCGTCGAGAAATGCCGGCTGAAGATGTCAGCCAGCATTACCAACACAGCAAATCTTACACTCTCTTCACCACGAGGAGCCAACTCTTCTTGCGCAAACTCAAGCGCGTCCGTGAGATTACCTGGGCCGCTTGAGGATGTATAGTCACATACATACATACATATTGCACACAAACATGCATACAGTAAAACCATACACACACGTACCAGATCGAATTAGTTCAATTAAGCGCTGCTGCTGCAGATGAAAGTACAGGTCGGGGTTGGTGTCCAGTATCTACACGTGGCATACAAGTATAGACGAGGCAACGATATCACGAATGACCGGGGCAGCACACCTCTGGATCCAAGTCGTTTACGCGCTCAATAGCGTCTTCCACGCGCCCTCCTGTTTGCATGCAGTAGTAGTTAGCCAGCGGCGGTCAACAGCAGAGTAAGGGCGACTAGCCTTGCACCGAGTGTCTGATGGACATGCGGTCCTGGATGGAGGCCAGGTCCACCAGGGGCGGCGTCTGCGTCTCCTGGCTAAACTTCTCCGCAGCGTCCTTGTAGCCCTCGATGACCAGATAATTCATCACCAGCCTGTTCAGGTCACTGCACCACGGCGACTAGTCAGCAATGGCACCACTGAGGGGATGTGTGTGTGTGTGTGACTTGCTCTTTGCTGACGGCCACCTCGTCCAAGCGTCGCTGCCACTCTTCCAGCGACAGGGAGACCTTTTTGCTGTTGCCGGCAGCGGCACCCGACGTACCGGCGACACCACCTGTGGCCGACGACTACGTACACGGCGCAGTGAGTGAGTGGGTGGGCGAGGGGAATGCATGAGCTGGCACACCATTGGCTGTTTGTGTGCAGTGAAGTGTCAGAGATGCCGTCACCGCAAGACGCGCCTTCACGTGCGGCAGTGCAGTCCGCGAACACTTTGCCACATTCACCGCATAGCTTGCTGCCTCGTGCGGCGCAGACTGGCCACATGGGCACACGGAGTATTGCTGGGATTCCGAGCGGCACTGGCAGCGCTGACCAGCACGCCATGCCGCAGCATTCCCCCGCCGTACAACGCTCCCTGGACAAGATTTCTCGGCTGCGCTCGGCGCTGGGTGCACTGCACAAGACCCGCGGCAGTGAAGTCACTGTGCCTGTGCCTGCCGTGGAAGCGGTTGCGCATATCGGCAACGGTGCGGCTCTCTGCACCAGCGGCGACGGGGATGCCGGTGCCGGTGGAGCGATGGCCGAGCGCTCAATGGCAACTGGCACATGTGTCACGCAGGGCGGAGATGGACCGGACAGCATCCGTGCCGACGGCGGCGACGCAGACTACCTGCTGCACTTGAAGAGAAAGTATGGCTTGCTACCGCCATCAGACCAGGCAGCCGAGGAGACGCAACGGACCACCGACATGCTGTCGGCGGTTGTAGACAGCGGCCATTCTCCGCCAGCGCTTACTGGACACCGCGGAGCTCTGAAGGCGCGACCGCCGCCGTTTCCTGCCGTAGCACAACACTCGGCTAACCTCCACCACGATAATGACGATGACAGTCCCAGGCAGGCGTCATCGCCCTCTGGTGCAGCATCCTCTCAGCACACAGATCTTTCCAATGCCGGCATATTGAAGTGCGGTAGTAGCAGTCGCACAGCGTCTGCCATTGCCTCTGCATCTGACATATCAGCCGTCTCAGCGGGTTCTGCAACCGGCACATCTGCCGTCATGCCGAGCAGTTCACTGACATCTGCCGTCTCAGCCACGAATGCAACCGGCACAAGTACAACCGCGCACAGTTGCACAGAGGAGAATGATTACGATGAAGCTGAGTACCAGCGCAGAGTGGACGGAGATGCTGTGCTGTGTATGCTGCGGGCGCGGTTGTCCACTTGCCTGGGAGAGTTGACGTACGTGCGCTGCGTATGTATGTGCTGTGCCAAGTAACATTGTCGCAGCGCACTCGATGAGCAGTTGGCAGCAGACTCTATGCAGTAGTAGTGTTATCGGCTCTAGTGGCATTCTAGCGGCTGTGGCACGCTCTCTCTCTATCTCCCTCTCCTTCTCTCTATGCCGACAGAGAGTAATCTTTCCACCCTGTCGCATCCAGGCGTTCAATTTTGCGCTCAACCTCTTTCCGCATATTCTTCTGGTAGGCAATCATCTGCCGCACAAGCCTGTCATCGCCTGCCGACAAGATTCTGACCGCCAACAGTGCCGCGTTTGTGGCGTTGTCGATGGCGACGCATGCAACCGGCACTCCGCGAGGCATTTGCACAATAGAGTGTAGCGAGTCGACGCCTAAGCAATTATATATTATTTCATGTATCATCATAGTTTTGTACAAATACAAAGACACTAATTTGCGGAGACACTTAACGAGACACAGCTATACGGCACACGTAACGAAGATACCATCCAGATGCTTAAGCCCAACGGGAACGCCAATAACCGGCAGTGGAGTGAGCGCGGCGCACATCCCCGGGAGATGCGCAGCGCCACCGGCACCAGCAATTATGCACCTTATGCCGCGTTCATGCGCGTGTCGACTAAACTCGACTAGGCGGTCGGGCGTGCGGTGCGCTGACACAATGGTCACCTCGAACGGGATGTCGAACTGTTCCAGCAGCTGT
Organism: Aphelidium insulamus; assembly: GCA_036784855.1. NCBI lineage: Eukaryota > Fungi > Aphelidiomycota > Aphelidea > Aphelidiaceae > Aphelidium > Aphelidium insulamus. The sequence goes on along the minus strand of JAZDSV010000001.1, from coordinate 726,945 downwards.
GCGGCCGGACGCATAATGGCCAAATCCGAGTCGGAGCCCATGATTATGCTGACAAGCTTCACGGGATTTCCTGCCGTCGCCACCGCGGCAGATCTATTCAACTCCGCTTCAATGCCGTCGTCGAGACTGGCGGTCGCTGCAAGTTTCAGTTGCACCGCAGCGACATGCGGCGGAATGCCGGTTGACGCTGCAGTCACCGCACCGGAAGACAGTGGCGGACTGAGCGGCGGGGAGGGGCTGGCAGTGGCATCTGCGGCCGGCAATGCCTGTTGGTGCACCAGTAGTTGATTAGCCACGGAGCGCAGAGTCGACATGGACTGCCCGACCAGTGTGATGTGGCCCATCTTGCGTCCCGGGCGGCATTCGGACTTGCCGTACCAGTGCACCGACGCGCCGCCAATGGAGAGCGCTCGCCGAACTGTGTCCATGCAGGCGCGCACTCCAGCCTCGCCGCCGCCACCTCCGCCAAGCAAGTTGACCATTAGCGCTGCGGAAGTCTTCATATCTACGGAGCCGAGTGGAAGGCCAGCGACCGCGCGCAGGTGCTGCTCATACTGCGACGTGTAGCACGCCTCGATGGTGAAGTGGCCAGAGTTGTGCGGGCGGGGTGCGATCTCGTTGAGCAGCACCTGGCCATCCTCCAGCAGAAACAGCTCCACCCCAAACACCCCGCAGCCATGCAAATGCCGTACGGCGTCTACCGCGACCTGTTTGGCACGCTGCTCAATTTCGGCAGAGACCGGCGCGGGCGCGTACACCATGTGGCAGATGTTGTCCTGCTGCACTGTTTCCACGCACGGATACGCCACCACCTGGCCATCGGCGCCCTTGGCCACCATGACTGCCAGCTCCTTCACATATGGCACCCATTGCTCGGCATACAGCGCGGCCCAACACTCTTCGCTGTCAACTTGCCAGGAGGACACGTCCCCGTTGCCGCACAGCTGCTGCAGTGCCGCCGGTACATCATCCAGACTGCGCACGACATAATTGCCGCGTCCATCGTAGGCCATTCGACGCGATTTCAGCATCACCGGGAACCCAAACTCGTCCGCCACCAAGTCCTGCAGGTGCCGAATAGACCGCACAGCAGAGTAGCGGCCAAGTGGCACGCGCGGGTGCACCTGGCGCAGAAACTCTTTCTGCAAAAACTTGTCCTGGATGGTGCGCAGTGTCTGCGGGTGTGGCTCCACGCGCACGTGTCCAAATGCAGTCGTCACCGCCACCTGGTCATTTGCTGCGTGCGTGGAGGTTATTGAGGGTGCAGTGCGCGGGTATGCACCTACCAGCAACACCGTTACCACCACTGCTGCCACCGAAATCATCGCATTCCAACGCGTCCACATTGATGTGCTCGATCTCGAACGTGACCACGTCCACAAGTGCCATCAGCTTGGCAACGTCGCGCGCGTCTCGAAAGTCTCCCTGGATGCATCGATCGCTTGGCAGTACGTGGCTGGCGGGGCACTGAGCCGACGGGTCCAGTGTGTACACGGTCAAGTTAAGTGGGGCGGCCGCCTCAGCCAACATGCGGCCAAGCTGCCCGCCGCCCAGCACGCCGATCTTTTTTTCCATCTGATATGATCTACCACTACTACTACTACAATACTACTACTCCAACTACTCCAACTACTACTACCACTACTACTTCTACTACTACTACTACTAATACTCCTACTACTACTACTACTACTAGTAGTACTACTACTACTACTACTACACTACTACTACTACTACTGCTACTACTACTACTACTACTAGTTACTCCAACTACTACTACTTCTACTACTACTACTACTACTACTACTACTACTATTACTACTACTACTCCAACTACTCCAACTACTACCTACTACTACTACTACTACTACTACTACTACTACTACTACTACTACTACTACTACTACTACTACTACTACTACTACTACTACTACTACTACTACTACTACTACTACTACTACTACTACTACTACTACTACTACTACTACTACTACTACAGTGATGAGACGACGCGACAACCAGGAGGAGCGTGACCAGACAGAACCAACCTAACGTCTAAGTGTGGATAAACGTATTTATTAACAATACCTTGGCGATGTCAGCAGGGCGTGAGCAGACACGCCAGGCAGACCTTTGAGTGATGAGACGACGCGACAACCAGGAGGAGCGCGACCAGACAGAACCAACCTAACGTCTAAGTGTGGATAAACGTAGATAGACTGCCGGTCAAGTCGCCAGATCACCGCCCTTTATAGTCTGGAAGGACTGACCGATCGACCGTCCGTCCGATCAGGGTTTCCCGCGCTAGCAACCGGCTCCCGAATTGCCGGTTCCGATTGATGACACAGAATGACGTCATTTGGCGTTACACTCCCCAACAAAAATGAGGCCTCTGCCAGTTGTTCATGGTATTTGCGTAGAATATTGCCACAGTTTGTCAGATTACGTTGTGGTTTGTAGGTGTTATGTTCGTTAGAGTAACCACGCCATTTCACCAAGTATTGTCTCTGTCGCCGGAAGGTTCGATGTCCGAGAATAGCCTCTACTTCAAACTCCGCTTGACCATCAATAATTTCTGCAGGAGGCTCATCATACACTGGAATGTCCGATGCTACATAGGGCGTGATGAGTGACACATGAAAAGTTGGATGGATCCGCAGGGTTGGTGGGAGTTCCAGCGTGACGTTCACTCCAGCAATCTTGGTAATTTTGAATGGGCCAAAACGACGCGGTCGCAGCTTTCGGATCGGCGCTTGTCGGAAGATCGGCCAATTGGTGAGGGCCGAAGCATCGAGTAGAACCAGATTACCAATTTGGAATGTTGGCGGTTCAATCCTTTGCTGATCCGCGTAAAATTTTTGGTCTTGTGCTACCAAGGTCAGGCGATCTGCAATTTGCTCGCTAGTTTCCTTCAGCTGCTGTGCAAGCTCCTCCACTGCCGGTGCATTGGAAGGCGGGGTGTGTAGCTTCAGGACGTTTGGATGGCGGCCCAGGTCGGCAAAGAATGGTGTCAAGCCAGTGGATGCATTGGTGGCGTCATTATATGCCATAGTCACGTCGGGGAGTAGCTTTTCCCAATTGTCCTGTTGAAAGCTGACATAGTGGCGCAGGACTTCTTTGACCGTACGAACGCCTTGCTCACTCTGTCCATCAGTCTGCTGGTGGTTTGCGGTGGACATCTTGAGTTCCACGCCCCAACGAGCCATCAATGCTGTCCAATAGCGCGATGAAAATCGCGAGTCACGGTCCGATACTATGGATTTTGGATATCCTTTGTGCTGAAAGACGTGTAGACGTAGTAGCTCAACAATTTTGGCGGATGTGGCGGCCTTCTTGCACGGAATCAGAGTAATGGCCTTTGTGTGACGGCATACCACAAGCAGGATTGAATCGTTGCCGTTATGACTAGTGGGCAGGTCCGGCATGAAGTCCATAGCCAGGTCTGACCAGCGCTCTACGGAAACCTCAAGTGGTACGGATAGTCCATGTGGCGGCCGATTAGTATCCTTGACACGTTGACAGGAATCACACGCCGCACAATAGCGTCGAACTGATTTTTCCATGTGGTTCCACAGGTACTTGCGTCGTACCAAGTCCATTGTCTTTTCCACTCCAAAATGGCCGGCGCGGTCATGTTCATCCTTCAGAATGGTCCGGATAACCAAGGTGTTGTAGGTACTAGAGTCGGGATGGAGCAGACTGCGGCTCAAAGAAGATCAGGCCATTGTCGACTCGGAATGGCGCTTGGCCGTTGGCTAGAATGCGTTGACAACGGTTGTCATTTTGGTATCCGGTGCGTACCATGTCATGAAATGCTTGGCGCTCCCTATTCAAATCACATATGGGCACGTCATTCGGACCAACCAGATCCGTGTGTGCAATTTACATAGATAGACTCTACCATGGAGGAAGCTCCACCAACGCCAACTCTGAGACCACCCACTCACGAGGAACTGATAACACAAGTATATACGTTGACTGATCAAAATCGGGAGCTCCAGCAGCAGATGCAAGAGATCCAGCAGCGCTTGGCGGCAGAATCTATTTTGGACTGCCCGACCCCACGGGCTTCTCATCGCAGCATCCCCGAGACATCAGTCAACGCCATGCGTAGTGACGTGCATAAACTGCTACAGACCAAGATGATCCAGGCATTCAGTGGCACCGCCGAGTCAACATTGCTCGTGCGCAAGTTCCTCCGCCAGTGCAACATTGCATTCGACTTCTATGGCATTTGTGCCCTGCAGGCGCGATATATTGTTGTGGGAGCAATGTTGACGGATCGAGCCGAGTTGTGGTGGTCGGCATTAGCTGCCCCACCAAATACGTGGACCACCTTTGAGACGATATTCCAGGAGCAGTTCCTGCCAATTGGGGAGGTGAACCGCGCACGTTATGAGATGAGCCGACTGGAGCAAAGAAACTTCAAGACATTAGCCGAGTATAATGCCAAATTTCGCGACCTGCACACGGTTATTGGCAACATGACGGAGTGCGAGGCACTTGACATCTACCTCCGTGGATTGAGCCGCGCTACACAGCTCCATGTGGCAACCTTGTCACCCGGCAGCTTCGAGCAAGCAATGGCTTGGGCCGTCCGCTTTGATGCCATAGCTACACAGGTGGATGTCAACATAGGCCGCCAAAAAGCGACACCATACCGTTATTCCGGGTACAACAATGCAGCTGTGGCAGCCACCCCGCCGGCCGGAGCCAGTAGCGGTCCCGAGCCCATGGACCTCTCCGCCGCAGCCAACGCCGGAGCCGTGGCATACCCACCCAAGCTGACACCAGAAGAGAGGGAGCGCTGCTTCCGCGAAGGCCGTTGCTTGGCCTGTCGTCAGTTGGGACATGTGGCCGCCGATTCCGTTTGCCGTTTTTATGCTTTGCGCAGCAATAAACCGACCATTTCGCAGTACGAACTCATTTCAGCTGAAATTGAAAATGCGCGCATTGAACGTCATGCCAATCAGCATAACCTGCTGCGAAAAGCAGGCTCAATCAAGGGACGGAGCGTAACTATTTTATTCGATTCCGGCGCGACGCACAATTTTGTGTCCGCTCGCGTACTACACAGCCTCGGATTGACGGCTACTGGACCGTCCAGCCACGTACGACTACCTGATGGGAAAATTTGCAACGGATTGGGAAGTGTGACACTACCAGTGGAGATAGGGACCCACTACCGCGAGAACATCCAGTTTGTTGTCATCGATCTGCACCGAGACTTAGACGTGATACTCAGTAAGGAATGGTTTACCGAAATCAACCCACAGGTGGACTGGCGCGAGAACGTTCTACGATTCGATAGGCACGGCCGACAAGTGGTCATACAAGCTCGGAATGCACCGCTTCGCGAATTCGTGGACTGTCAGCTTCTCGAGTGCAATGCCTTCACTAAGGAAGCCAAACGGTCCAACGAGCCCGTCTATGCCGTGCTTGTCAAGGAAATTTTGGATCCAACACGTGAGAACGCGGTCCATGTGCCCGGCCTGGATAAGTTAATCAGTGGATTCAATGACGTGTTCAGCAAGCCGCCGGACTGCCTACCACCGCGCCGCGCTGTTGATCATGCAATCCCCCTAGTTGAGAACGCGCGCATACCGGCGCAACGCCTCTACCGGTTGAGCTTCGCGGAATCGGACGAGCTCAAGGTCCAGCTGAAGAAGCTCCTTGACCGCGGTTGGATCCGTCCCTCAACTAGTAGTTATGGTGCACCGGTGCTCTTTGTACAGAAGGCCAACAACCGCGGTCTGCGCCTGTGTGTTGACTACCGCGCCTTGAACGACATCACTATGAAGGACCGCTACGGAATGCCACGCGCCGACGATTGCCTTGATCAGTTGGCCGGGGCGAAAATCTTTTCCAAATTGGATTTAGTGTCCGGATTCCACCAAATCCGAATCAAAGACGAGGACGTACATAAAACGGCGTTTCGAACGAAATATGGTCACTTTGAGTATCTCGTGGTGCCGTTTGGACTGACCTCGGGCCCCGCCACGTTCCAACGCCTAATGAATCAAGTTTTTCAGCCTTTGCTAGACGATGGCGTCGTGGTGTACCTGGATGACATTTTAATCTACTCGAAAACGCCACAAGAACATTTGCAACTGTTGCAAAAAGTACTCCAACTACTGCGCGATAACCAGCTGTATGCCGAGCCAGCCAAATGCGAGTTTGCACGTTTTCAGACGCATTTCCTGGGCCACGTTGTGGGATGCGATGGCATTCGCATGAACAGTTTATAAGTGGAGCTCATCCGGGATTGGAAACAGCCCCGGAATGTCACAGACCTGCGTTCATTTTTGGGTGTGTCTAATTACTATCGACGTTTTATCGACCGGTACTCTCATATTGCCGCGCCGCTTACCGCTCTCACGGGAAGGGAGTGGAATGGCAGTGGACGGAGCAGACAGAGGCGGCATTCACTACCCTGAAGCACTGTCTCACGTCAGCGCCTGTCTTACAGCCCCCGGACCGCAATCGCCCATTCTTCATTTTTTTTGACGCCTCTTCAGTAATTGCAATTGGATCTGTGTTGTGTCAAGAAGATTCGGACGGACGCTTACATCCCGTTGCCTTTGAATCGCGAAAACTGAATGCAGCGCGGAATTACCCAGTACATGAAGTGGAGATGGCATCGTTAGTTCATGCACTGAAGAAATGGCGACACTACCTTGATGTTGAGCGATTTTTCGTGTACACCAATAACATCTCACTTCAGACTCTGCATACCAATGAAAACTTGAGTAAACGACAAATACACTGGTTAGCCGAGATTCAAAGCTTTCAGTTCACCATCCGACACATACCTCGAGAACAAAATGTGGTGGCGGACGCCCTCTCCAAGTACGATCAGGAGCCTGATCAGGAGCCTGTCGGACTTCCGAATGGAACCGATATCCACACTTTTAATGGCGACACATCAATGCAAATTGCACACACGGATCTGGTTGGTCCGAATGACGTGCCCATACGTGATTTGAATAGGGAGCGCCAAGCATTTCATGACATGGTACGCACTGGATACCGGCAGTCTATCTATGTAACAAAGGGCGCTTGGCTCCTTTGAGTGATGAGACGACGCGACAACCAGGAGGAGCGCGACCAGACAGAACCAACCTTTGAGTGATGAGACGACGCGACAACCAGGAGGAGCGCGACCAGACAGAACCAACCTTGGCGATGTCAGCAGGGCGTGAGCAGACACGCCAGGCAGACCTTTGAGTGATGAGACGACGCGACAACCAGGAGGAGCGCGACCAGACAGAACCAACCTAACGTCTAAGTGTGGATAAACGTATTTATTAACAATACCTTGGCGATGTCAGCAGGGCGTGAGCAGACACGCCAGGCAGACCTTTGAGTGATGAGACGACGCGACAACCAGGAGGAGCGCGACCAGACAGAACCAACCTAACGTCTAAGTGTGGATAAACGTAGATAGACTGCCGGTCAAGTCGCCAGATCACCGCCCTTTATAGTCTGGAAGGACTGACCGATCGACCGTCCGTCCGATCAGGGTTTCCCGCGCTAGCAACCGGCTCCCGAATTGCCGGTTCCGATCGATGACGCAGAATGACGTCATTTGGCGTTACAACTACTACTACACTGATACTACTACTACTACTACTACTACTACTCCAACTACTACTACTACTACTACTCCAACTACTACTACTATAACTACTACTACTATAACTACTCCAACTACTCCAACTACTACTACTACTACTAACTACTACTACTACTACTACTCCAACTACTACTACTACTACTACTACTACTACTACTACTACTCTACTGCTGCTACTACTTCTACTACCACTACTACTACTACCACTACTACTACTACAACTACAACTACTACTACTACTACTACTACTACTACTACTACTTGGCTCACTTACTACTACTACTACTACTACTACTACTACTAGTTACTCCAACTACTACTACTACTACTACCAACTACTACTATACGTAGTATATATATTGAATTAACATGTCACCAGCTAAATAGTGCAGATGCATAGCTGACCGAACTATCGGTGCGGTCATGTGCAGCATTTGACTGCGCATAGTGCATGAAGCAAACTTTAAGTACGTCCCGCGGCGCGCCCAGCATCAGAGCCTCCATCATCATGGCAATTGGATGGCGGCCACAAACAGTATTTTTTGTTTGGGCCAGATGCTCTCGAAACAGCTGCACATCCATGTGCTCAATGTGTGCCATGGCCTCCGCGTCCAGCTGCTTGATTCGCTCGTGCAGCGGCGGTGTCACATTGGTGGCGGTGAGCGGCACGTGGTCCGGCAGATAATAGTAGTTGAAGCGTCTGCCCCAGTGGCAAAAGTCTGACGATACAATGAACCTATTTTCATGGCAACTGTCCGCCACGTAAGGCGCCAGCAGTTGTCCAAAGTGACGTTCCAGCTGTTCATCAAGATTGCCCACCAGTATCGGCACGATTTTCACCTTCTGGAGGAGGTTGTTCCTGCAAACGTGTTACGTACAATCGACGTGTGTATAAATGCATTTACATGTTGTAGTTGCACGATGTACATACGTTGTATTATGTGGGTGTGTGTATTAAGTATTTATACCAGACTATAGGTATAATGCTGTGTATAAATGCATTTACATATTATAGTTGCACGATGTACATACGTTGTATTATGTGGGTGTGTGTGTAAGTTTTATACCAGACTATAGGTATAATGCTGTGTATAAATGCATTTACATATTGTAGTTGCACGATGTACATACGTTGTATTATGTGGGTGTGTGTGTAAGTTTTATACCAGACTATAGGTATAATGCTGTGTATAAATGCATTTACATATTGTAGTTGCACGATGTACATACGTTGTATTATGTGGGTGTGTGTGTAAGTTTTATACCAAACTATAGGTAAACTTACTTTGACAACAAGTGCGCCACAAAGGGAAGGTGCAACTCGATACTGTGCTCCGCCTCGTCCACCGCGGCAGACATTACTGTGACGAAACCCTTGGCATCATTGCGGAGAGACTGGCAGACTGCGCGACGTGAATGGCTGTGAGCTGCAGCGAGACACACGCGTCACAATACGCACCGTCCACGTCTACCGCGAGATCGCCGAGCGGTGTTTCGTAGGCTGCACACCGCCGCATGTGAGAGTGAGCAAAGAGACATATGCCGCACCGACCGTTCATTGCAGTCAGCGCGCATCCGCGCAGGTATTCGTGGTGCGACGGGCCCAGAATGAATATGCGCCGTCTGCGGGTAATGTAGTGCGAGCGAGTGGATGGCATTGTACGCACACGTCGGCATCCAGGTCCAAGTGAGCGTACGCATGGGCAGCCGTGGCACCGCTGTACCTGCAGTACCGAGAGTAAAGTTGGCATCCACATCTAGCGTGAGGTAGAGGAAGCCGGGGACGTACGCGTAGCCGGCATGCGGGGCCAGGATGGCGCGCACCGGTCTGCCCAGCGGTGATGCCGAGTCACTGGCACACGCATCGAGCCAGCCAGATAGCTGTTTGCGCAGTGCGACCCCGTCCGACGCATACCACGTCCCGGCATGGCTGGCAGTGCGGTGCTGTGCACTTGCCTGCGTCATTGCAACACGCGCACACTGGTTGGTTGAGCGGGAGAGCAGACCGTGGGAGCTGTCAGCTGGCGGGCAATGTCGCGTCAAGGGGCCAAGCACGTCGCCGGCATGCTGCTGGAGCGTGGCGCGTCGGCCGGAGAGGAGGCGGCACCGCACGAGTCTATACGGTGCCGGTCGGTGGCGGGTGCTGCCTACGCGCAAGACTACACGGACGAGCGCTGGGGTCAGCTGGCGGGGCTGGTACAGGCGATGGACGCGTGGACTCGCGACTATGCCGCACCTGGCGATGCGCCACCCGTGGCTTCTACATCACTGGCAGATGTAGCTGTCTGCGCACTGCACCTCTCCCGTCACTGGCTTGTCTTCGCCGCCGCGTACCTGACGCCGGAATCCTGCCCTGATCATGCACCACGAGATGATACGCAGCCGCCTATGGAGCAACATGTGCTGGTAGGTACGGGATTTCCGCGCGTGCATTCAGCGTCTCACTATGCACTACTAACGCAGGCTTTCCTGGTGCCTGGATGCTGGGGAGAGCGCAGAGCACGCCAACTGGCCGCGTCTAGCACCACGGCAATGCAGAAACTCCTGGCGCGGAACGCAGAGGTAACCCGCACGCCTGCTGCGTGTAAGCCTGGATGAGCATTGACAGCGCTGGCGCAGCTGACTCCTAGCCGACTGCTAGAGTGCATTGTGGAGCATGCTGCCACAATGTCGCTGTGTTTCAACACCGACTTTCCACGACACTTTCACTTGCCAGCGGTACCGCCACTGTATGTAGATTTGATGCGCCAACACATGCAGACAGAGACGGCGCTGTTTATCGATGCTCAGGTGGTGGTCGAGCGCGCGGTGCAAGCAGGCGCCTTGGGTGGCTCTGTCTATGTAGACCTGCGGTATGCTGTCCATCCCTTCATGCTATGTATACAGTGTGCCGTCTTTGTAGACATGCGGTAGTTTGTACTGTCGCTCCTTTATATACAGTCTGCTACGTCGTTGTATAGCCGCGTATGCTCGCACTTGACTCCATCACTTAATGCACATACAGTCTGCTCTACGCTGATCTGGAACTGGATGATGCGCAGTCGCCTTTCGGCACAGTCTGTGACTTGCTGGCACGTCACTGTAGCACGCAATCGGCACCGGTGGATGCGCCTCACATCCAACGCTTCCGGCTGGACTCGCAACTTGTGGCGCCACAATATTTACGTAGCCGCGCTGCGTCCGAGATGTTATTGGCTAGTTGTAACGAATTCTCACTTGTCATTGTTGCTTGTGGAAGGCTCTGTGTCGCTATCTTGCTGCGGGGAGATGCTGCCGACTGGGCGGCCCAAGAAGCCGTTTGGATACGCGACACTGTGGTGCCATTGCGTAAACGGCTCGGTGGCATTTCCACTAGCAACGCATCATCTGTTGCTGGAGATGACACGGAAGAGTGCATGTGCCATCGAAATGTGCATTTGAACACTGTGGCGAGCGTAGTGCGGTATGGACGATCAATCTAGACTGCGTATGTAGACACGGAGTAGTGAACTGACGGTTTGTAGCAGGTGTGCGACCGCGACGGGATCTGTCAGAACCGAGGTCTGTTGTGCCAGAGCCAGCGAAAGTAGTTGCGCATACTACTATGAGCACACACAGACAGGGAGGGGTACATTATAATATGGATGCATATGTATATACCGCGTGTATTGCAGTCACGCCGCCACAAAAGCCAACTGCGCTGCCATGCCGGGAATGAGCTCGTTGGCGGCGTCCAGCCCCGGCTCTACAGAGTACAGCGTGAGCAGCGCGTGCATCAGCCACTCGGCGCCGGTACTGTCTGAGCCCATTGCGCCCAGCAGACGCCCACCGACAGTGTACATTTGCAGCACCGCCACTGTATTCGCAGGCCCGCTGTCCACACCACCACTACCACCATCCGCTGTACCGGCAACTCTCCCCGGCCCGCAGTATATATCTAGTGGTTGTCCCTCCAGCAGCGTGGCCACGGGAAACCACGACACGAACTCTTGGATGCACGCGTCCTTGGCGGCGACGGTGGCCGCCGTCTTCTGTATAGTCTCCCCGCCAAGCTCTGCGGGCGTTGGGCGGCTGCACGACGACTCGGCATGGGTGAGAAGCAGGCGCGTGAATGCATTGCGCAGGTGCTGCCCATTGGTGGCGCGCGTGGGCACCAGTCGCAGCAGGACGGCCGGCAAAGTGGTGTCGCCCTCGTCGCCACGCTTGTACACGCCCATGGCGTACGTGTGGAACTGGAACCAGGTGACGCGACGGACACCCAGTGCGCGCAGTGTGTAGCTGGGCGGCAGAGAGGGCGGAAACGCGGCCTTGACGGGTGCTCCCAGCTTCTCCAACGCTGCGTAGTCCACACCGCGTGTGATGCCCGGTGCTCCGGTACCGATAGGGCTAGTGTCGCAGCGCACCGCTCTCCAGCCGCCCAGTGCGTGTAGTGTCGGCGGGGCCAGCATTATGCCAGCCGCCACACCCAAACATCGCGCCGCCGCCATTCCGTGTGTCCGTGACTGTCTTGCGCCAGGCACATACACACACTCTCACGCCCTCTCACAGGCACACACACCCATACCACCCATACCTACACACACCGCATGGACATTGTGCTGGACTACGCGGACCGTTATGCGCTGGACGGGGTGTATGCCTCGGTCATGCCGATACCGCTGGGCCGCGACCACATTGTGCGGCAGACGCTGTCCCTGTTTGGCATCGTGCTGGCCTATGCGCACCTGTTCTACTTTGCCATGGCCGGCTTCTCCTACTACGTGCTGTATGACCGCAACCAGATGCAGCACCCAAAGTTTCTTCGCGGCCAGGTGCGCCTGCCTCACCGCCCAGTGGAGTCTCAGTGATCTCTCACAGATCCGGCAAGAAATTGCCGTGGCCGTCAAGAGTTTTCTACCCGTCACGCTGATGACCGTGCCGTGGTTTGTGGGCGAGGTACGGGGACACAGTCGGCTCTACTCGCGCGTGGACGAGCAGAGTGGTGGCTGGCTGTACTTGGCAGGGTCGGTGGTGTTTTTCCTCTTCTTCACCGACATGATGATCTACTGGATCCACCGTGCTCTCCACCATCGCCTGCTCTACGCTCCCCTGCACAAGGTGTGTCTATAATCTATCTGTATATATATATATATATATATATATATATATATACATATATACACAAAAATTAAGTCAAGTAAATTTGTTCTCAACTGTGTATGCAGCTGCACCACAGATGGATTGTTCCAACTCCGTTCGCATCACATGCATTCCATCCGCTAGATGGCTACCTGCAGTCCGTGCCGTACCACCTCTTTGTCTATCTGTTTCCGATGCACAAAGTACTTTACCTCTCTCTATTCCTGTTTGTCAACCTGTGGACCGTGTCTATCCATGACGGTGCGCAGTGAAATCATTTGTATTTGTTTATCCTACTACTAATATACATATACGTCCAGGTGGCTACATGTCGCGCAACAAGTGGATTAATGGTGCTGCTAATCACACGCTGCACCATCTCTACTTCAATTACAACTATGGACAGTATTTCACACTGCAAGTGTTTATAATTGATTTACTTGCACTACATATGGTGCAATGATGTGCATGCAACTAATCTATGCGCGTGGCAGATGGGATATAGTGGGTGGTACGTACCGCATGCCGACCGAGGCGCAATTCAACACGTCGTTGAAACACTCGGCAAATAATCGCCGGAATGAAGCGCGGGAAATGGAACGCATTGTGGCGTCTGACCCCGACATGCTGGACAAAGCAGTGACTTATCTGGATGACACGTCTGGCATGAAAGATGGGACTGCAAGCGGTATGCACGTCAAAGAAGAGTAACATTGGTGCGGGAGAGTCGACAACAATAGACTGCTCTTCATCCCATGCTTACAAGTTACTATATGCACACACACACATATATATATATATATATATATGTGTGTGTGTGTGTTGTGTGTGATATAGAACTCATCGAGCACATTACTATCAGGCAAATTAACATGGCGGAAGCGAACCGCAGCGCCGTGCTGCAACAAGCCGTCGCCACCTACGAGCAGTTAAAGAAGGAGCTGAGCGCTGCCAAGCCAAACCTGCAGCAGTGCTCTGCACTTCTTGCCAAGGCGAAGGTGCGCCGCCTCGTCGATAATGTGTGGCTACGGTAATGATGGCGGCTAACTCGTCGCAGGTTGAGCTGGCACAGTTGGGTTTCCTGGCTACCAAGGAAGCTGGCAAGGCAGATCCGAAAGAGACCTTGATAGCCCGTAGGTGGATGCATATGTGTGTGGAATATGTACCAGTATGGTATGCTTCCCGCCATCATGTGTGCTAGGCGAGATCCTGGAGCTGGGCGCCCAACTTGCCATTCGTAGCAGGGACACCGACTCGTTTGCGCGTGCCATCGCCCAGCTGCAGCCCTACTACTTTGACCACAAGTATGTGTGCTGGCTGTATGGAGTTTGTACTAATGCGCGTCAGAGACGGGATACCCGTGTCCCAGCGGATGTATCCCCTGCTGGGTCTGAACTTGCTGCGCCTTCTCTCACAGAACCGCATTGCCGATTTCCACACGCAGCTGGAGCTCATTGACGCTGCACAGCTCCATTCCAATATCTATATCAAGCATCCGGTGCAGCTTGAGCAGTGGATCATGGAAGGTCGTTACAACAAGGTGTGTTATTGTGTTGCTGTCTGCGCCAACTGTTTTGTCATGCACAAGGTGTGGACGGCGCGCAAAGAAGTTCCCGCGGACGAATATCTGTTCTTCATGGACGTGCTGATGGAGACTATTCGGTGTGTGTTGGGTTCTCTCTGTTGTGGACCATTGTCGTAACATTGTAGTGGAGAAATCGCGTCGTGCCAGGAAAAGAGTTATACATCGCTTCCGATCCAGGATGCGTCTGGCCTGCTCTACTTTTCCAATACCAATGATTTGCTGCTCTTTGCCAAAGCGGTTGGTTCTTGCATTATAAGGTTCTTGTTCTTGCATGCTGCTTCTTACATGTTGTAGCGTAATTGGAATGTCAATGTGGCCGAGAAGAAGGTGTATTTTACCGCGGAAAGTACTTCCGACGAGCGTAGTATTCCGTCTGAAGCTCTGATGATGAAATTCCTGGGCTACGCTCGAGAACTGGAGCGAATTGTCTAGAAGCGTTGCAAGTAGCGTGTTTCTGCAAAAAGATCGACTAACTATGTTTTTTATTCCTTGATACCGTGATGTACCAACGCACATTTCACAAATGGAAGCGTGCACTCCCAAGTGTTAATATATCCTGCCGCAATCCTGTCTTGTATTTGATCAGCGGCGCAGTTCTGTTCTTTCGCCCATGATCGAATTTGCGAGCGTCGCGGTACGGCGGTGATCGCAATCAGGCGCAAAGCCGACTCAACACAATTACGATAAGCCGGTCCAGACGGAAGTTCTTTGCGCGTGGGCATCATCCCATGTCCTAAAATGAAGCTAGTTGCCCATGAAATTGCGGGGTCGCTCGCCATTTTTCGTGCCGTTTGTTGCAGTGTGTACTTGGCGGATTCGATCAGCATATGATCCGATCGAGTGAATGTAAATACTTCAAGCGTTTCTATCATAAAGCGCGCCAACTGCAGCTCCACCAAGTTTAATGACGCTCCTTTCGAGCTAATAATCCTTCGAGCCATTGTAATGAAGGACAACGACTCAAATCGGGGTGATTTTCTGACGTTGATGAATATTGCTCTGCTCTCGGCAGCAAAACCTTGTTTCACGCCCGCTGTGGAAGCAATAAAGAACTTTTCAAACATTCTACAGCTAGAGTCATACTCTAGCGATCCAAGCTGCCACTATTTAGTTGCAATTTTGTGCACAATAAAACGTACCAACGCCTTTCTCTGCAAAGGTAAAGTGTTCAACTCTGTCGAACTGCTAATATTGCGAGAATCCAACACTAGTGGCCAATAGCTTGACGAATTGACGGCAAGCTCAACATGACTGAGTTGTGGAGTTAATGGCAAGGCGCAAGGTGTAGTAATTGATTCGTTATCACCGCTTCTTGCCGTGATCTTTACCGGAACCGAAACTATTCGACTAGTGTGCAAATCAACTGTCAACAAGCAACGAGACTTGACGGCAAGGGCCCAAACAAATCGCAGCGGCGCAAAATGACAATGCCGGTCGGATAAGCTTGATGGTTGGCGCGGGTAGAATGCACAGAGAAGTGCGGCAACGGATCTCATGTCATTAGACAACGTCAGTTTCCCCCCTCCGAGAAACAACAATCCTAACGCCATGTGCGACACAATCTGATCTCCGAGTGTACTGTCCAACAGCTTTCTGCCGTAGAGGTATCGTACTCGGCGCATAACTTCGATGTTGCCGCTGCCAGCACAAACCATTGATGCTGCCGTAATTACGACATTGATGGTCTGACGCGCAGAGAACCTTGTGAATTTTGTGCTTAACGTTACATCGGCTCCAATGACGCCCGAGTACAGCAAATCGAAGTAGTTCATCAGGAAAGATGTAGCAAAGGGATCATTAGTTCCAGCGTATTTAATACCCACAGAAAAACAAACGCCGGAAACTATCGCAAGATATGCCTGTGCGAGAAGCTGGTGCTGGGGATACTGGCGCTTCGACTTTTCCTTCATGGAAGCAGCAGTTGCTTTCAAGAATTCGGGACATTGTGACTCCATCCAATTCTCGCTCGGGGTAATCCCATCCCAGTCAATGAGACATTGTGCCACCATGAGCAGTGTTATAACGTCTGGCGATGTCAGCAGTTCCAATTCCTTTATGGAGGTTGGAATTTTAACAAGTTCAATCGCTCTTCTGTCCCTCGTCCGCAAGTACATCAGAGTTAGCGCCATAATCGCTGCTGGTGCCGTCACATCGGTATCAAAAACATCACCGGGATGATGTCTGCCACCTTGTTGTCCCAATGCAGTACTATGTGCCGCCTTATTGATCACATTTCGAGTAGCTGGTAGCAGCGTACCGCCTACTATATACTTTTCCAGCTGTTTCAAAATCTCCCGCTCATTATTGATCTCTTGACCACGACCCAGTGTCACAAATCCAAGCGCGAATCCTGCGCTTAACGCATAATCGTCGACAACTGCAGTAGCGGCATCCGATACTAAGAGCAAAGTGCGACCGATCTCAGAAAGTGCAATTTCGATCGTACGACGATGCATTGTACCCATGAATAGGAGTCCAAGACTTGCCATTGCTGCCGTCTGTACCGTCGATGATAAGTTCAAGTCTGCCGATTCTGGTGGCAGCAATGGCGGCAAATGTATGCTGACCAACTTCGTCACATGATCACTTGAAGAACCCACGTTAACACTGGCCAGCCCGAGCAGCAGGCCGACAGTGGTAAGATCGTGTTTCGCATTCAAGTACTCGAAAGAATGGTATCGGCTGATTTTGCTTAAATGCTTATTTAAGCCCAAACCAAATATGAAGCCAGCATGACGGTCGGATGCTTCAGACGGTCGGTTAAACACAATCCACGATCCATCAAGTTTTGAACATGCAGGGTTGATCGACAACGCTAACAATGTCAAATGAACGTAAGCCGAAACAGGGCTTACCTGCTGCAGTTCCTGCGAAGAAATCCATCCATGAATATGACTCTGCCGGCATGCTTGTGCGTTCAATTTGCACCAGACTTTGACCGACTTTGAAGGAAAGCGTACATTCTTGAATACGAAGACGTTGATTAGCGGGTGGATCTAATAATCCGCAGTGTATCAAAGAAATTCCGAACGGTTTTGCAAAGATCTTTGCAGCGGCAGCCAGAGAATATAGCTGGGGATCGTGAGCGACTTCTTGCCTATATCGTGAGCTGGCATGTCAAGGTCGAATAAAACAACTATACCTCGAACTGAATTGCTCGTGAATTAAAATCGGAAACTTAAGAGAAATCATATTTTCGGCTTCTCGAACACGCATATCACCAGAAAATAACAATGAGGTTATTTCATTTTCTAGCGGCGACTTTGC
Organism: Aphelidium insulamus; assembly: GCA_036784855.1. Classification (NCBI taxonomy): domain Eukaryota; kingdom Fungi; phylum Aphelidiomycota; class Aphelidea; family Aphelidiaceae; genus Aphelidium; species Aphelidium insulamus. The sequence goes on along the minus strand of JAZDSV010000001.1, from coordinate 709,360 downwards.
CGTATCGCACGTTGCAACAACGTGGCATTCCCGGTCGAATTCGAATCCTTTCCTACCTATAATGTCACTCTACCAATAAATTTAGAGCAACAATCTACCAATGAGTGCCAATGTTCCGGAGCTTAATTGAAGCCTAGGATCGCTACGACACATATCCATCGTGTGGTAAAGTGGAGCCGTCACGAACGGTTCAAATTTAAGAAGCTCGGTCGAATATTTGAACCCGCCTTCCACAAGGCGTGCCAAGGGAGCTTCCAAATTATCCCCTACTGATGAATCGAGATATCCTGAATATGCATTCAAGATGACACGAGTTTCGTCCAGACAAGTCTTGGGCAAGTGAACTGATTTATCGTGCAGGGTTCTCACACGCAAACTTTCAATGACGCTAAATATCGCAAGCGTCAAATCTAGGCATATTAAGCATTACTATTGTCGCACTTCATGCCCATACCGGGCGCTTGGGATCGTGTATCATCGCTGCCGAGCTCAGTATATCCATGTATCCGGGAATAGTGCTCGAAAAGTCCAGCGAATCCAATTGCAGAGGCGATCGGAGTTAACATTTTTGCCAGCACTTTAGCGTGTACCAAACCACAAGCAAGTAACAAAAGATTTTCGTGCAGTCGATGAAGCCCATCAATAATTTGGAACGCAGCTTCACGAGGAAATTTCGCAACCCGACCATCGGTTCCGGATGGCATCATTCTTGAATTAGTTATTTTTGGTTCGTCAAGGAACTCCCAGTCGGTCTGTTCACTGCGACAATCCAATACGTGGCCAAAGGTGTTCAACGTACAATAACAAATGCAGATGTTCAAAGAGTCGATCTCACTCCTCGATGAACCGTCCCATACAAGTGCAAAATTGTAGCAGAATTTGGAAAAATGTGTCGCTGCCAGCGTTGATTCCAGCGTTCGGAATACTTCTTGAACCAGATAGGTTCTAGGAAGTAGATTCGTCCTCAGTCGAAATGTCACTCCAGTGTCAAATGTCGCACTGAAACTCGATCCCACTGCGTTGGAAAGTGATACAATTCGCGAAGTTGTAGGTGGGCAATCGTCATCAAGTGCTCGATGAAATCCAGTTGGATTATCGCGCCGCAAACGTTTCTCTTTAACAACTCGCTTGGAAGTATTTTTCTTCTGGACAAGGTTGCTCGCAACTGTCGTGGGAATAGTACAAACAACTCGGAGTGCTGCACCTCGACTAATCACAAGTTCGCCCGTGATGTCGACAACCATCAAGTCAGCAAACCTAGTGCTGGTAGCATAAATCGGCACGGCACAGTGCACATCTGAACGGACAATAATTTGACCAAACTCCAACCTGTCACGCGCTCCATCCATCGGAAGCTGAAGTAGTGTACTGAAAGGTCGCATAAAAACGCAAACAACCGGCAGTCCACAGTCATCATGGCAAATGAAGCTTGAACTAGCTGGGGATGGACTACATAGATGTGAGATCATCCTAAATACCCACCATATACATGCCTGTAGTGCCGCACTGTGTGAACAATATTTATCGCCACGTGACTGGCATTGTAGTTCTCGGGCTCAGTGCAATGTCCAGACGTTACATCCTTGTAGATTAGATAGCGCGCAACTTTGTGTAAACCAGATCGTCTGTCATAGAACAGCATCAGGTTGAGCGAGTTGTCGGAGTGTACGTGCAGCAGAACACTTTGCTGCACATTAGACCGGCGCACGGGCACCCAGCTGTCCATCGGATGTGCGAGCGTGTATAGTGTAGCTTGTTCACCTGCTGCGGAGCGTTCATCATTATGCCTCCGCTGTACCAACAGTCCCACGTTGGGCAGATTCCATGCGCCCGCGACGTCAAAATCGACGTTGATGAGATGCGAGGCGAGTACGGAGCACGAGGGCGAACCTTTCATGCTTGTGCCATGAATGTATACGCGGATGCTGGAGGTCGACACGACTGCAAGTGCCCGGCCGCAGTTTGGGAACGAGACCCAAAGCGCCTGTTGAACCGTGTCTGAGGAATCGGAATCGTGATATGCAGCCTGAACAATGCCGTTGCGGCTCCACACTACAGTCCTGCCGTCATGCACATACAACTCATCTACTGGCGGTGCTCTGGTGCTTCCACACAAACGTCAGCAGGGGCGCACTGTCAATGCATAAACATATAATACTTGCGTCGCAGTGGGATCGTCGCTGCAATCATTGTCGACGGCCGTGAGAGCGGTGGTGTACTCTCCAGCAACAGTATGTGGGTCCGCGAAGGGGTGTACAGCATGCCGCGCGTACTCGGCGCCGGCTGACCGGAATTCGCCCAGCAATTGCAGCTTGGACATTTACACAGGCACACAGGTGTTTAATGAATGTATGTAAATATGTAAATATTCTCAAACGCATAACTTGATGCGTTTACGGCGCGGTCTTGGCGACAAACGCTTCCAGGAGCAGCTGCTTCAGCTGCCCGTTGCTATTCATTTCCGCGACAATGTCCAGACCGCCCACGAATTCTCCGCCCACATACACTTGCGGGAATGTCGGCCACTGCGAGAATGCCTTCAGACCCTGCCGCACCTCTTCATCCTGCAGAATGTCAAAGAAATCATATCGTTGCGGCAGATCCAACTCGTCCAACAGTGCGATTAATTGCCGGGAAAATCCGCATCGAGGTGCGTCCGGTGATCCTGTAACAATTAGTTGGACCGCAGTTGGGACCACGAAATACCTTTACGATATACCTTTAATGAATAGCATTAGCGGCGAGCGGCGAGTGAGGGCACGCAAACGGTCGTCCAGGGATATGGATTTCGCTGCAGTCGCCTCGGTGCTAGTCGCAGCAAGCTCACCAGCAACGATCATTTCCTGCACAATGTCCAGGCCGCCCACAAGCTGTCCATCCTTCCACAGCTGCGGATACGTTGGCCAGTCGGCAAACTTTTTGAGTGCTTGTCGCACACCCTCGTCGCTCAAAATGTCAAAGTGAGCGTACTGCAGTCCAGCGCCGTCCAGTGCGGCAACAATGCGCCGCGAAAAGCCACACTGCGGTGCAGTCGGGGTGCCTGTAACCGTAAGAGCGACTAATGAATATATACGTTCCGACTGCTGAAGGCACCTTTCATGAAGAGCACATATGGCGCCATAGTGGTTAGTTGTCGCAGACGGGCCTGCATGTCATGCGGCGCGGACCCAGAATCAGCAGTTGTGCGTTGAGAGTTCAGTGATACTGTCACCGGCACCTCTTCCAACGCCAAATCATCCTCCAACGACTCGGCAATCGTGGCGTACTTTTCTACAAGCTTGCCGGCAGCTGGGGCGTTTGCACCATCGACGCGATCGACCAGCTTTCCACGCTAATCGATTTAGCATGGTGTATGCCTACTGTATTCTAATCTACCCTGAACACGACCACGGTGGGTACCGCGCTAATATCAGCTGCTTCAGAGACTTCCGGCACGTCTTCGGCCGCGCACTTTACGAACGCAAGTGTCGGCATGGATGATGAATACTTGCGCGCCAGTCCCTCGAAAAGCTGGTTCATCTGAGTGCACTGCGCGGCCCATTCTGCCCAGAAATTGATGAAGACTATCGGATGGCGCTTCAGCAACCCGGCGAACTGTGCTGCAGATGTGCACTCGACCACGGCGGATGCGGCGGTCATTTGTTTATTTTCACTTTCCTCTTTCACTTTCTTCTCTTCTTCATTCTTCATTCTTCTTTCTGCATTTTGTGCTTTCTTCTGTATCTCTTTCCTCCTTCTTTCTTTGATAATTCTCAGGCATCTATTATTCTTTCAAGGAAAAAGAAGAACGAAGAATGCAGATTGCATCAAGAAAGAATTACAAGAATATGTAAGAATGTGTATTAACACTCTGCCGACGATACTATTGGCGCTGTTGAAGAGCTGCTAGGATTGCTGTCTACAGCTCCACCAGGAAGCCGGTTTGGCGGCTGCTCAAGCCGCATAAAATACGACATAACGCCGATACGAGCATAAAACATTTGGCGCAAATGACGCAGGAATTCAGCATACAATCTGTCCACGGAATTTTCATCATTGTGACGGTATCGACGGCCATGCAGCTTGTCACGAATAGTGTCCTCGGCGTCACTATCATCACTCTCACCATCGTCATGTGGCAGATAATCGTCATCCAAATCGCTATCTGAATTGAACGGAGGATCATCGGCATCATCAGCCCAGCTCTGAGTTGCAGCTGCATTAGACCGTCTGACGATCAAGCCGATATCATCTTCAGTGCGCGGGGCAGCGCGAAGCCTTCGCAGGCGCCGTAAAAAATTGTAAAACTGCCACACACTGTACAGGCGGTCACGACACGCCGAGTCCAACCAGCAGCCATGCAGCGCCGCGGCAATGCCGGCACTGCCGCCCAAGTCCAGCTTGGCGGACAAAGCTGATGAAAATGAGGACGTTGTGACGCCAATTGCGGCATGGCCGCCACCACCACCACCACCACCATGCAGGCTGGAAACACTGTTATTGTGGCCGTGGGTGCCCCCGCTATCTGACGACACGATAGAGATGCGGAATTCGCATGTGCCCTCGCGACCACATCCGCCACACAAAGCCGGTCCCGACATTGCGGCACTGTTTCCACCGCCAAACCATGACGGTGGTCGCGGCGGAGATGGCGGTGCAAATATTCGCTGCGACGCGCGAGAGAATGTGTGCACGTCCGAATTGGGCGGCGTGACTGGCCGGGCGGGACTGCCACGAACCGGACTGGAGGACCGCGGCGAAATGGATATCTCGGGGTCGGATGAGAGGCACGACTCGACCCGATTGACGCGCATTGTGCCATTCATGAGCGCATCCATTATTTTTCGCGAAGACAGGCGGGGCAGGCGGGCGCACGGCTCCACGTGCTCGTCCAGCAAGTGTTTCAAGAACGGAATGGCGCCGGGTGCCTTGTTCAGGGGGAAAGAGCGCATGCGGTCCACCAGCAGCCGGAACTCGTCGTAGAAGCGACGATCTGGCAGCAAATCCACGTCCAGCGACGTGAAGCTGTCGATAACTTGCGGTCGCCGGCGCGCTGGCCGCTTGCCTGCAGCAACAGCCGTCTCACTAGCCGCCCCGACTCGTCCAAGCTCGGGCGCAGACGCTACCACCGCATCAGCCTTTGCCAACGATGCCAGCGGGAGTGCAGGAAGTGGGTGAGCATCAGGCGATGACGGCGGCGACGTGATCACATCGAATGTCAGGTCGCGAACCGCCGCGACTTCCTGCTGCGAGCGCAGTGTGGCGACGCAATAATCGGACAGCTGGCGGCGCAGACGGACCACGGCATAGCGCTCGAATCGCAGTTTGCGCTGGGTGGCGTCGAGACGCTGCTGCAGCGACTGTTTCAACAGCTCAGTCTCGTGGCGCCGACGTGCCTCGCCGGCAACCAGCACGTTGGCCTGTTCGAACAAGGTGCGTGTCAGCTCCTCCAGCTCTTCGCTGATCTTGTCACGCTCGGCCTGGAGCTCTGCGCGCTTCTCCACCTCCCGCACCAGCTTGGTGGACAATGCGTGCATGTCCTGGCGTAGGGTGTCCACGTCGGCATCCCGCTGAGCCAGCGCGGCACGGAGACGATCCACCTCGACATTCAAATGTTCAACTTGCGACGGCGGCGGCGGCGGCACCTGCGAATCGGAAACGGCAATCAATGCAGCCACGGACAGCTGCGTGAAGGCGCGGCGGCACAGCTGGCAGTGCAGATGCATTGGCGCGACGACAGCAGCAGGCATGACACGGTAGCAGACACACTCCTCCCCGGTGGCCACCGATACGGTCATCATGGATGCAGCCAGCGTGGTATCCGTACCACCGTCCTCGGAGCGATGGCGCCGCCGCTGAACCGAACGCGCGGTGTCACCGTCCCTCGTAGCAGCGCGATTACCAGCCACACTCTGCGCGACAATGGCGTTCATTGCCGCAGCCTTGGCCAGAATTTCGTCCACATCCGAAGAGAAGTTGGAGGCGGCTGCGGCGCTGGCGGAGGCGTCGTCGCTCATGATCGCCTGTTTAATTCAGTGTCTCGTTGATCCGGTCGCTCCGCGTGTAACGCGAACGGGTGGTTGCTATAAATAGGCCAATACGTGTACATATGTTATGTGCTATATAGCTATATATACACATATATATATATATATATGTGCTATATAGATACTTGCATATATGCAAGTATCTATCGATGCGTTGTGTATGTATATATATATGTCATGTCATGTCATGTGCTATGCAAGTATCTATCGATGCGTTGTGTATATATATATATGTCATGCCATGTCATGTGCTATGCAAGTATCTATCGATGCGTTGTGTATGTATATATATATGTCATGCCATGTCATGTGCTATGCAATGTGCTATGATTATGTATTAAAGTAAAATCAACACGACCAGCTAAGCCTTCTTCACCAGCGCGTCATTGTAACCTTCACGATTCCGGGCAATCTCCACGGCGAGAAATTGCACACGAGTCACTGATGCCATGTTAGCCACACTTGCACACACTATATGTATCACCTACCAAACACGCTGTTCTCTTCCGTGTAGTCGTCATCGCACCGGATACGCAGCAGCGTGCCAAAGTTAAAGTCTTGCACGCGCTTCTCGAACGGCGCGATCCAGGCACGCCACGCCGCTTTCGCCTCTGCGCACTTCATTTGCCCGTCCACGTCCACCACGCGCACGTCAAAGTTGGGAAATGAGGCGCGAAATGCCGTGTACAACTCATCATCCAACCTGCGGCACCAATTATATATACATACACTGCGAGGAATGCAGCGTACGGCGTGAGGCGCAGTGAGGACCCCGGTATGGATGATATGAGCCGAAAGTGGGCTTCCGCGTGGTCCAGTGCGCGCACTGCCCACTGTTTCTCGATATCGGGGTTGTTGCCGGCCGTCTCCGGGTCGAACACGTCGCTGAGCGTCATTGCGGGAGATTTTTGCCGGATTTGCGGAGAGTGATATATGAATATCAATGCGGCACCTTGCGCGCGCCGACACTTATTATTGCGCAGACAGCGTGGAGTCGTGTCCCGTCGCGCTACATGGCGATTGTCGTCGCAGTATTGCGTGCGGCACCTACGAGTTGGTTGGTGGTGGTGGTGGCGAGCCACAGCGGCGCGTTGGACGTGTAATCATGTACCGCCGCGATGCCGGTGCCGCTGATGGTGATGTTGACGCACCGCTAATTGAGCAAGTACACACCAGCTGGTATATACCACACGTACGTATGCTCATGGCCGCCGAGTATGTAGACGTGCCGGCTATAAAGATTGTGACGGCATCCTGGACATGAAGTGGCGACAAGCAGCAACAGCATCGGCAAGTACGGACGCCGTGCTGGCCACTGCCACGGCAGCCGGCACAGTCGATCTGTGGCACCATGACACAGCCACGCCGGGGTCACTGCATAAAGTTGCCGCGTGCAGCATAGCCGGGACTGACCGAGTCCACGGGGCACCGCCAATTTGTCTCGCGCTTGACTGGAACAGGCACGCGCATGTAGCCACAGGGCTGCTACAGATGCCGCAGAATGAGCGCGGCCCGGATGACACTGATCGCATTGTGGTGTCGCTGAGTGATGGACGCGTGTGTGTGCTCCGTGCTGACACACACGGCGCACTGACAGCCGAGTGCACGTGGGCTGCCCACACGTTCGAAGCCTGGGTGTGTGCCTATGACTACTGGCAGCGGGACACTGTCTACTCTGGCGGCGATGACTGCACGTGGCGGCAATGGGACACCCGTCAGTCGCGCTGTTCTCACACTAGCAAGCGGTCTGTGTGCACACATGTATTGTGTGGATGTCCTGTATCAGTCTGTGTAAATATTACTTGCTATATATTTCACACATCGATGTCTTTCAACGCACATGTATATGCTTTTGTGCGTTAAATGCAACTTTTCTAATGTTTATCATACATCATGGCAGCCACTCAATGGGCGTGACGGCAATGCAATGCCATCCGCTGCGGCCACATATATTGGCCACTGGAAGCTACGATGAACACGTATATATCTGGGACAAGCGGCAATTGATGCGGCCGCTATCAGATTATCGCTCTGACGGCGGCGGAATCTGGCGGCTAAAATGGCATCACCGAAATGCGGAGCGGTTGCTGGCTGCTTGCATGCACGATGGTTTTCATGTGTTGCAGTGGAGTGGCGAGGGTGCTGATGCACTGGTATGCGTGGATGTTAATAGGAGCCACGGTTCCCTAGCATATGGCGTGGATTACGTGGACGATCACACTATAGCCAGCTGTTCATTCTACGATAAGCTATTCACCGTATGGGACACTGCGGCAGTCGCGCCAAACACTTGATACAGTCTACAGGAATATATATGTATATATATATATATATATAATGTTTATCGGCTTATCCATGGAACACATGCAACACATGCAACACATGGATAGATAAACACATCCGATGATCGCCGCTGTAAACATTGTGACACACAGCCGGCACGCGAAATGAACGCTGCGGGTGTCGTTGACTCTGTCAATGCAGGCGACACCGAAACGCTGCACACAGCATATGCCCAGGTTCATTCAAATGACCAGCACGCTAGGCATGACGATGCCGGACAAGTTGTCGGTGTCGTGGATACTCTCAGAATCGCCCCGACACACATGGCCACGCCGCTCAGCCTGTCTCAGCTGGCCGATGACTATAAAAGTATGTAGCGTGCAGTCGCTACCATTCATCCGTCTAGTATCTGTCTGTCTAATATGGCACCACGCAGACAACTTTATTGCTGGCGGTGTTGCGCTGGCCACCGCGTTTGCCGTCATGCATCCGCTCGATACGCTGAAAACGCTCATACAGTCCACGCCGTCCACATCTGGGCGAACTGGAATCGTGGGTGGCCGACCGCTCCTTCGACAGCTGGGCCAAGGATTCGGGTCAAGCATTCTGGGCGCGGGTACCTCATTACTGGTGAACAATCTCTGGTCACTCAACCTGTCCGTAGTGCCGCAGGGAGGAGCGCGCCTGGCCACGTACGAGCTCACAAAGGGGTTACTGCTGAGGTCTGATGTCGGTGCAGCATCTCCAATACTGTCAGTTACCGTGGCGGCGGTGCTGGGGGACTTTGCGTCGTCCGCGTTCAAGGTGCCCCGCGAGGTCATCACCGCCCGTCTCCAGACAGGTCACTACGGCACGCGGAATTCCGCTCCCGCGGGCACCGGAGATGTTGTGCGTCTCATATGGCGCGCCGAGGGATTAAAAGGGTTCTTTCGCGGGTTCTGGTCGACCACGGCGCGCGACTGCCCCTTCATGGCCATACTGTTCAGCTCGTACGAGAGCGTGAAACTGTACGGCCCACATCGGCACTACTTTTCGCCCGACTTTATGGCGTCCACCGCCACCAGTCCATCCACGGCGACAGTCACTGCGGCCATGGTATACGGGGCGGCATGCGGCGGTGTGGCGGGTTTCGTGACTACACCGCTGGACGTGGTGAAGACGCGCATAATGACGGCGCCACTGAGCAGTCTGCAGCAAACAAGTAGCTATACAGCAGTGGCGCACGATACATGGCAATCGGCGGGACTTCGAGGTCTGTTTGCGGGAGCAGTGCCCCGGTCCGTGTGGTGGATGTGCGTGTGCGGCATATTTTTCCCCAACTATGAGGCCATTAGGCGAACGCTTCGGGAAATATAATGTGCGGAATCTACATATTTTTCTAAAAACAAAAAAAAAGATAAGACTCACGGGAGAAACGTCTGGGGAAGTAGTAGTTCAGGCATTTGAGACCTGAAAAAATATATTCCTGGGCACAAAATCTCATCCCAGTCCACATCCAGGCCTGATAAAATGCAGCGTGGCGGCAATCGAGGAAGAAGGCGCCCGACACGCCCGTTTGCTCCATTCCGCGACGGCTCTCATGGCCGCTCAGGAGCGCCTGTACCGGTGGCCGAGTACATTCGCCCCTCATTCTTTGAGGATCCGTGGCGGCAGTGGGCAGGCACCCGGGCAGCCGAAACTCTCGAAGTAGCAAAACAAGTCGACGGCACATCTGCCGCTCCAAATGTTCCACAGCCAGACGGCCAGTAATAGTGTGAATATTTGTATTTTGGAAGCTATGTACGGATGTATTGCCTGTCCAGATGTGGCGGGGGGCTATAGTGCACTTATCGACGATAGCTGCTGCTGCTGCCTCGGTATCCGCCGTCCCGGTCATCCCGTCTCTTTGGGCTCCGACTTCGTGAACGATAACGGTCGCGGCTACGTTTCCGCGGCGGTTCGCCGTGATATGACGGTCCGTTGTCGGAGCGACGCGGCGGAGGACGATCATAACGGTCGTAGCCGCCTCTGTCTCTGTCACGCGGTCCATCGTACCCGCCGCCACGTCGAGGATCGCCACCCCGCGGCGGAGGCGGCCCGTACCGTGACGGCTCACGGCGATAAATTTCAGACGGCGGCGCAGAGGTTGGCGGCGTCTTGATGGCATTCTTTCCCGGGCCAATGCCACCGCCGAGACGACGGGGCAGCCACCCGGTCACAGTTCGACCGCGCTCCACGTCCACCACCATGCGCACGCCCTCCAGCTTCATACCGTCTGCGCTACGCACCGCACCTGCACATCATCACAAACGCAAATGCAAGTACTTACATGAGATAGATATGGTTTGAGTAGAGCCAAGCATGGACACACCTTTAACGTCGTGCTCACTGTGGTACTCGATGAACGCGTAAGGCCGGCGGTTGTTGGTGGCCGGGTTGTGGACCATCTTCACCTGCTTCAGCGGTCCGTATGTCTCGAATGTCGCGCGCAACTTGTCCTCGTCGACGGCTTTGGCCTTTCATAACACAGGTTGAGTATGTGGCTCGCTATATGCACAATGCATATTACGTACCAGACGCGCAATGAACACCGTCTTGAAGGCGTCGTCCGTGAGAGATGTCGAGCTCTTTAAAGAGCCGGCGTACTCGCGTTCCTGACGCTCGCGTTCGGCCAGCGCACGCGCCTTCTTCTGCTCCACCTGCACGCCGCATTACTAGTCAGCTAGCCAGCTACTAGCAGTAGTGATACAGAGTAGTGAGTGCACACTTGCCCTCTCCACTCGCAGCAGCTCGAATGTCTTGGTGGGCACGTAGTCGGGGTCCGGCTCGGTGCGCATCTCGGCGACAAACGGGGCTGCGACGCGGGCGGCATTAGGGACGCGCGGCGTATGGACATGCCCCGGCACACGTACCCATGGGAGTGACGACTGCATTGCGACGCAGTTCTGGCTGCACGTCCACCGGCGGCAAGAACGGCAGAGGCGGCCCAGGCGCAAAGAAGCGCATCATCTGCGGCGGCAGCTTGTCCGTCATTGCTCCAGTGGTTCTGCACTGGAGCGATTAAGCTATCACGATACGGTAAAAACGCTACTTCACTTGACCTCTGTGTCTTCACTCTTGTTAATGGGACATATCTGCAGTGCAGACTATGCACGGTGACATATTTCCTAATATTCTATTCTTTTTGCTGCGTGTGCCATCCGAGGGGAGAGGGGCGCCATGGTAGGGAACCGCCACTCTGCGCGGCTTGAGCATTCTGTGGAAACACAGCCGATATTTTCTTGTGCTCGTCGGGCGTGAATTTAAATATCGCTTCAAGTACAGATATCAAGTGCGGCCGCTTCTTCTCGTCCGTTATAAAGCGGTAAACGACGTTGCGCATATACTCGAAATTGGTTGCATTGAACTCGTCCCTGTTCCCCTCCGACGCCTTGTCACGCTGAATTTTCCGGATCTCGTCTTGCAGCGTCTGTGCAACAGTTTACACATTATATACATGGATGGATGTAAACTGACGACGTACCGTGTTGAGCGTCTTGAAATTCTTTTCCCTGACTTGATACTCTTCAATTGCGAGTTGATGCTGTTTCAACTCCTCCTGCATCGCTGCATAACTATTTTCGGCTTGCCGAGAGGTTTGCTCGTGGCTCGCCTATATTATTATTATGATTATTTTACTCACCAACAACACATAACTTGCCCGCAACTCGTCGAGTGATTTCTCCAGTTCAACCACTCGGGCAGCCAGTTCTTCCTTTGCTGTACAGACAGCTTGATGCTCAGTCTCGGCGTCCTTCATACTAGCCATCACACCGCGCAGCTCCTGAAGCTCCTTTTCATACGTAGAATTGCTGCCACGCGCCGTGTCCAGTTCGCCTCGCAACTCGTCAATTGCCTTCAACCGCTGCTCTGCATCTACACGACCCGCTTCCCACCGTGAGGCCAACTCATCCACTTCCCGCTTGGCCGAATCTACTGCGCTGGCCAGAGATGACTCCATATCGCCCAGTCTGACGTTCAGCTGTGCATTTTCTTCCGTGCGCTGCTCAAACAGTCGTTTGGACGTCTCCAGCTCGGATTCAAGCAGCTGAATCCGATTGGTGTAGTCCGCTATAATCGATTCTCGTTCGGCAACCGCTGCTGAGTGCTCCTGAGATGATTGCTGTAACGAAACAAATTCTGCCTGTTTTGCATCAAGGTCCTTGACCAGTGCAGTCTTGTCATTCTCGAGCCGCTGCACCATTGCGCTTAGTTGCTCAACTCGATCGCTCAGTTCCTTGGCGGATAAACGTTGCTGCTCCAGCGCGGTTGCTAACTTTGCCTCTTGCTCCGACAATAACTTCTTCACCTGTTCCGTCTCAGCTGTAGCAGCAGTCAGCTTTTCTTTGATAGCTGTGTTGTCGGCGTTGGCGGACTCAAGGGCCGACATCGAGTTGCTACAATCGTGTTGCAGCTTCACAATCTGCGTCTTCATTGACCGGATGAGGTTGGCCATTTTGTCTAGGCGCGCCTTGTCGTCAGAAGCAGACTGTGCAAGGCGTGCATTCTCGTCCTGTTTCTCCCGCGCGGCCGTCTGCAGCGTATCTATGGTGTGTCGGAGCTCCGTCATCTCGACCACCGCGACTTGTTTCTGGTCCAAGGCTTCAGCAAGCTTGGCTTCGGCTTTCGAGAACTCACTTTGAAGCTCGTCCGATTTTTGAGTTGCCGCGAATAATTCTGCAGCTAGTCGAGCCTTTTCAGCCTCCAATGACTGGGCGCCGCTACTCAGCTGTGACTGGAGATCAGTTCGTTCCTTTGTCCGCGCTGCCAGCTCAGACTCCAAGTCTGCAATTGTTTGCCGCAGTTGTGTCAATTCCACTGTCCGGCTATCTAGCGCTGCACTCTGATCGACTAACGACTGCTCCAATGAGTTCACCTTGGATTGCGACTCACTAAGCAACTCTTGTGTCGCGGAAAGATTCTGCTCCGCAGCAATGACGGCGTTTCTCAATTCCACTGCTTGTGCACGCTCGCGCTCCATGTCTTGCTTTATGGTATCAAGTTGTTGCGACATGTCGCGAGTATTCTCCTCGGCAAGTGCCTCGGCAGATTTAATCTTGGCCAATAGTGCTTGCTCGTTGGATTGCGCGGCCTCTAGCTGTGAGCGGTATGTCTGTTCCAGCTCCGCCAACTTGTCGGAGTGATCGCTCGTTGTCTCCAGAGCTGCCACCTTTTGTCGCCACTCGTCCAGCTCCCGTTCCTTTGCAGACAGCTGGTCCGTCAGCTCCGCGCGCAAATCAGAAAGCGCAGCTGTGTTTGAGTGTTGCACGCCTTCAATCTCGCGTATGAGCATGTCAACCTGTGCCGCAAGACGTGCTTCGCTCTCCGTCTCAGCAGCTAGCTTGTCCTCCAATACTTTTCTCTGCTGATCGAATGAAGCTTCCGAGGCAAAAAGCTGTTCGCGTAGGGCTGCAAGATCGCGGCCTGCCTTGTCTTCAGCAGCCGTCAGGTGAGCCGTGGCATTTTCAAGCTCCCTGTCGTAGCCTGCGAGCTTGGCTTCCAAATCGGTTCGTTGCTGCTCAGCGGCTTCAATAGCTTCCCTGGCACCGCGAAGCTCATCGACAACAACATCGTGCTGCTGTTGCAAAGCGGCCAGTTTCTGTGATCCAACTATTGCCGATTCTTTTGCTTGTTCGACATCCACCTGCATTCGCGAGATTGTACTCCTCAATTCCGACTCTACCTCGGCAGCAACATCGAGACGTGAAGATTTATCCTTCGCTTGCTCGAATTCAGCTTGTAACGATGTCAACTGCGACTTGGCGTCGCTTTCAGCAGCTTCACTAGAGGTTAGGCGCGCGACACACTGCTCCAGTTTAGCCGCCAGTGCTCCGCGCTCTGCTCTAAGAGTAGCCAATTCAGCGCTGGTATCGTCGTGGACACATTGTTGCGCATTTCGAACTTTCTCCTTTGACGACTCTAATTCGGCATTGAGAGCTGCGAGTTTAACATTGACCGCATCTAAATCAGACGTTAGCTTGGTGACTCGTGCAGTTTCCGCTTGCAGCAGCGAGTCTGTTTGCTCCAGTTGTGATCGATGATCTTTCAGTGTTCTCGAGAGCACTTCATTTTCGGCCTCAAGTTTGCCGGCTCTAATTTCAGCTTCAGCCCTCGCTGCATTAATTTCGTCCTGGAGCTTCCTTTCCGCACCTTGATGCCCATTGACCAGCAGTTGCTTTGCTTTGAGAGCGTCGTCCAGCTGGAATTGAAGTTGCTGAATGTCGGATGCACTTGACTGCCTGGCGGCTTCAAGCGCGGCCTTCAACTGTTTAACTTGTTCTTGGCTACTGTCGCTTTCAACCGATCTTTTTCGCTTCAACTCATCGATCGTCTTCAAAGCACTCGACAGCTCGGCCTGGGCAGCGGCGAGCGCGGCCTTTAACTGTTTGACTTGTTCTTGGCTACTGTCGCTTTCAACCGATCTTTCTCGCTTCAACTCATCGATCGTCTTCAAAGCACTCGACAGCTCGGCCTGGGCAGCTTCAAGCGCAGCCTTCAACTGTTTGACTTGTTCTTGGCTACTGTCGCTTTCAACCGATCTTTCTCGCTTCAACTCATCGATCGCCTTCAAAGCACTCGACAGCTCGGCCTGGGCAGCGGCGAGCGCCACGCTACCATCCGCCGCATTGGATGCCGCAACACCGCTCAGAAGCTGAGATGATGAATCCCCGCGCGCTGCCTTCAATTTTTGATTCTCCGCCTGCAAAACCTTTGCCTTGTCCATCATCTGCCGCAACCGCTCGCTGTACTTTTGTACCGTGCTTCCCAGTTCGGCCACTTTCAACTCCAATTCTTGCTGCTGATTTCCACCTGTAGTCGTGGTGATAGCAGCAGTGGTTGTGGCAGTCTGCTATGCGGAGCTTGTGTGAATTGTGTGGGTTAATATGCATTCCCTATCGAGACACAAGAGACATAGAGACAGACATCTACACATACTAACCTCACGGCTGGCCTGCTTGAGCCGATTGATCTCATCTTCCCGCTGCTCCAACTGCTTCTGCAGCGAGACAAACATTTCCGTCTTGGCAGATGCTTCCAGCTGCTGCTCCTCTTTCAGCTGTTTAAGCTGGTCGTGCACGTGCTTGGAGTCTGCCAGCGATGCTGCCGCCAATTAACAAGTTAAAAGTGCATGTAACCACTAACACGCATATAATGACACCATACCTTGAAGCGCGCCGCTAAGACGCTTAATCTCATCTGTGGAAGCATTCTTCTGCGCCACCAAGCCCTTGAGGAACACTTCAAACGAGTCAACGTCCGACAGGCCGTCCAGCGGTGTGATGTCCTGAATGACGCGCTCCAGTTGCGCCCGCTCCTTTTGCAGCGCCTTCAGCGCCTGCACATTGTCCTCTGACGGCAGTCAGTTGCAGCAATGGGAGAGAACACCATATTTGTACACGCACGTGCAACGGGACCACCGACGCCCACGTCCGATGGCGCACTGCGCTTGATGTCGCGGGAACCACCACCACCACCGCTACCGACCAGCTCCGACAGGTCCACCGCAGACTACAGAAGTGAGTCTGCAGTGCAGCAGGGCGGGGCAACATCGTTGGCAATGCCTACTCCGCCATTTGCAGTCTTGGCCGAGTTCTGGCCGGGCTTGCCATCGCCCAGGTCCACCAGCAAATCCCCGGCAGCGCCGCCACCAGATGCAGCACCGCCTCCAGTCGGTGTGGGCGCAGTCTTGGCCGCCAGCGACTCCAACAGCTGCTGTTGCTGCCGTTCAAGCGCGTCTTTGGCCGCCTGCTTGAACTGGTTGAACATTTTCAGTGTGCGCAAAATGGCTTCGACATCGACGGCGTCAACGTTTGAGCAGCGTTTGCGTGCGCGGCACCGCCTCCGCGACGCGCATACACCGCGGCCTCTGTCGGCTGCATACGTGCCGAATGCAGTGGGTGCCATAGACGGCTACATTGCGGCGGGGCACAGTGCGTAGTCGTGAGGATCTGGGTACTTCCGCCACCGCTGCTGACACTCTAGTCCATAGCGCGCTCCACCTGTGCCGCTCGCTGCTGTCTCCGGAGCGCTTTCCACCACTGTACGTCCGTCTGCCGTCCGTGTGCATATGGTGTCTGTGCCGCTCGTGTCTCACCCGCTGCAGGCGGATTATGCGCCAGCTATTTGCGCACTTCACCGCGACAGTCGAGCAGGAATCCCCGAGCGGCGCCGATGAGTGGGAGTACGCGGCGCTTCTCCGCGATACATTCACGCTGCATGGCGGCACCGCAATATCCCATCTGTGGAAGCAGGACAGTTTGGAGCGGCAGCCATTTCACAGCGATGACGAGGAACGCCCCGTTGTTCCCGCTGGTTTCTGGCCATGTCTCAACCATCTCGTGTCGCGCAGAAAGTTCATTGATGCAAGTTCATTGATGCCTGTGCACTGCGCCGTTCTTACCGTGAATGTTTCTTTTGTACAGAGCGGTGTTATGGACGCCTGTCTGGAGGTCTTTGTCGCCGCTGCCGAGTCGGATTTCTTGTCCTGTGCTGGTATGTGATGATGTTTTACAGTAAGCTCATATATACGTCTCTATATATACATGCAATAAGTGTAATGCTCGTCTAATCCACGGCCAGGCACTGACAAGCCGTCGACCGTTGTCCGATCTCTGAATGGCGATGACTGCAGGGATCGCGGGGAGAAACTTGTGCTCGACGAGTGCGTCACGCTCATCGGCCAAGTGTTTGTGATGGAGTCCGATTTGGCTCTCACGGCTGCCATGAGGCTCTTGAACCTGCTGGCGGTTAGTTGGTGAATATTTGTATGTATTCTATGGCCAATAACCTGTCTCAGTGCGACTTGTTGATGAGATCGGGTGCCGGCACGTACGATTCACTTGTTCTCGCGGTTGATAGGCTGTGGTTGCATAGGTTAAATGAAGAGGATCAGATGCGCCTTGTGGATGCAAGTATTTATCTGTAATTCAGCTCCTCCTGGCACTAATCTGGCGCGCAGCTAGCTGATGAGATGCCTCTCCTGCAGATTCATCTTGCGCTCTTGCTGCTGGTGAACAATAGACGTCGACGCCACTCGCTGATACATGAACATGATGAGAACAGGCTGGCCGAAGCGGCGGCTTCTACACTCCTTCAAGACTCGTTGGATGCAACCGCTCATAATATTCTCTGTCTGCACACTATTCTGCAGGCACATCATGCTATGACGAAAACAATCTCCAAGCCGCTGGAATCACTTTTACTTGAACTTTTGGACGGCACAGATAGGCGCGGTGATTGCGCTGAAGCACAAAATCTGGCGAAACTCATCAACTTCAACCTGCAGTCGTTGGCGCACTAGAAACCATATTCTTTCCATACCAGTCCTGTTCGTGTCATTGCATATATACATATTTGTAAAAGTGTGTAGATCGGTATGCATGTATATGTGCAGTTGTGCTCAGGTAAGTTTGACTTACCACCAACTCTGCGTGCTTTGCGACAATTGATGTGTCCTCAATGCGCGAAAACACTGCCATCATTTTCTGGATATCCACCATTGTCTTGTTTGAATGTGAGCGCTTGTGACTTCTTCGCATACTATCCAGCTTCTGTATTGCTTGCATAACCTTGACCTCGAGTCAGCCATCAAATGTGCTTTCAGTGCACCTACTTCAGCAGTAGTGAGGCCATTGGAGAGCCGCGCAAACATCGAGCTCAACTCCAAGGCATTTTCATGCCTTTCACTATCCGCCACTTTATTCCACAATTTCACTCTGGTCGAGTGACTTGGGGGCGACGGACAGGCAAATACTTCGAATACACTCTGGAGCTGGGACGGATCGGCCATCGATACTGCCGTAGTGCGACCGCATATCAGCACCCTGTCGGTGGATTTGAGCGTCTTCATATTCTTTGCAAACTCCTTTTTGACTGCTTTAATGTCCAGTGTGACGCCCTTTGCCGCCTTTTTGCTGAAAATCAGTTCCGCGTTGTCTATAAAGATTATTGATGGCGCGATAGCTTTAGCAGTCTTGAACATTGACGTTATGGTGCCGGGATCGTCCTTTAATTCGCTTTCAAGTTTCTCCGGCGAGCAGTTAAGAACTTTTGCACCAACGCAGTTGGCAAGGGCCAGCACAGTAGACAGCATTCCTGAACCTGCACTATGACGCGATTGAAAATGTAACGTAGACATTCACCCACATACCTGCGATTCCAAACATGAGTAACGACAGTGGTGTGGTAACTGCAACTCCAGAGCTGCTGAGGCAGAGTGGCACGGCAAACATTTCTGTCAAATTCTGCTCGCCGAAATCAGTCATTTAGTTCCGGAGCGCCGATTATTCATGACACATACATACCCGCACATAAGACTCCGAGTCGTAGGTTTGCAGCGGGAGTCCTCGTAAAGCCATTTGAAAAGTACCAACCAGTTTGTCAAAGGCGGCCACCGGCTTCGGCAGTGTCACGAAACCGTTTGATGACCATTTGCTTATTAGCTGCAACACTAGCGGATCAGCTTGCAGTTGTCGTCCATCAGACGCAGCTGTGGTCGCTCGAGACTTTTCCTTCTTTCCTTTGGCTTTGGCCGCTTTGGCCGACTTTCCGGATGCCTTTACCGGTGCGATTTGTTGCTGGATCGTCTCCAACTCTAATACTAGTTCCGAATACATTTCATTCTTCAATTCTATGCGTAAATCGGCGAGTTTTTCTGCCTTTATAATCTCAACCAAATGATCCTGATCAAAGTTGTCCGACTCATCAGCAGCACCCCACTTCGTATTATACTCGGCAATGCTAGCAAATATATTATTTAACCAACAATTATTATACTAACTGAACAATTACCCATTCTTGAGCTTCATCATCGGAGTGATAACTTCGGGTGCTGTATTGCCTGACACGATTAGGTCATTTAGACTAAAATATCTCCAAGCAACGTACTGTCAAACGCAACTCCGGCAATAAAAGTCTTGAAATCAAATCTGGGATCTTTCCACACCGATTCCTCGGGTAGCACTGGGAAAGCGCCAGTCTTTTTCTTACACTCAATGACCCAGTCGCGGAAGCTGCTCATCATGTCACGCTTGATGCCTTGCGATTCGCTTTGCTGCAGGCTGCAAAGTCCTAATTAGTAGTTAAACTAAATATGCAGATGACAATACCTGCTGGCGATGTCAGCCTGTGCCTGCACAAAGGCTGAGATGTGCTCACGTTGCATTGTTTCGCGCGCCGTTTCGTTTTCGGATAGTGCGGTCTTGGTAACCGCATGATACGTTTCCACTTCCTTGACATCCGTGGTGAATCGAACATCAGAAGCGTGCAGTTCCTGCTTTCTGGCGCGACTTTTGTACTTTCGCCATGCCCGCTGAACCATCTTTGAGGCGTTGGTGTGAATGTCGCTTCCCGATAAACGTTGTTGGTCCATTTTGGCGCTGAACTTTGTTCGCTGTTGGATTTCTTTCATGAAGCGTGCCCTTATCTTTGCTTGTCGGCCTCGCTCATTTGTCTGCAGAACGCGAATGGCAAAATTGATATCCATTTCTTGTTCGGGAAAAGAAACTGGCTCGGCGTGTGCAATGGAGCACACTTTCAACGCCTCTGCCAGTTGCTCATTTATCAGAGAAGACCGTTCACGGATCATGAACAGAGGCGGTCTGACATCCAGATCGTTGGCAGTCAGCCCACGTGCTGCCAAATTATCCTTCACGCTTGCTTCGCATGATGATTCAGAGCGCAACATTGCCTGTAACGTCGTTACAACATACATTATGCGCTGAACATAGAGATACGCACGAGCTTAATGTCAACTAATCGGCCGGCAAAGTTTTCAAATAGTTTGCGCGCTAGTTGAAGTTTCTGTGGATGTGCCATCTGAGTCAGCACTGACTATAGTCGAAAAGTTAGTAACAGGCGCACCGCCGAGTCCATATATACGCGCAAAGTTCCTTACGTAAAGCTTGTTGTACACAAGAACATGGTCGACGTAGATTTGGACAAGCTGCTTATTGCCTTCCAGGCTCTCATCAGTGAGTATTCGCGAGAGGTCAGTCACGGCTTCCCGCAAAAGCGAGTCAAAGGTTCTACATGATGACCATTAGTACTGGCCAGCCACACGGTCCATTGCTTACTGATGAGACATGTCTGGTTGTGCTCGCTCGCTGTATTACAAATGGATCACAGGTGCGCGCACAAATTCAAGGCAAAGAGCATGCGTGTTTGTTCAGGAGGTTACCATATAGCTTTGTCAAACATCTCTTTTGTTCTGACAGGGATAACTATTTCCATCATCATGACAAACGCGCTTTATGGTGAGTGCATCATCCCGTGGTAG
Organism: Aphelidium insulamus; assembly: GCA_036784855.1. Classification (NCBI taxonomy): domain Eukaryota; kingdom Fungi; phylum Aphelidiomycota; class Aphelidea; family Aphelidiaceae; genus Aphelidium; species Aphelidium insulamus. The sequence continues at coordinate 688,756 of JAZDSV010000001.1, read as the reverse complement.
GGGCATGATGCACGCGTTGCAAGGAAATTTACGTGCTTGAAAAAGATTGCTGCGGATATTCGCTTAAATGCATGCCAGGGTCACGGTCAAGGTTCGGCGCATTGTTAATCTGGCGGTGATCGATCGCCGCAAACCCGTATCGGCGTGCCGTCAAAACACTCAGATAGTGGCGGCGCTCTTAATTCTCGGCTGCGCAGTCATATGATGACCGTTCCGGTGCCGATATTGCCTGGGAAGCGCGTGCGGTATGCTTGCTGTCGACAACATGCAGTTCAACATCTCACGAGGACCTGTGTCGTCTTGCAGTGGCAGTGAAGCGATCCGACAGCGAGCAGCTTCTCTGGTCTGCGGTACGTGGCACGTGATTACTGTCGCCGCCATGGCTACATCAACCAGACCAAAGCGAGGTGTCATCGCTTGCGTCGTCTCTCGAGCGCCAGAGTCTATCTTCAAGTAGGCCACATAACAATCACGCTCTCATCGTCACATACACAATTTAGGTGTTTCAAGGACCGTGTGCAAGTTTTATCGCGCGGGAAAATGTAATGCCGGAGACTCCTGCCCGTTCATGCACGTCTCGATGCCCGCGCAAAAATCAACCGACACGGCTGCAGTGTGCAAGTTTTATTTGAAAGGCGCCTGCAAGTTTGGTTCGCAATGCGCACTTTCTCACCCTGAGCACGGTCCGTGATATGCACCGATGTAGACACATAATAATTGAGTGCAGACGATTCGTCCTTTAATTCTCTGCCGTCTCCCCAGTCGATAAAGCATCCAGCCCTGCCGCTATCAATACGGCAAAAGTCCATGCCCGATATATTTCGTTGGTCGGCCGATGACGGAAATGCGCTACCGTCCCGCAATTTTCTATTTTTCTCCTCGTCATTCGACGATGAGCCAAAGTTATCCACACCGACCCGTCTTTCGAACTCGGTGGGACACTCGGCATCGTCTATATCACGTCGCGGGCTGTCGAACGCACCAATGCTCGGTGGATCGTTGTCAAGCTCTTCGCTGCTGGCTTCCCGTCTGCGAGAATCTACACAGTCACCCGACCCTTTCTCGCCGTTTCCTGAAGATTTTAACGACAGTTTTGCCGCCACGGGAGACGAAGACGATTTGTTCTCCTCCGATTACACAGATTGCAACAAAAAGGTTACAATAGGCGTAACCCCGTATGCATTCGTACTTGACATCATTACTGCAGTCGCTGTCAAGATCTTCGCGCGCAGCAGCTTCAGACAGCCTCGTCGATATCAGTCGTGATTCCGGGATTATTTGTGCGCTGTGCTACAAGCAGACTGTATTCTCGGGAAAGTTTGGCATAATTTGTATGTGATATTTAATGAGTATGGAATTTACAATTGCTAATTCTGCAGTCTGTGAGCACCCGTTCTGTCTATCATGCATCCGGACATGGCGCGCTGCTCGTATTGCGAAAGGCCTCGAAGTCAAGGAAATTCTCACATGTCCCGTATGCGCGGTGCTTAGCCCATTCATTACTCCATCCGAGTTCTGGGCACACGACAAGGAGTCCAAAATGCGTCTGGTTGAGGCGTTTGGGCGCAAGATTAGGTATTGTCGGGTTGGTGTGTATAATGTGCACACATACTTACCGCGCAGCCGTATCCCTTGCAAGTACTATCACACATCATCGGACCATGTGTGTCCAATGCGCCAGTACTGTTTTTACGTATGTACAGTGCATCTTGCTCGTGTGTAAAATATTATTCTCACATGGGCACACAGTCACACTCGGAGGCCGATTGGGAGCGGGAACAGTCCAGACCGACCAGATCTACCCTGGAAACCACTGACCAACGCGCTGGCCGTCGTGTGAGGTGAGATCAGTCGCATGTGTGTCCGCCTCTGATTAGCGTGTAGGCTCAGCGATTTTGTGAAAGAAGGACGAAAACCGCGGCGCAAAGTTTCGGAACACGTTCTTACCGGATAAGCCAGCTTGCAAGTGGCACAGCAAAAACCGTTACACTAGAGCCAACAATTTTGTATTCATGTGCATGTTCATTAACCCTTAACTATTCAACTTCAACGATTGGGATAATGCGCCGATAAATGGGCGGCTGCAGAGAGGCCCGCAGCTCCGCCAGCAATTGCTTCAGCGCCCCGTTGTTGCCGTCAAGTTTTAGTCCACTTTCAGCGTCTGTGAACGATTTAATCCTCACAATGTGCGCTTAAATATAACTATACGGACCAGTTAAAGCGTCATTTAGCAGGCCGATGCTTCGTTTCGCGGTGGCCCTGCGGAACAGCGCCTTCACTTTCATCGCTCGATCGCCATCGGAAGTGCAGCGTTCCAAACATGCAGTACAATCCACGATAGCTTCCTCGTACTGCCCGGAACGCAACCTCGCCATCGCGCGGTTGCAGTAGTGAATAGGACTGTCTGGCTCGGCAGATATGCATCGAGAATATGTGTTAACTGCTTCGCTGAACTGCCCGTGACGAAACTGCCGATTACCCTGCCGCAATTAGAAAAGCGGGTATCGATTAGTAGCGTACCTCCTGCTTGACGCTCTCGACATCTACTTTCTGTGTCGGTTCATGTGAAGAGGTCGTAACGCCTCGCTGCTGACGGGGAGGTACCTCACCGCGTCGCGGTGGGAGCGGCCTCTACATAGGCGAATAAGATACAGCATGAGCAGAATGCCCTGACGCACCGCAGCCAACTCTTCAGCCATCATGGCAGCTTCGCGTGCACGGATATCACGCTCCCACTCTGACATGGAGGCGGCAACATTCTGCAACTCTGCGGCAGACTGCCGGATGGCCCATTGCGTCTCCATAATTAGGTTTTCTTCTTTCTTCTTTCTTGTCTCTCTTTCTTCTTTCTTCTTCTTTCTTGCTTCTCATTTTCCCCCGTTTTCTTTTCCACACTCCACAATGGCAACGTCCGCGGTGGGAAAAGTACGCGCGCGTTCTGCACTTGTTGTCTGGCTGTATATGTTGAACCTCTTCCAAAAATGCGGTGCACATATATTGACATCAACGCAGACATCGCTGGCATTTGCCCGGATGTGGCACCTGGTTGACGCACAGGGCCAGACGCTGGGTAATGTTGGGCGGGGTGTGGCTAGCGCACTCATGGGCGAGTACAAGCCGATCTTCAGTCCGCGACGTACGTAATTATTTCACATTAGTGCGCACTCTTCCGTGCTCACGCCCGGCAGAGGATTGTGGTGACTATGTGGTGGTGATCAATGCGCGCAAAGTGGCGGCAAACCCACTTGTACGCGCCCACAAGGTTTATCGGCACCACACGCAGCATCCTGGTGGTCTCAAGGAGATCACGTTCGAGGAGATGATGCGCTCAAATCCTACCGAGATTATTAGACGCGCGGTCAAGGCCAGATACCCAACCGGAAATTGCGCCCGCTTCAGATGAGTCGACTGCATGTGTTTCCCGATGCCGAGCATCCCTACGCGGTCAATCTGGTCAAATTCTACGAAGATCCAATGCTGGAGCAACTGACGCGCCGGCAGTACCACGAAATGTCGGCGGAAGAACTTGCAGCATACTATGACCGCGAATACAGATCGCGATTGAGGCAGTTGATAGAACAGCAACACGGTGCTCAGGCTGATGCGACTCAATGTTAGAAAGATTCATAGACGGACTGAATCGGTCTTGTGCATCACTACTGCGTGTGTTTAATGACATGCTGTGTCCAGATATTAGTTGTCGTAGTTCAGTATGGGACTGAGCCACTTTTCCACGGTTTCCACGTCGCACTTCTTGCGTGAAGCATACTCCTCCACCTGATCCTTGCCAATCTTGCCCACCGCGAAATACTTTGCCTGCGGACTGGCAAAATAGATGCCACTCACACTTGCTGCGGGAAGCATCGCCAGAGACTCTGTCAGCTCGATTCCAGCTTTTTCATAAATATTGAACGCCTTCCACATGGACACCTTCTCCGTGTGGTCCTGTATTGTAATTAGGTCAGTCGTGTGATGTCTTCACTGAAAATGCACTGACAGGTTGGGTGGGGTAGCCTGGCGCGGGACGAATACCTTGATATCTTACTTGCAACATGGCGTCCACGCTGATGGATTCATCGGGCGAGTAGGCCCACAGATCGCGGCGGACCATTTCGTGCAGCTTCTCTGCAAACGCTTCCGCGAAACGGTCTGCCAGCGCCTTGACCATGATTGAGTTGTAGTCATCATGTTCGGCGTTGTATTTCTCGCAGAGTTTATCGCACCCAAACCCGGCACTCACAGCGAATGAGCCCACATAGTCCTTAATGCCAGAGCTTTTGGGAGCGACAAAGTCCGACAGACAGTAAAACGGTTCAGTAGACTCGGAATCCTTCTCCGCTTGTTGCCGCAATCCGTACAAGGTGACCAGAACCGTGGATCGAGTCTCATCAGTGTATACCTAAAACTGTCAGTACAAGTGATGCATGCAATATCTGTACCTCTATATCATCCCCGACGCTGTTGGCCGGATAGATTGAAACAATGCCGCGTGCTTGCAAACTTTTTGCTTCAATAATTTCCTTCATCAGTTTGAGGGCATCTCCGTGAAGACGCTTGGCCTCTGGGCCCACTACGTCATCGAGAAAAATCTTTGGGTAGCCTCGGTTGGGATATTTGCCTCGCAGCTGCCACGTTTGGAAGACTAATAGATTTCAGAAACGACAATGTGCTCACAAGGTACTTGCATGGATTCCAGTCGATGTAGTCCACCAAATCTTGCAATGGGAAATTGTCGTAGATCTATGTAGCACAGTAAGAGGCAGTGTAAATTAAATCATTGACCAAACGTACCTTGTCACCGATAAATTTCGGAGTTACTGGATGATTAGCGGCCAGCGCCCAGTCAATGACGGCACGTTTTTCACGGGCTGCACTGATGGAAAGGAAGCGGCGGTCCTTCAGTGAAGCGTAGTGTTCGTCCCGGATCTCTTCGTACTCTTCGTCGAGCTCTTCCATGAATTCAGTGCGGATTTTAGTGTCCAACAGATTCGACACAACGACAACACTCCGGGACGCATCCAACACGTGCACTGCCGGCGAAGAGTATCTTGGAGCAATCTTTACAGCTGTATGCATTTTGCTCGTGGTCGCCCCGCCAATAAGCAGCGGAATCTGCTCAATTTAACGACGGACGACGGACGAGAGAATCACATGTCACAACTACCTTCATCTTGCGCTTCTCCATCTCGCGGGCAACCGTAATCATTTCGTCCAGTGATGGCGTAATCAGCCCCGATAATCCAATAATATCTGCTTTCGCCTCCAGCGCGGTGTCCAGTATTTTATCGCACGGCGTCATCACACCCAAATCAATTACTTTGTAGTTGTTGCAACCGAGCACCACGCTGACAATGTTTTTGCCAATGTCATGTACATCACCCTTGACAGTTGCTAGCACTACAACACCGGCCCATCCTACGTTATCTTCATTGGCATCCTCTTCATCGACAATGCCAGACAGAGCGTTGGCCGCAAGGCGGGCAGTGCGCTCCGCCTCCATGAATGGGATCAGATAGGCGACGGCCCGCTTCATTACACGTGCACTCTTGATCACTTGTGGTAGAAACATTTTGCCCGCTCTAAATAGCTAGTGTGAGGGAGACTTAGTTGTGATCATATACACCCTTCACGAACCCAAACAAGTTGCCAACAACACTCATTCCGTCCATCAGTGGCCCTTCAATGACATTTAGCGGACGAGGATAGGCAAGGCGAGCCTCCTCTGCGTCCTCTTCAATGTGCTTGACAATCCCCTTCACCAAAGCATGAGAGAGTCGCTCGCCTACTGGTAGTTGCCGCCACTCTTCGGCATTTTCTTGCTTTACTGCATCTTTGCCATGCGATTCGGCGTAGGCAAGCATTTTTTCCGTTGCCTCCGGGTCTTTATTCCACAGCGCATCCTCGCACAGCTGGAGCAAATCTTTTGGAATGTCGTCGTAAATGGGAATTTGGCCGGCATTGACAATTCCCATATCCATGCCGGCTTGAATTGCGTGAAACTAGTAGATAAATAGAGTTAGAACGCATACAAAAGTATACTGCTCCCACCAGAAAGACAGAATGCATCGCAGCGCGAACTACTTCCTTTCCGCGGAACGAAAACGACAAGTTGGACACACCGCCGCTAATCTTGGCCCCGTACAGCGACTTCTTGATCAAATGACAAGCTTCAATGAACTCAACCCCATAATTATTGTGCTCTTCCATGCCAGTGCAAATGGTGAGAATGTTTGGATCGAATACAATGTCTTGCGGGTTAAAACCGACACGTTCCACCAAAATCTTGTACGATCGTTCACAAATTTCAAACTTGCGCTGAGCCTCCACCGCTTGCCCAACTTCATCAAACTACATTAAAATGAATGACAATTAGCATTGGACACCGCACGTGCCGCCATAACTACAACTGCGGCACCAAATCTGCGAATGATCTCGGCCTTCTTGATAAACTCCTCTTCTCCCTCCTTCAAGCTGATACTGTTGACAATGCACTTGCCCTGACTGCACTTCAAGCCCGCTTCAATGACGGCAAAGTTGGAAGAATCAATCATCAGTGGCACCTGCGAGCGGCAAGCAATGTTAGACAGCTTGGTACATTGCAAGATATAGGCAAACCTTGGCCACATCAGGTTCGGTGACTATCAAGTTCACAAAGCGAGTCATTGCCGCCACGCCATCCAACATTCCCTCGTCCATGTTGATGTCAATGATTTGGGCGCCGCTCTCTACTTGCGCCCTGGCGATGGCCAACCCCTCGTCGTACTCGCCATTGACAATGTGGCGAGCAAACTTTCGTGAACCGGCCACATTGCAGCGTTCACCGATATTCAAAAAATTGGTGGCCTTATCCACCACCAGATGCTCGAGCCCCGACAGGACCATGTGATCGTGGAAAATGTCGCGCGGAATCACTCGCGGCTTGTACGAGGCGCACATTTCCGCAATAGCCTTGATGTGTGGCGGGGTTGTGCCGCAGCAACCACCCACAATGTTTAGTAAACCGTCCGCCGCAAAGTCGCGAACATTCTCGCACATCATTTCCGGTGTCTCGTCGTATCTTGTACATACGATCAGTACTTGAATATCCATATCCAATTACTCACTCTCCAAAAGTGTTTGGTAGACCGGCGTTGGGGTAGCATATGAAGTAGTGAGGTGTGATGGCGGAGATTGCCTGCACAAATGGTTTCATTTGACGAGCGCCCAGCGCACAATTCAGCCCAATGGCCGTGGGGTTGGCGTGGCTGGACATCAATTAACATCAAACACATAAACGTACATACATACTATAGAAGACCAATAGATGTCAATATATATACGAATGACACAAGACCGCACCGATGGTGACATACTTGACACTGGTGACAAAGGCCTCGCCAGTCTGACCAGAAAGAGTGCGCCCAGACTGGTCGACTATAGTGCCGGACACCAGGACGGGACAGCGCGCATACCCGCTCTCACTGAACAGCACGTCGATGGCATAGAGAGCCGCCTTGGCATTCAGTGTGTCAAATATGGTTTCCACCAACAGAATGTCGGCGCCACCGTCCAGCAGGCCGCGCGCCTGTTCCGTGTACGCAGCCACTAGCCCGTCAAAGGTGATGTTGCGGAAGGCGGGGTTGTCCACCGACGGCGAGATGGACAGTGTGCGGTTCGTGGGACCTATGGCGCCACATACCAGGCGCGGCTTGTGGGGCTCCAGAGCAGTCACTTCGTCGCAGGCACGACGCGCCACCCTCGCCGACTCCTTGTTCATCTCGTAGGCAAGCGCCTCCAGTCCGTAGTCGGCCTGGGCGATCGTGGTGGAGGAGAAGGTGTTGGTCTCCACCATGTCGGACCCGGCCAGCAGGTACTCGCGGTGGATGTTGTAGATGGCATCGGGCAGGGTGATGCTGAGTATGTCATTGTTGCCCTTCAGGTCGTGCGCGTGGTCCGCGAAGCGCTTGCCGCGAAAGTGCTCCTCCTCCAGCCGCAGCCGCTGGATCATGGTGCCCATGGCGCCGTCCAGGAACATTATGCGCTCCCGCAGCGTCTTGTCCAAATAGGCTTGGATGTCCATGCGTGGTGTGTCTGCATGTGTGTGCATGTGTGAGAGTGAGTGAGTGAGAGAAGAGTGGAAGTGCATGGGCAGGGCACGGCGGCAACGTACGCAAAGCCGGCGGCGAGTTGGCGGGCATTTTCACCGGCATTGTTGCGACGCCACCCGCAGCGCCGCTGTCCATGATGTCTCGGCGCGCGCTCTTTTCGGTCATGGGCGGTCTCTGCGCCAATGTCGCCGCTGCCTCCCGCGCCACCGCCCGCCGCATGTCCACAATGGTCACCCGGTCCCGGCGTCTGCCACCCTTTTACGATGCCAACTCGCCGCGCATGAAGACGGCGTCCGAGGCTGTCAACAACATTGTACGGTGGTGGTGGTCGTGTGTGTGTGTGTGTGTGTGTGTGTGTGTGTGCAGAGACCTGCTCACACCGGGGCATGTGCAGCTATATGACACGCCGCTGGTGCCGCGTGCCGAGTCCCATCGCCACACGCTCAGCTGTCTGGTGTCGGATTCGCCGGGTAGGCCGCGCACGCTGACACACTGCACCCCTGTGACACGCCTGCCTGCCGTATGTACTCACTGCCACACTCTGCTGCACAGGTGTCTTGTCGCGTGTCACGGGCGTGCTTGCCGGTCGAGGGTTCAATATAGACTCGTTGGTGGTCAGTCAGACGGACGTCAAGGATCTCAGCCGCATGACGGTGGTGCTGAGCGGTGTGCGGCAGGCGGTGGAGCAGGCGCGTCGCCAACTTGAAGATCTGGTGGAGGTGTGGGCCGTGCTGGACTACACCGATGTCTCTGTAGGTGGCGGTATAGATTTCCCAACCATACTTGCTACCACCATGTACAGGTAATTGCGCGCGAGATGGCACTGATCAAGGTGAGCACGTTGCCGGAAGACCGGCCAACTACGCCCGCATCGCCTGCCGGACCGCCTGGTGACAATGATGGTGTCGATTTAAGCTCGCAGTCATCATCATCGGCTTCCAACGCCGGGGCTTCACTGCAGAAACAGCAGCCATACTGTCACTATGTCCCGCCCAAGCGTCATCTATTCGGCCCCGATTTCCAGCGACAGGCACTGGTGGATGTGGCGCGGCTGTTTGGTGCCCGAGTCGTGGACGTGACCATTGACAATATCACAATGGAAATGTGCGCCAAGCCAAGTCGAGTGGATGCTCTGCTGGCTCTCTGTCGTCCCTACGGCATTCTGGAAGTTGTGCGCAGTGGTATGGCAATCTATGCATTCATGTCTGTGTGCATTACTTATATGTATGCATGTATGTATGTTGTATGTGTGTGTGTATTATGTGTGTATGTATGTCTGTGGGTGTGTACGTATCTATATGTATGTCTATAGTTGGATGTATGTATGTGGGCATATATGTGTGTATTATGTGTGTCTGTGTGTCTGTGGGTGTGTACGTATCTATATGTATGTCTATAGTTGGATGTATGTATGTGGGTATGTGTGTGTGTATTATGTGTGTATGTATGTCTGTGGGTGTGTACGTATCTATATGTATGTCTATAGTTGGATGTATGTATGTGGGTATATATGTGTGTATTATGTGTGTCTGTGTGTCTGTGGGTGTGTACGTATCTATATGTATGTCTATAGTTGGATGTATGTATGTGTGTATGTATGTGTATGTATGTATGTGTATGTATGTGGGGGCTTAATGCGCATACTTCCACGTCATGCCTCCGCTCTATGCATGTTGTGGATAGACATATTTTCACCTGTAAATAATCTCTATAACAATGTATCGCCCATCATTGCTACAATATCTCAACGCTCTAATGACCATGCAGGAATGATTGCCATTCCACGCTCGCCAGTAGATCGCACTCTGACGCAAAGCGATGCGGCATCGGAGAATTCCACTGCTGTCGACCCTTCAATGCTGCCACCTGGTTAATGATACAACATTGAAAAGAGATAAATAAAATGCATTCATTCTTATATGACTTACTTTAGACCTTTCTATATATAGTTTGAATGTGTATGTACGCCGCGAACAGAAAATGTGAAGTGCGAATCAGGCGATCATCTACGCGTTTCATCAACACCGACAAAATGTCGCTGTTACGCCGCGTGGTTGCCGCGCTGCCACGGCGTCTCCCCTGCCACCTGTCTCGACAAATGACGGCGGGCGCCCAGCAGTATAGATCTCAACCACGCACCGTGGAGCCGTCCAAGGCCATGTCCACGCTGGTCGGCCGCACTGGCGGCGAGATATTTCACGAGATGATGCTGCGACACGGAGTCAAGCACATATTCGGCTACCCTGGCGGCGCTATCTTGCCCGTATTCGACGCGATATACGAGTCCGAGCAGTTTCAGTTGATTTTGCCGCGACACGAGCAGGGCGCCGGCCACATGGCAGAGGGTTACGCTCGTGCCACGTATGTGTCTCTCAATGTATCATTGAGGCAAGTGGCCAGCTGTTTACATTTCAGCGGGCTTCCCGGAGTGGTGCTGGTGACGTCTGGCCCTGGCGCGACAAATGTGATCACACCGATGCAGGATGCTCTGTCGGACGGGGTGCCACTTGTTGTATTTACTGGCCAGGTGCCAACATCCGCCATCGGCACCGACGCCTTCCAAGAGGCAGATATTATTGGGATATCGCGTGCCTGTACCAAGGCAGGTGTTTCATTTAAGCAGTCACTGTGCTACTGTACCGCTGTATACTCTCTGTGTGCATATGTATATAACACCAATAATCAGTGGAACGTCATGGTAAAGTCCATCGACGAACTCCCGCGCCGTATCAATGAAGCATTTGCAATTGCCACGTCAGGTCGACCTGGTCCGGTGCTGGTTGATTTGCCCAAGGATGTGACGGCGTCTGTGCTGCGTCATGAAGTGTGCGCACAGACCTCCATTCCCGAGGTGCCGAAATTGTCCACGGCCAGCGATACTAGGCGGCAGTCCATCGAACGTGCGGCTGAGATGATTAATCAGGCTCGCCGGCCTGTTATATACGCCGGACAGGGAGTGTTGAACTCGGCTGAAGGCGCACAGCTGCTTCGGCAACTCGCTGTTACGGCCAACATTCCCGTCGCCACCACGCTGCAGGTACAGCCTTTTGGGTTTTAGATATGCTGCCTACAATTTGATTTACCACTATTGTAACAGGGTCTGGGCGCTTTTGATGAGAACCATCCGCTGTCCATACACATGCTGGGGATGCACGGTGCAGCATACGCAAATTTTAGCGTGCAGAACGCCGACGTGCTGATTGCCATTGGGGCACGTTTCGATGACAGAGTGACCGGGACGTTGTCTAAATTTGCGCCAGCCGCCAAACGTGCCGCATCCGAGGGCACTGGTGGCATAATCCACTTTGAAGTGTTGCCGAAAAACATCAACAAGGTTGTGCATGCCGACGTGCCGGTGGAGGGCGACCTGTCGCAGTCACTCAAGGCGCTACTGCCACTAGTGCGCCACCGAAAGCGCGTGGACTGGATCGAGCAGATTCAGTCGTGGAAGGAGCAATATCCATTTCGCTACGACAATGCATTCGACCACGAGATTAATTCAACCTCGGTGCTGAAGCCACAGCAAGTGGTGGAGGAGTTGAACAGACAGCTGGGGCAGCAGCTGGCTCAAGACAGGGCCGTGATAACGACTGGCGTGGGTCAGCACCAGATGTGGGCGGTGCGTGCAATATCAGTTGCGTTTTCACTCATTTTCATTCCACTCTCCAGGCCCAGTTCATTCGATGGCGGCATCCGCGCAGCTTCATCACCAGTGGTGGGCTGGGAACCATGGGATTTGGACTGCCTGCTGCTATTGGCGCCAAGATTGCCCACCCCGACCGATGGGTGGTGGACATCGACGGGGACGCCAGCTTTGCCATGACCGGAATGGAGCTCATGACCGCCAGTGAATTCGATATTGGCGTGAAAGTTATCGTTCTTAACAACGGCTACCAAGGAATGGTGCGTGCGTGGCATCTTTCTATATATGACTGTCTGTAATAACTGAATGGCGCCAGGTTCGCCAGTGGCAGGACCTGTTCTACGACAAGCGATACTCTGCCACCAAGATGACCAATCCCGATTTTGTCAAGTTTGCAGAGTCGATGCAGTGTACAGGCTTGCGCATCAAGGACCGGTCGGAGCTCCGAGATGGAATACGCGACTTCTTATTCGGCGACGCTGGCAATGGCGGTTCAGGAAAGCGTCCTGTCCTGCTCGATTGTTGTGTTGAGGTTGCGGAGCATGTGTACCCCATGGTGCCCGCCGGGAAAGCTTTGCATGAGATGGTTCTTGGGGCGCCGAACGCGGAGAAATAAACTCTGCTTGGTATAATAATGCTTGACAGTCAAAGTAAACACTAATATCTGTAGCTGAAGAATTGCACTTTACTGAAGTTTGCCCGCCGCAGACTTTACCAAGTGTCTACCGCGCCCTGGCAGTCAGAGTGAGCACTTGAAGAAGACGCAGTCTGTTTGCGAGGTGACAACTGCTTCTTGGCGGGAGAATCGGATCGAATTTTCTGACGGCTCGGCATGGAGCCTACCAGTCCACCAACAAATGCGCGTGGCGGTGCCTTGGTCGTTGCACCATTGTTCCTGACATCGGCCGGTGGCGGCGCATGTTTTACTGGCATCGTTGCTACTCGAAACAATGATTTGCCATACTGGCGGTACATTTCCGTGAGGCCGCCACCAGAGATCAACCGCTCCTCGATCTGGCTCATGGCAAAACTGAAAGTGACGATAGTCTCACCGCTAGTGACGGTCAGCAATCGCTTAGCGACGTCAATTGCCACTGTGCAGCCATCAGTTGCCAGTGCGTAAAATGCATCAAAGTCGTCTGGAACGATTCCTACAACGGTCAGCAAAAGTGGCAAGAATTGTGCACAATAACTCATACCCAGCAGTGCCATATTTGGCTGGTTGCGTCTGCATATTTGAATTCGTTATGCACGGCTTTTAATAAGTGGCACATAAAAAATAACTTACGCGTATATAAAGGCAAATGACTTGGCGATTACTGCTTTCACTCCGCATCCCTTCAGCGCTCGGGGGGCTTCCTCCCGCGATGAACCGCTTCCAAAGCCCATGCCAGCTACAACAATAGAGTATCCCTGAGCGACTTTAGCCCGGAATTCGGGATTCGTATACTGGAAACAGTGAGTGCCGAGATCTGAATCGCTAACGCCAGGCATGAACTCGGCCGGAATTATAGCATCCGTATCAACGTTGTGGCCGAAACGCTGCACGCGACCCTCAATTATGGAGTCGATACCGGGCGGCGTATTCAGGTCTGACATTCCGGAGAGGTCTGGGACAGTGTCTGGACATGGCTCCGCAATTGAAATATTAGTCGCAGTTGACGGTGACGCTTGGCAAAAGGACTCGGTCGTATCCACACCAAGCGAGGAACAGTACTCGGCAAAACGGGCTTGATCGATGGAGCCGAGAAGCTCTTCGGGACTCTTGACACGCATGTCAAAAGAGCTTGCAGCTACGGCAGCGGCGCTGGCCAGGTTTCCAATCGAGTTCTTGCCCATCCGGTTCTTGAAGTTTCGATTCTGGCTCGACAACCATACTTCTCCTTCTCCGGCGCGATCCGCGGCAATGCCCAGACAATAGCTGCAACCTGGAGCACCAATTTCAAATCCTGCCTTCTCAAATATAGCGATGAGGCCCAGGCGGCGCAATTTGGCCAGAATTTGCAACGATCCAGGCGTGACTTTGCGTTTCCCTGTCAGTCCGGGAGTCCATCCCAACTTGAGACCCTGTTCCAACACCATTGCAGCCAGAATGAGCTCTTCCTCTGTCGTTGTACACGCTCCAATGAACACACCGTCCAACGACATTCCCTCGACCTCGGAAATCTAGGTACGTTACATGTCAGTAAAGAATTATGGCATTTTCAGCAAGCTTACCGGCACCACGTTGTCTGGGCTGGGGTATAGCGCCACCGATGACGTAACCTGAGATAGATCAACAGTGTAGTTGGCGGCGTATTGTGCGCCGGGGTCAGCCCTGAAATAAATTGCGCTCGACTTGTCTTCGTCACGTTCTCTGCGGGAAATGTAGGCTGCCGTAAGCTCATCGGCTTCAAACACCTGCAAAGCTGATCAGCCTGGCAACGGAAAGTTGATATGTAACCTACTCCGGCAATGCCTCCAAATTCCGTTGTCATGTTTGCAATTGCAAAGCGCGCATCGCAGCTGAGATACTTGCAGCCGGGACCCGTGAACTCTACGGCCCGTTCAAATGCCACTGTATTACGGCGAAGCTCGCCCAAAATCCATAGAATAACATCTTTGCCTCCCACGCCGAATGGCGGCTTGCCAACAAACCGAATGTTGCATATCTCGGGCACCTTGAACCAAGTCTCTCCGGTTACGAGTGGCATCAACACATCAGCGGCGCCCAGTCCCACGGCCAGCGAGCCGAGTCCACCGGCACTGCACGAATGCGAGTCCGCGCCGATAACAATCATGCCAGGCTGAACGCGCTGTCGGTAGAATTCAGTGTGCAAGATTGTTTGATTTGGCCCATAATAGTCCTTCAAGCCGACCTTTTTCGCAAACGATTCACTGGCATGAATAAGATTCTGCGGCTTGGTCATATGGTTAATGGATGGGTCGACCGTGTGATCCACGGCGAGCCAAAAGCGATCGTTGCGCCAAATATCCGGGCATCCAATTTCAGTGTATGTCTTCTCCATGCCCTTCCACGTCAATTCGGAAGCCAGAGTCCAGTCCACTTTAACGCAAATCATGTCGCCGGAGTGGACGCTTGCTGGCGCCTCTAGTCCAATGGCGTGGTGGCACAGGATCTTTTCGCACAGAGTCATTGGACGTCGATTGATCAGTGGCCTATCAGCCGCAGTCAACATTCCAGCCGAGATATCCGCACTAAAATGAACATTATGGTGCACTTTGGACATTTGATCGCCAAGCATTTCGCGAATGACCTCGCACACTTTTCTCCCAACCTCTTCCGTGGTGGAGATGCCGCCAATGTCTCTGGTGCGTACGGCGTAACCACCGTCCTCGCTGGAGCTGATAACGCGACGCACCGCTTCCTCGATCAGCGCCGCCTCGTCGGGCATTGCGAGAGAATAGCGCAACAACATCGCACCGGATAGAATGGCACCGACAGGATTTGCAATGTTTTGTTTCGCGATATCTGGTGCCGACCCATGTATGGGCTCGTACAGGCCAGCTACGGTTTATAGGTCTAATGCATCAGATACTCATATAAAGCACTTACCGCCGCTACTCTCTGGATAGCCGGACAGACTTGCACTTGGCAGCAGGCCGAGGCTGCCAACAAGGGCGCTGGACTCATCCGACAGGATATCTCCAAATATATTGTTGGTGACCACTACACCGTTTAGCGAGCGCGGGTTCTTGATCTAAGAGGAACTGCGTCAGTTATCGATTGCATCTAAGTTAGCACTTACCATATGCATCGCCGCGGCATCGACGTACAAGTGACACAGTTCCACATCGGGAAATTCTTGTTCAAACACCGACGTCATGACACACTTCCACAGGCGAGACGATGCCAATACGTTGGCCTTGTCGACACTGGTTACTCGTGGCCGCTTCCATCCATTCTGCCGGGCTACATCACGGGCAAGCACGCCGGCAACTCGAGCAATGCGCTCAATTTCCCCGACTGAGTAGCACTCGGTGTCTGCGGCAAACTGTGCCTCGCCGCCTTTGCCGCTGAAACAATGTGTTGGTAGGGGAATGTGCAGATAATTGTTGCACTTACTCTGCCTCGACTTTATCGCCAAAGTAGATGCCTCCGCAGAGTTCCCGCAGAGTAATGATGTGCACGCCGCGTACAACACTGTCCTTTAGTGGCGACACTGCAACCAGAGACTCGGAGGGGAACACACACGGACGAATGTTGACAAATGCATTGAGGTGTTTACGCAGCGCCAGAATCCCTGCTCCCGTGTTAGCGCGCGTCAATCATATATATATATTACACGACAGGCAACCTTGCTCTGGACGGACAGCGCTGTTTGGTGGCCACTCCGGTCCACCAACGGCGCCGAGCAGTACGGCACAAGTATCCGGCTTGTCGATCAGTGCACGCGTCTCATCAGGAAACGGCGAACCTAGTGGTTGAGCCAATACACCATTGCAACGGTACAGATGTGCAGGTGGGACGCACCAAACTTGTCAATGGCAGCGCCGCCAACGTGGCCGAATTCAAACTCGATTCGGACACCGTGAACACGTTGCCGCAACTCCAGCACTGTGCGGAGGGCGCGAACTGCCTCCCGGGTCACCTCTTGTCCCACGTGGTCGCCGGGCAGCACAACGATGCGCTTCACCTGCTGCGGCTGCATTTTGTCTGCGTGATTCACGCGTGAAACAGACAGATGATCTGTCTTTCTGCTGTGCCAACAACAATGTCTGCTGTAAGTTCAGGCACTTCTGTCAGCCACATACTTCTGGCTGTCCAGCAATATTGTAAGGCTTTAGAATAAACGGCAGTTGGTATATCATATAAATAGCTCCGTGAAAGTAGTCGACGACATATGCAACACATGTCAGCCATCTATCGCATCTAGCACGGGCAACATGCCGTTATTATAAGGGTAACTAAAGGAAATGCAGAGGATTATTATTAGATTAAATAGATGCAATTTCAGGCAGTCAAACTGGCAACAGACACGTCCAGCAAGCTTCCGGCTGTGCCGCTGGGCAAGTCTCCGCTCAGCTCCCAAAACATTATTCCGCCAATGCCGGCCGACTTGATGTAGGCGCACTTGGCCTTTATGCTATCCGGGTCGTCGTAACTGATCATGATGTTGCCATTGTACACCCACGGCGCTTTCACCTCATCATCCCAAAAGCGTGGCATCCCTCGCTTGACCAAGTCTTTATAGTCATACACGCCGGTAGCGCCCTCGGTGGAGAATGCATCCCACGTGCCCATTGGCGCCGAGGTAAAAGTGGAGAACAGTCCATTGTTCGTGCCGGCCGCGACACCCTGAAATCCGCGACCGTACATGGCCGCTCCGATTACGATCTTGTCTGCGGGAAATCCGCCGCTGACATAAGTATCCACAATTTGTTTGGTGCAGCCCATATCCTTGATGGGATCCTTGCTGCTCGGGTAGAGCGGCGTGTGGTGCCCCGTCAAGGTGGAGAAAGCGGCGCCGCGGTAGTCGTACGTCATGACATTCATAAAGTCCAGCACGGAGCCGAGAGCAGCCATCTCCAAGTGCTTGACAATAGTTGGGCCCGCCGGAGCAGCAATTGTTAACAGATAGGTCTTGCCTGTCTTGGCAGTTAGCGTATTAAGGGCCGATCGGATGCTCTGGCAGACCAGAGTGTAATTTTTGCCGTCCGCTGGATCACGAGCATTCGACGCCAGGCCGTTCTCAACCGGATACTCCCAGTCCAGATCCACGCCATCGAATCCCCACTTGTCAATAAATGCAGCGCACGAATTGGCAAATGCTGTACGAGAGGCAGCCACCTTGGCCATCGTGCTGAAATTGCCGGACCTATGAAAGTGCCAGAGTTAACTTTGCAATGTATGCTTGCAAACTGTCAAACTTGCCACGTCCAGCCGCCGATAGAGATCAGAGTTTTGAGTTTTGGATTTCTCTGCCGCAGAGTGTTGTTTATATAGCCAAAATTGCCTCGCATGGCACCCGCGTCCCAAGTCTGTCCGGGGTACAGGTATTCAGTGTCGGCGTACGAGTCTCCAATTTGCACCTCCCAAGTTCCGTCCTGAATGCGTGCAAACGCTTATCGATTGTCAGTGCAGAGAAAAAAAACCATGGTAACAGCTCACCATAATTCAAATGAGTAATTTTTTCGATCGGTATATCGGTCGCCTTGTAGTTACGACTGTAAATGCCCCACGCCGTAAAATAGCATACGACTCGCTTCGATGAAGATCCAGTTGGCGGCGTGACCACAGGCGGTGTAACGACAGGCGGTGTCACAACTGGCGGAGTCACTACCGGGGGCGGCGTAACCACCGGGGGTGTGACAACTGGTGGCGTCACTACCGGAGGTGGATTAACTACAGGGGGAGTCACAACCGGCGGGGTAGGCGTAGAACCGCCGGATAATTCTGCGACTGACGTGTCCAGAAGGCTCCCGGCAGTTCCACTGGCAATATCGCCAGTCAATTCCCAAAACATTATTCCGCCGATGCCGGCCGACTTGATGTAGGCGCACTTGGCTTTTATGCTTTCCGGGTCATCATAACTGATCATAAGGTTCCCGTCGTACACCCACGGAGCCTTCACTTCATCGTCCCAGAAACGAGGCAGATTTCGCTGCACTATATCGCGGTAGTCAAATACCCCAGTGGCACCTTCATTCGAGAATGCATCCCAAGTACCCATTGGGGTTGAATTGAAAGTGGAGAACAATCCGTTGTTAGAACCGGCGGCAACGCCTGAGAATCCGCGGCCGTACATTGCCGCTCCGATAACAATGTTGCCAGCGGGAAATCCACCCGCAATGTATGTGTCTACAATTTGTTTCGTGCAGCCATCGCCCTTGTTTGGATCTTTCGTGCTCGGATACAGAGGGGTATGATGGCCGGTCCGAGTGGAGAATCCAGCCCCTCGGTAGTCGTATGTCATCACATTCATGAAGTCCAATATTGCGCCTAACGCCGAAATTTCCAGGTTCGCCACCATAGCAGGACCGGCAGGTGCTGCGATGGTTAACAAGTAATTATTTTTGGTCTTTGCTGTTAGAGTGTTAAGCGCAATACGAATGCTTTGACAGACGAGGGTGAAATTGGCCTTGTCCGCTGGGTCCCTGGCATTGCCTGGCAACCCCGCCTCGACAGGGTATTCCCAGTCGAGATCAACTCCATCGAACCCCCATTTGTCCACAAAGGCAGCGCAAGAGTTCGCAAAAGCTGTTCGCGACGCAGCAGTCTTGGCCATGGTGCTAAAGTTGCCAGACCTAAATATGGAATGAGAAGAATGCAATACGTGGTATCCGTGCATACCATGTCCAGCCACCAATTGATATCAAGGTTTTTAGGGCAGGATTTCGTTGTCGAAGAGTAGTGTTGATATAGCCAAAATTGCCTCTTGGTGACCCAGCGTCCCATGTCTGTCCCGGGTACAGGTATTCAGTGTCTGCGTAAGAGTCTCCGATTTGCACCTCCCAGGTTCCGTCTTGAATACGAGCAAATGCTACCCGTGTCAAAGATTATCAATAGAAGCTAAGTATGTGCTACCGTAATTTAGATGAGTCAATTTTTCGACAGGGATGTCCGAGGCTTTAAAAGCACGTTGATAGATACTCCACGACGAAAAGTACCCCACTACTCGCTTGCTTGCTCCCGGATTAACAACCGGAGGAGTGACCACAGGCGGAGTGACCACGGGTGGAGTGACCACAGGCGGAGTGACCACGGGTGGTGTGACAACCGGAGGGGTGACCACGGGTGGAGTGACAACCGGAGGGTCCACAGGCGGAAACACCGGGGGATTGCTGTCGTCCACCGGCAAGAGCTCAATAATTCCAGACGCAACGAATTGGTATTGTTGCCGGCCTCCGGCTGCTCGAGAGCCTTGGGAAATGATGGGCAACGAACCTGATTTGTCCTTCAATCGCAAAACATTCAACGACTTGGTGATGAGGGACGATGCTGACAAATTTGGATGAGGGTATTCAATACTCTTGGAATTTGACTTGAACGTGGAGCAGATTGTGGACAGCAACGCGAAGCCTGACTTGGAATCTGCAAAAATGTCTACGCAATGCACACCACCCAAATTGAGCGCATTGACTATCGTGCATTTTTGCTCTGCGGCCTTCTGACTATCGTACGTCACAAAAATTCTTGTGCTTCCTTTTTCCGTGTCAATGGAGCCCTCGAGAAAACTCGCTTTTGCCTTGTCGTCCCAGTATTCTGCGACCGAACCTTCTTTGACCGCAATCCATCTCTCATATATCTCGTCCAACGAAAACATGCCCTGAAGCGCATAATCGGCCGAATTCTCCCAGGTTCCAACCGGAATCTCACCATAAGGTACACCGAGGCCGGGCAAGTCAACAGTTCCATCAGTGGCTGAAACACCACCATACACAAATCCATGGAACGATATAGACAAGACGAGCTTTGACGCGGGACATCCTAGCGCAACATAGGCCGAGACAGATGAGAACACAGACTCGTCGCCCGAGCCCGTATCGAACAGTGGAGATGCATGAGCCGTCAGATGAGTCCAGTTCGGGCATGCGTAGTCTACGGTGGACAGCACGAAATAGTCGCTCAATTCAACAACTTGAGCTAGCGCCGCGCCGAGAATAAGTGGCGTCTTGGATACTTCGATCGCCATCAAATAAGGTGAGACGCGCCTGGAAATCTCGGAACGGCGATCTAGTTCGCGACGCAGATCTTGGGCCAACAGAATAAAGCTGTCTCCGTCAAAGGCCATAAGGGGCGAGTTAGCAGCCTCCAGCTCTTGGCGGGATCCGGTGGCATCCACAGTCAGCGAAATACCATCAAATTTATTCTGCGCCATGAAGTCGCAAGCGGTTTTCACAAACAAGGCCCTGGATTTTGCGCATCCCATCACCGTGGACAGATACGATCCTTTGGTAGGACTGGCACAGACACGAATAAGTGTCTTGAGAGCCTCGTTGACTTTAGTGCGGCGCTCATTCAGTAAATTGATGCATCCATGAATGGGAGCACTGTCCGCGTCCAGCCCATCAAAAGCAATGTCATTGTCTACATTCAATGATTAGTTCCACACCATACAACAACTACTACTTGCCTGCCCAGTCATCGCCGGCCACAACTGTTCCGTCGCGCTGCACTGAAGCAAATCCATAGTGGAGGTGGGTGCACTTGTCCAATGGCAATATCATGGGCGTGACACCACGATGATAAATGTCGGAACTTGTAAACGAACCCACAATTATCTTGGTGCTCATCGCTGCAGTACCCTCAGCACTAGACGCATTGGTGCTAATAGCAGCCACAGAATCTATAGCAGTGCCGTCTAAAGGCGCAGGCAATGGCAGCAGTGTACGCGGCTTTCGGCTCAATGTTCGATATCGATTCAGAGTGGGCGTCCTAGAGATGGAGGTCTCGCCGTGCAGATACTGCACTGCCGTATCCAATAGTTCCCACGCTGATTGAGCCTGTCCTTCAATGGGAGACCGAGTGTCGGCGCCAAAATCCCAGCACATCATACCGGCCAGTTCATTTTTGGTGACAAAC